>CM046888.1:26614186-27021353 GCA_025688845.1 Cucumis hystrix
TCTTCTTCTTCTTCTTCTTCTTCTTCTTCTTCTTCTTCTTCTTCTTCATCATCATCATCATCTTGTTGTTTGTTGTTGTTGTTCTTCTTCTCTCTCTAGTTGATCCCAATTCCTAATTTCCAATTCCCATGTGAGATTCTTCAATCATTCCTCGTTACCTTCTCTTTTCCCCCTTTTGATTTTCCACACCTAAGCTTTTTCTCTGATTCCATTCATCGCTTCTTCTTCTTCTTCTTCTTAACTATTCTTATCAATGCCGATTGAAGATGATGTTGAGAGCTGCGGTAGCAGAGCCACCGACTTCTCCTCTTCCCATGTCAACCCGAGGCATCATCGTCAGAAGCTTGAAGTTTACAACGAAGTCCTTCGACGAATCCAGCAATCCAATTTCCATGAAGCTAATCTACCTGGGTTTGATGATCAGCTTTGGCTTCATTTCAATCGCCTCCCTGCTCGGTATCTCCCTTGCCCTAGTTCTTCTCTTGTCGATTCTATGCTAATTTCCCTTCTACCTCATTGTGCTTTATGGTTAATGATCTCTACTATGTTCACTAATTATCTGTCTCCTCCTTGGAAGAACTATTAATTTTTTTTTTTTTTTTTTTTTTTAACTTGTATGGCTTAAGGGCATGTTTGGAGTGATTTCATAATCACTTTGGTCGTTTTCAAAATCAAAACCAATTTTTATGATATGAAAATGACATTTTAAACTATAAAATTAAATATTATATTAATTCTGAGGGATTAAAGGCTTGTTTTGGAAACATGGCAAAAGTAAGTCCTTTTAACAATTTCATTGTCTTATTGTCTTATTATCATTTTCAGAGATGTGGGGCATGCCATTTGGAAGGACTGTCTTAATAAGTAGGTTGAGTTTCGTTGTTTTGAGTATTCCAATGACTAGTGTACCATAATTTATTGACATTTTAGAATTTTTTTGAAAACATTTTTTAACAATATGTACATTGAAGAACCTAGTTGGGAAATTTTAATACATTAGGAGTCAATTAAATATTTTAAACGATAATGGACGAATTCCGAATTATTTGGGAGATTAAAGATCATTATTTTGGTATATTTAGCCTTTTGTTTAGTTATGTTATTTTTCTATGGTTTATCAAGTGTGAGAGTAGGATGTATTCAGCATTGTACAATGAGGATTTGTGTGGTTGCAGGTTGTTGAACGTATCAATTCTTCTGTATATAGTTTGGATTACAAATGAAATGTTATTTTTGTTTGTTTTTCAGTATTTATAATCACGTTCTTATTGGATTTCCAGAGCACTCCTTCCGTTTTTGTTAAGTTCCTGATTATTGCTGTATAGATACGCATTGGATGTGAATGTCGACAGGGCAGAAGATGTCCTTACCCATAAGAGATTACTTCAATTGGCTTTGGATCCGTCTAACCGACCTGTATTTGAAATTCGTTCTGTGCAGGTAAAACTTACAAGTTCAATCAATTGCTTGAATCATTACGCTAATTGTATCAATTCAACTGCCAGTTCCTCTTATTGTTATTATTATTATTATCGAGAGTAGACAGTCATGACTATGTATCACTAGAATCTATCCGTTTTTAGAAGAATTTATTCTCTAATTGTTCTAGTTTTGTAGGCTCATGGTTACTTAATGAAATTAGCTTAAACTTCTTAACATAGTATATTTGAGAATTGATTTTAAAGGATCTTGATGTTAGATTTTACATAGCATAGATATTTGTCTAGATTAAATATTTTTCTGATTAATTAATTTAACTTTTGTCATGCAGGTTTATCCTTCTGCTAATGAAAATTTTATCGATTCTTCTTGTTTGGATGCTTCTATGATGGAAGATGCTCAGAGTTCTTTGAACTATTCTAACAGACAGGGGTGAGGCTCAATAATGTTCTTCTGTAGGAGTGTTTTTACAATTATGTTCTGATTCTAGGCTCCTAAGGGATGGCCCCGTTGGCAAGGGCTTGGGGTCTCTAGATCATACTGGGTTAGAGGTCCCAAGTTCGAACCTTTGGGGAGCTTAATACAAGAACGCTTTGATCTTGGTGATAAAATATGTGTGTGTGCACGCGTGTGCCTGTTCTGATTTTATTTTTTGTTTTTGTGCTTATTGATTCCCTTTCTCTCTTTTTAGGAACCATCCACCTCCAACCTTTGGCTCTTCACCTAATCTTGAAGCCCCTACGTTTCAGGGCAGCAAGTACGGTGTTGAAGATAGGGACAGTGCGCCAAATGTTACACCCAGCTTTTCTCGGTGAGGAAAAGATTATTTTACTATACAACAGAGCAGGTCATTAAAATAGTAAAAAAGAATGAGCTGCAATCTAGTTATTCATTTTCAACCCCATGTCTCTCTAGAACATTCAAGAGAGGAGAGACATTTTCATGTTTCAAACAAACCAATACATTCTCTAATGCAAGACCCTTTTTCTTGGCCAGTTTCTTCATGCTCTGATTGAACCTTTTGCTGCTCCATTTGTTACTATTTTCAATTTATTATGTATCTGAGTCGATATATTCTTCAAGTGACAGTGGGATATATAACTGAGTATAAAGCGAATGCCATGCACTACAAAAACAAATTTTTATTGTGTATAATGTTTATCTGCTTTTGACACATTGATGTTTTTGTTACTGT
Source organism: Cucumis hystrix (assembly GCA_025688845.1). NCBI lineage: Eukaryota > Viridiplantae > Streptophyta > Magnoliopsida > Cucurbitales > Cucurbitaceae > Cucumis > Cucumis hystrix. The sequence goes on from CM046888.1 coordinate 26,616,822, forward strand.
TTCATTCTGCCATTGACAATCTACAGGCCAATGCATGAGATCACATTTGCAACAAGTGACAAGCCTAAACTCCTTAGTCAGGTATTTTACCTATTTAATAACTCAGAGCCGTAGTGTCTGATGTTTGTTAAATAGAATTGCAATCCATTCACCTACATGAAACGATCACATTTGCTCTATGCTGCTACCAGATTTTTAGAACATGACCAAGATTTTCTACCCATCAATGAATTTACTATTGCATGAGAATGTGAAAAACTCGAGTTAGAATATGAACTCTCTGCAATAACAATTTGGGCAATTTGGACCATGTAATTTGATGGGCCTGTACTTGCTGTTTAATAAGACTTTCTGCAGTTTAGTATCTAATATTATATAACCATTCCTCAAGTATCAGTCACGTCCTTAAAAATATTGGTCTCATTGTGTCTAAGGCATTCACGATAAGCTATAAGTATCTCTTGCAAAAACTCAATTTGAAGAAGATATATAAGTTGGCTAGGGTTATTTTTCCCTTTAATTATTCCACCCCTCAGTGAATGATTGAAAGTCTTGGTTCTGGTCAGTTGACTTCCTTACTTGCTGATGTTGGACTTAACATACAAGAAGCTCATGCTTTCTCCTCTGTCGATGGTTTCTCTCTGGATGTTTTTGTCATCGATGGTTGGCCTTATGAGGTAAGATCTGATTTAGGCATTTAATAATTTCTTCGCCATTTACTTTCTGATCAATATTTGGAAGTTCACAAGAGCAATTTATTCTAACATCTTTTACTATTTTGTTTCATGAATATTATATTGTTCTTCTTCATTTACTACTTGAATATTGGAAAATCTAGGAAACTGAGGAGCTGAAAAGGGTATTAGAAAAAGAAATTTTAAATTTTAAGGTATCTTCTTAGTTCATAAATTTTTACTGATACAAACTTAAGAGTTTTTTTCTTTAATTTTTTAACGTACCTGAAATGGGGTGCAGGAGCAGTGTTGGTCCGAAAAGCAGCCCAGTTCTGCTTTGGGTAAGCATAACCAGAATAGAGTTGAATCTTTTCCTAGTTGTGTTGGAATACCTACTGATGGTACTGATGTCTGGGAAATGGACATCAGTCAACTAAAATTTGAGAATAAAGTTGGATCTGGGTCATTTGGGGACCTGTAAGTTTTATCTAATTATGACATATGATTGTTAACTAATAAAAAAACTTGTTAACATATCCTCATCCTAATCTTCCCTCCCTCTCTCAAGGTATCGGGGCACGTATTGTAGTCAGGAAGTAGCTATTAAAGTACTGAGGCCTGAGCGTATTAATGAAGAGATGCTCAAAGAATTCTCTCAAGAAGTTTATATAATGAGGTTTGTTTATATTGTTATTAACACCATTGAGCTTTAGAAGAACATATGGTATGCCTTAAAGGACAACGTAGAATACAATGGGTTTTAGGCTAAAAATGTAGCAATCAGAAAAGGTTGGGCTTAGATATTTAACTCCTTGCAACTTTTGATTGAATTTAAGATCATCTGTTACTTTCTAGTCTTTAGTCTTCAAAACAATGATTCTACAGGGAAGAGGTGCTTCTGGTCTTAAAATTCTAATTTCTCATTTGTGGTCGGGTAAAATACTGGCATGCCCCAGGGTCCAGATGCATATTTGATAATAGACAAAACAACATACCAATTCAAAAGAGGATTGTACGATGGAGGATAATCATACTCTTACCGTTTTAAAGGATTGTTGAAAGGAAGGAACATTATGGGAAGTGTCTGAAATGCAAGCCTGATGAAAAGCTAAAACTTTTAGGTCTTTCAAAGTTAGAGTGGCATCTTCAAATATGTTTTAAGAAACTCATTTTTAACTTATTTTCAACTGGTATTCCTCAGTACTCTTCATATAAGTTTGCTTAAAAATTCCCATATTGATATTGAAGATGAATGGCTTCAGGAAAAAAAAATCCCAAAAAGCACTCAAAACAATTTATATTAATAGATTCCAGGTGTTCCTTTTTACCCAAGATACAACTACTTGGGACAAGTAATGCAGGATGAAGTCTGTTACTACTATACTGAAGTCTGGTTCCTATTTGTGCAGGAAAGTTCGGCACAAAAATGTTGTTCAATTTATTGGTGCTTGTACTAAACCTCCAAACCTCTGTATTGTGACAGGTAAGCTGTGATAATTGATATGTAAATGGTAACACGTCACTTCTAGAAATTTTGTTTCTTACCTTTATAAAAAGTCCTCTATGGAATTTCAATGTGGCATTATCTAAATCAATACCTTTGTAATTGTATATTGCGATATGTTCCTTTCAAATCAGTTTTGTGTTTTTGTGTGTTTTTTCCAAAAATTCCTTTCACTCACAGATTTTTATAATATAGTATTTATTTTGTTTCTCGTCCAATTGATTATTGCTCATGCTTTATCTTTTACAGAGTTTATGTCGAGAGGAAGTGTATATGACTTCCTTCATAAGCAAAGAGGTGTATTTAACCTTCCATCTTTACTTAAAGTGGCCATTAATATTTCAAGAGGGATGAACTATTTGCATCAAAATAATATAATCCATCGAGACCTCAAGACTGCAAATCTTCTGATGGATGAAAACATGGTGAGAAATTTTTAAAACTGCAAAAATGAGAAATATTCCTCGATCTATAACGATTTATCCTTCAATTCAGGTTGTCAAGGTTGCTGATTTTGGAGTTGCCAGAGTTCAAACTCAATCTGGAGTGATGACTGCTGAAACTGGAACATACCGGTGGATGGCTCCTGAAGTATGTGTTTTTCTTTAATTTCTCATACCTTAAATACCTTCTTAATCATTCCAAATAAAATATACCCTACTGGATACACATTAACAAATTAACGATTAAAATTTAGTATCAAAAAGAAAGATTTAGTATCATATATGTCATATGCTTGTGTAAGATTGCTGTATGCAATTTGGTTCAGCTAAGCCTGATTATTCTTCGTTAAGACTTTGATATGTCTTTTATTCTTGTGAGGTAATTGATCAATTAAATTATAACCTAGAATTTGCATATTGATCTTACCAACATTTTCAAGAGTGATAACAGTGATGAATTTAAGACACCGAAGGACTGCACGGTTCAATTGATAGCACGGCTTTAGATGGAGCAGAGTAGTTAGAAAGGGTATATCTAACCTTGATGACATAAATGTTCTTTTATTCTTGACGCTCACACCAACATTTTACCACTGATTTGTCTTCCTTGAATTCATAACAGCAGAACCTTTTTCAATTAATTACTTATTTACTACACAAGTTTTACTTAAACGCAGTTTGGTCAGTACCATTTTACCAACTAGTTTGCCAATGTCTGTCGCTCTAGATTCTAAAGGATGTGACATATTTTTCCTTACGATATATTTATCTTTTTGATGTGAAGGTTATTGAGCATAAACCATATGATCATAAGGCAGACGTTTTCAGCTTTGGAATAGCCTTATGGGAGCTTTTAACTGGAGAAGTAAGCAGCTGCTTTGATTTGAGTATTCAGTATTCACTGTATGGATGTTTTTTTTGTGCTGTCCATTTTAATCTACATATTATTAACCCTTTTGCCATTTTGATGTATTACTAGATTCCCTACTCATCCATGACCCCACTACAAGCGGCAGTTGGCGTGGTCCAGAAGGTATCGAGATCGATTTCTTGTCGACATTACCTTTACAGCAACTAAAATGCTTAAATTTATTATCCATCTTGGTTTGGCAGAGACTGCGGCCTACGATACCAAAGAATGCCCATCCTGTTCTTGCTGAACTGCTTGAAAGATGCTGGAGGCACGATCCAACCGAACGGCCAAACTTCTCTGAAATTTTGGAGATCCTTAAGCAGACAGCTGAGCAGGTAGGTAGACTTCATTAAGAATGTCTGACTTGCTGAATTATGAAACATTTTCTCAGTGAGATTCAATTGAAGCAGGTCGACAACAACGGGGAAAATCGACGCAAGAAGGATAAGTTATCCGGTGCATTATTGTCGGCCTTCAAAAAGAGGCACCACTGAATGCACAGGAGGAGCTTAGCCAGAGTTGCAATGGTGCTGGTAATCAATAAAACCCTCCTACAAAAAGAAGGAAAATGTCTGTACCTTCTTTTTTGTCATTTCTTTTGTGTTCATCTTTCCTTTTACCTAACAGCTATATTGGAAGAACCCTTCAATGTTCTTGGCCTAACCCTTAGCATTCTGTATAATATGTTACTTAAAACTGATACATCTGAATGTAGAATTCATCTTCTTTCTTCGATATTACAAGTTTGATTTATAGAACCAATTATATATTGAGATATAAACGGTAACCAAACTACAAGTTAAATCAAGTCATTCGAGGTAGTTTGACCCTCCCTGATTGAGATTCTCTCAAGCCCTAGATCACAATCTCTTTTATCTTCTTTCTTTTGTCTTACACTGGTAATAGCAACCCACTTAAACCTTGAATCAATTAGGTTTTGTAGTTAATGTCGTTCCACATGTAGATCAAGTTGTGTCCACATTATTTATAAGAAAAGGAGACAATGGATATTCAATCATTAAAGAAAAAGAATTTAGCACATGGATTCTCTACTTGTTCATCTCAAGAGAATCGTATTATAGCTAAAATTCTTCAAAAACTAGCTGCAGAGCACTTAAGAAATGAAGATGAAGGAGAAAGAGAAATCCAAATATCACCAGACAACAATCAAGGGTAATAAAAGCAAAAGAGTTGGCAAACAGATAGATAGGATTATTATATTTCTTGTAGAAGCATCTGCTAGTAGTATATGATACCTTTCTCTTCAACTATCAGACTCTTCACTGTATCTGTTTAGAAGCTGACGAGCACGAACACGAACCTGCAATCGAACCAATGCATGCATGAATTGAAGAGCTATTCGTGCCTGCCTCCTCGCACACACCCCTCGTGCCAGCGCTTGCAGCTTCACCAAACTTCTTAGGGCTTGAAATGCTCGTCTTGCCTGAACAGTAAGCGTGAGTGTTAGATGATATATCAAATGATTAAATGTACTAATCAAGAATTCGATTTTTTTTTTTTCTTCAATTTGTTAATGAACACTTTTGAATCTTCTAGTTATCTCGTAAAAAAGACATGAATTCATTATTCTTTTTACATATTTATGATATCTACTAAATTTAAAAGATATTCATAAAATTTTTAGACATTATAAAAGATATTGAGGTTAGAACTTTAAATTCTAATACTAGTCAAAATAAACATGACCGATTTGAATTGAGTAAATTTTAAAAACTATATTTTTCAAAATTATCCTCGATAGATAATCTAGATTCTAAACTCAACCAGTATCATGAACATGATTAAGAAATACTATTCTAAAACTAAAAAACCATCCTTCAAAGTTAAAAAATATATAGGGATTTAGATAGTGAAAAGAAAGAAAACATGGTGAGATATAATTACAAGATGGCCTCTGAAACAAGCTTGGATTTTGATGGCTGCCACTTCCTCTTTAGACAACACTTTGTTTTGAAATCTGGGTGTTATTGATTCATAATCAATTTCCTCTTCTTCTTCTTCCTCTTCATCTTCTTCTTCTTCTTCTTCTTCTTCATCTTCATCTTGTTGTTGGGTTAATGTAAGATTGGTTTGTTCTTCATCATGAATTGGACTTGCATTTGTTTGCAGAAAAACGTCTCTGCTGTTGCCATTTCTACTGATCAGCTTCCTTCTTGCTCTTCTAAACCAGTTCCTTGTCATCCCCATTTTTACTTACCTTCTTCTTCTTCTTCTTCTTCTTCTTCACAAGTTCGATAAATATATGGTTTACATAATTTCTTATGATCCCTTTAATGGATGCCATTTGCAAGAAAAAGTGGGAGATGTGCTCAACATGTATTCCAATTACCAAATTTTGAATCTGTGTTTACGTTGTTGCTTTGTCACAAATCCACCAACGTGAGGGCATGTCTCTCTTAATATATGAGAAAGGATTTCATGAGTTGACTTTGGTTGCTTCATTGTATTCCAAACATATACACAGCTTTATACATTTCATTTTTATTTTCAATCTCAATCGCACGAAAAAAAGAAAAAAGAAAATATCTAAAGAAAGATGTGACAAACTGTGTAGTTAGACAATTTGTTGAGATGAAAAAGAATAGTCTGTTATGCACATAAGCATTTTTTTCTACAATAATGTAGTTTACAGTATTGTACCTCTAGATTTTACTTTAACAAGCTCCACAAACATCTTTTTTTATATTCTTTTCAAAAATTTCGATATCATTTACTATCGAACTAATATCATTTTGGCTTAGATGATAGTAACTTACCTACTCTTTTGATTTCATAGCCTAAATTTGACAAATATTATTGATGAGTAGAATAATATACAAAATAACCCTTTGACCTTTTTGATTGCTTATCTTCGACCAAAGCAAATTAATTCAAATACTTTATTGTACAAAATTTAAGGTCCGCTTAAATTGATTTAAGAAAAAAAAAGTTAGATTTTTATTTAAACACTTTTGATAAAAATTGGTAAAATACATGTTAAAAGCTATTTTAAGTGGTTACCAATTACTCAACTTTGTATAAGTCAAAACGAGCATATATATATAATATATATAGGCTTAATTTTTGTATAAGTGAGAATTGATGTGCGATTCTTAATCGATTCTAAGAATGTTAAAAAGATCAACTCCAAAGTTGTATAAGATTCTACTTGTTTTAGTAACAAATCATTTATGTAAGCCAGTTTTGGCCATTCACTTCTTTCCTAATTAGAACACATTCGTCTTTAATTTGTTAATAATTGTATATGTCGTGTTTAATTTGAATTTATTTTCTAAATGCTTATAAATACTTTCTTTTTTTTGCATTTAGAAACATCTTTTGAACCACATACAAATTAATTCGTCCAAACTAATTGAGAATGCGATAAATAACACATCTATGTTATGAAGAGCATGAGGTGTTCGATAAAAAAACAAAGTGAATCTGATGTGTTTAAGTTATGAATGATTAATTACGAAAAGAATGATGAGAAGAGAAAAACATAATAATAATATGTTATTTTATTCATATTCCATATCATAAGATTGAAGTTTGCATATTTGGATTGAGATAGGTAACATTAGTTTAACAATTTATTGAGTGAGAGTGAGATTTTAAAATCGTTAAAATCACTTTTATCATTTTTAAAATTACTCTTAAATACGTCTTTAATCACTTAAAATGAATTTACTTTTAAATACAATTTTCATGATATCAAAACTAGTTTTACTCGATTAAAAACATATTTTTGTAATGATTTTGAAATTGACAAAAGTGATCTTAACGATAATTTTAAAAATCACTTTCAACCATATGCATATCCTTAGTGTCCGCATCTAGGGGTTTTAACAATCAAATATTCTTCAAGACTGTTGACCGTAAGACTAACTAAGAATTTCGAATTTGCACCGACCATGTCGAACTCTAAATCTGGGTGAGATACATAAGGCAAGGTAAAAGGATTTTCCTTCACTATAACCAACTCGACTTCATTTGCATCTCTACCCACAAGCTCTGGCCATTCTGTTTTCGCTCCTGTTATTATACACAAATTTAAAAGTCGATATCCTTATGAAACAAAAACACGTTTAATATACATTAGAGTATTACTTAATTTTCAAATATCAAATTACGGTTATTAAACAAAAATTAAAGTAATACGATAAGCATACAGGGTGGCATTTCGTATGACATCTCCATCCCGTGTTTGAAAATTGCTACTTGTTTTAATGGGGATTTCATTTTTTCATTTTTTCATTTTCGGGTTTTGATGGGTAGATAGTGTGACATTTTATAGTCATTTCTTGAGGTGGAATATTGTTTGAGATAATCATGCTTTACAAACTTGTTTTCTCTTAGATGAAGTTTATCTAAAAGTAAAAGATTCTCTCATAAAAGTTTTAGGCGTTTCTCGAGCGTTGAAGTGTTTATTATAGTTTATTGGTTATAACAGTGATCTTTAAATCATAACTCTCTTTTGAATATTGACTAAAATAGTTAGTTTTTTCAAATTTTTATAATTAATTTTTTTTATCATTTAATTTACGAAAGAAATTTTATTATATGTAAATTTATTGTTACTTTTTGAACATAATAGTCATGATAATAATTATTATTACTATCTTAATATTTATTTGTGTATTGGTAAAGATTTGAATATTATTTGAACTTTATTATGGAAGTAAACATGTCTTTTTAAGTAATTGAATTATGAATTATACATATATAGATTGACATATGCATGATTGTAGAATAAATTAATGTCTATATCATTATTCATTTTCATACTTTTGGAGAGGTTTCTAACACAATTTTTAAAAGAAAATCAATTAAATTGTAGAATTCAGTTTTCACAAAATATTATAAATTTAGTTGAGTAAAATTAGAATAAAAAAGCGAGAGACTTCGAGTATTATAAAAGACTTATTTTACTTCTAACTCTGGTTAAATTTGCTTTTGAATTTATAAAGAAATTACTTCAATTTAAATTAATTCATTATCTCGATTCCAAACAAAACAACTTAATTCAAATATAAAATTTAGGAAAATCTACATGCATAAATAGAAGAAAATGAAAAGTATTTACATCCTATAAGAAAAAAAACATCCATAAAATTTTAGTTATCCATTTTAGTCCTAGATTAAAATTTTACTATGGACCGTAAATAGTTTGTCAATTCTTTGATTTTTAAATATCTCCCTAAAATTTATAGAAAGATAATAATAAAATATTGAATTATTACAATAAATGAAAAAAAAAGACTATTGGGTGGAGGCAAGAACACATAATGCGCATTCCCCGACCTGGTCTTACATATAACTTTTTTTCCCATTTCATTCGAAGAATGGAAGCTCATAGTAGTTAGATAAGATAACAATCATACATCGTCTTTGTTTCTTTTAAACATATCTCTGTTAGATTATAACATTTCATATCTATAATTTAGATCATAATTATACGTGAAAAAGTATGCTCTGAAAAAATAATATTTAAATAAACATATGGTTTAAAAAATGTAAAAGGAAAATGAAAGTTTCAGTTTCTTTATTATGGGCAGCATAAATTCTTGAAAGAATTGGAAGAATAATGTTACCATTCTTTATTCAAGATTATCCCAAACTTTTTATGAAAATTATAAATAATAAATTCGTTAAAGTTTCAACTTTACTTCTTAATTAAAAAATACATGTTAATTTTTTTTAACACCTATATGAAGAGGTGAATTTGAACTAGAGACTTATGGGTCGTTCTTTACACATCCTAGATAAGAGATGAAATATATATAACAAGAGAAGTAAGAAAAATTTGTCACGTGACAAAACTATAATGAGATCGATTTGACGGTTGTTTGATACACAAAGATAAGTATAATCTAAGATGTACCATTGTAAAAAAACGCAGTATGGTTTACGGTTTTGTAACTTTCACTGTAGGAGAAATGAAATTCAAGCTTAAACTATATGTATACAAATAACACATACATATAACTTTATTTAGCAGTGATATGTGTAATCATTAACCTATTCTATGAGTTACAACAACGTAACGTTATTATCTTCAATGTTGACTTCAACCCAAACTCACATGTATTATCGATGTTCAAGACTTTTACATTAGGATTTTGTTTTTCACTGTGATCTTAGCAGCGGCGAATTTTTTTACCAAAAACAGTTTTGCTTGTTTACGTTTTACTGTTTAGAAACATATATTCGTGTTAAGTTTGTTAATAAATTATAAACTTACCATATAAGTAAGAGTTTGTTTGAAGTAACGTTGTTTAAGTGCTAATTTTTTATTTCCTTAGGAAAATGAAAAACATAGTTAAAATTCTACCCTATATAATCATTGGAGCGTTTTTAAAAATAGTAAAATAAATTAAAATATTTACAAGCTATAACAAAATTTTAGATTCTATCAATGATAGAAACTGATAGACTTCTATCATTGTCTATCAATGCTACTGATTGAATCATACCGTGGCTATTAATGTCTATTATTGATAGAATATGAAAATTTCTCCATAATTGTATTGATAATAAAAGAATTAATGATATGATATATTGTTAGTTGAGAGAGTGAATAGAAAAGAACGTAAAGGAGTTTTAGACATATCGAAGGGTTTTTAGTTTGGTAATTAAGAGAATATATAAACACTAACTATTACTTTTATATTTCATAAAAGCATACATTAATATCATGTCTATCTTTTTAACACTTACAATATAATAGGATAAGCATCTTTGACTTTGGAGATTGTTACGAGGCAACTTAATAACATCTTTCTTTTTTAATTTTAGTCTTGAAATTTTTCTATATTCTGAACTGGTACAAATTTGATTGTCCATTCAAACATATATTTATTCTTAGATCAATATGTTCAATATTTTATGATCTCTCTTACTCATTCACAAAAGGGCATACCACTTTCATCACGTAATAGAAAAATGTTGTGATTTTCCATTTAAACGTATCTCCATTCTTAGATCGAGCACACCAGCAAATTTATACCACTTCAACTTTAATAAATATGTAGTAAGACAAAGACCATAGTGACTTTTCGTTTAAGCATATATATATATATGTATATATATATATATATATATATATATATATTCACCTTCATTGTATAACCAACTCGACCCAAATAGTTATATCAAAATAAGAAAAAAAAAGTATTATTAAAATAACAAAAATGGATGCTTATTTAGTGGAGCAAACACAAAATTGTTGCATTAAACTAAAATTATAAGCATATACTAAACTACATTATTAGTATTTTTTTATTAGTATTTTTTTTCTAAAGAAAAAAGGTATCACTTCACACATCAATGTGGAATCTTTTCACATTTTTCATCCTATTGGATAACAAAAGACAAGAGTTTTTCTTTATAAAAATAATAATACAAAACCAATTTGTTTTAAAATATTAAAATCCAATTTTGGAAGATAGCACTATAGAATATATATATAATATAATGTTTGAAGATAATGTGTTTATATCAAAGTTGATGGCTTCTTTAATTATTCTCCCACTCTCGAATGGACCACATTAGCCTTAAGTAACCTTTTCCTTTTTAATTAATACAATACAAGCAAACTAAAATTAAATAATTAGTTCTTGTGATTAACCTAACCCAAAGTGATAGAGTTTATGAATAGAGAGTCAATGAAAATTTAACTTCGTTCGTATTCAAATCATCCCATTAGTTTGAATAATTTAATCTCTGTATTTTTTTAATAAAACAATCGTAAACTTGATAGATTCAACTTTTGATTAATTAAGAAGATAACATATCCATAGTCGTTGAGTTGCGTTAATTATAAGATTTATCCCATTTAATTGATCAAATTTGATTGTTTTATCAATATCATATATATGCTTTCGAGTGATCGATGAAGTAAAGTATATGGGAAAATTAACCTTCTTTTATATATAATCTCAACAAAATAGCAGTGAAAATTTAAATCATCCAAGAGGACTACTTACAAGCATTGTTTCTATCTACTATTATCTAAAAATAATCAAGTTATTAACGACTGGACGAAACCAAGAAATAACCCCGCACGTGCGAAATTATAGAAGATCTCTTTAAGATCAAACAATTCCATCGAATTGAGTATGATTGTATGTGTGATAGCATCTACTATACCAGGAATATCAATGAACCTGATTATTGAAATTGCTCAGGATACATTTTTTAGTTTAGCTTCTAGAATCTATTTCTTAGTTCAAGATCCCTCTTACTAATTGAAATAAAAAAAATTAGTAGATCTATTCCGCCCTAAATAAAGGAATTGCTACCCTATTGACTAAATCGACATTTTCAAATATAGTAAAATAAACAAAAATATTTATATATTATAGCAAAATTTTGGATTCTATCAATGATAGAAAGTGACTGATAAATTATTCTCAATGTCTATCAATACCACTAATAGAAACATATCAGTATCTATCAATGTCAATTATTAATAGAATCTGAAATTTTACTGTTGTAAATATTTTATCAAATTTATTATTTTTGACCATTTTTTTCGACTGAGTAGGTTCGTTTTAGCAAGAAATTAAAAATTATAGGTTTTTAAATAAATAAAGATTTTAATTTAGGCAAATGATATATATATAGATAAAGTAAACATTTTCTAGGTAGGATTTGAAAAACTAACCTTTTTGAATGTCAAAATTTAACCAATTGAAGAGATATAATATAATATATGATTGAAAATTTATGACCAATTAGAAAAGGACAATAATAACTTTTAGCAATTGATTATTGGTTGGGATTTTGGGAAATGAACTCTTTTTTCATTATTAATTTTCAAACTCTTCTTTTCATTATTATTTAATGTTACTAATCTTATCTTTATATTAAAAAAATGTTAAAAACAACATTTTGTTCATATCCGCATACTTTCATGGTTTTAGATTTTTATATTTGAATTTGTTTTTATGTTTTTAATGTCTTCTCAATACAATTCTTCATATTATAATATGACAAATATTAAAATAGCCTACAAATTAAAATAAATTTCATTAAATGACCGTTTTGGTAAAGTTTGTTCGTCGAGTAGATTCGTGATGTTTTTTTAATTTAAAAGTTTAGGGTTTAAATAAACAAAACCCTCAAAATTCAGATACTAAATTGGTAATTTATTAGACATAAAATTAAAATTCTATGAATTAAAGTTCATACAAGTAAACGATGCAATTCAATTTATTAACTTTGATTTGTAATAATTTTGTCTTTGTTCTTGAAACTTACAACAATTTATTGTCATCGAGCTTCAAAAACTAACAATTTAGTCTTGTAGTAAAAAAATCGTACCAAATTTAACGGGCAATTTTGATTAGTCTTTATAATAATTTACAACGACTTCTAAACTATCACAAATAAATTAGCAATACCTTTTAAAGTCCAAAAATCTGTTGGATGAATGAAATCTTGATTTTAAACCCTTTTCTTGAGGTTGAAGTAAACACTCATACACAAACGGTAATTTAACACAAATTTTGAACAAATTACAAAAATCAGATGTAAAGTATAGGAACACATGGGTGTTCAAAAACCAGTTGAAAAACGAACCGAACCGAAACTGGATGCTTGCGGTTTAGTGAGGTTTCGTTTAAATCGAAACGGCTTCTTATGTAGTTTGATTTGGTTTAAGATATTAAACTGGTTCTAAAATCGAACTGAAGCCGAAGAAGTTGAACAATTGTGTAGAAAGCTAAACGATAAGAGGTTGAATGAACGATCGTATAAGAGGTTGAACAATTGTATAGAAAGTTAAGCGATCGTGTAAGAGAGTAAACGATTGTACAGAAAGCTAAACGATCCTGTAAGAGAGTAAACGATTGAATTAAAAAGTTAAATGATTGTATAGAAAGCTAAATGATCATGTAAGAGGTTGAACGACTGTATGTAAAGTTAAACGATTGTGTAGAAGGTTATGTAGACACATGCATCTATGGTATGTGATGATTTAAAACCAAACCAAAAACGATTTAGTTTGACACAAATGGACGCTTCAGTTTGGTTTCAGATGAGTTTCAGCTTCAAATCGAACCGGACCATGAATATCCCTATAAAAATATTTGTAATTATATTTCAATCTTTCAATGTAAAATTAGACTTTAATAACATAAAAAATTGTAACGTTTGAGAATTCAAATTTGATAAGTGGTATAAATTTAAGAGTGTAATTTGAAGTGCTTACAATAAGGACTTGAAATTGCCCTACACTAACAATTTATGAGGGGGGAGAGAAGGTTAGATCTGGGGAGGGGAAGATGCTACGAGAATATTCTTGCGTGACAAAATCATCTTAGCCCCCACAATCCGCTCCTCTCTCCTTTTTCCCCCCAATCATCGTCTTCCTTTCCTCCTCCTTTTCCTTTTCCTTCTTTTGTTGTTTTTCTTTTTGAAATCTCATCATCAAATTTCACCATATCCCTTCCATCAATCCTTATCTGTATATTAATTTGTTTACCCTAAACCTTCCTCTCTTTCCCATCTTCACCAGCTTTTCCCACTTCTTTCACTATGGCTGCTCACCTTCACCCTCCTCCGCCGGAGCAAAACTACCTCGAAAAGCTCGACGTCTTCAAGATCAAAGGCAGAGATAAGCAAGGCCGCCGCATTCTCCGCATCACTGGAAAATTCTTTCCAGGTTTCCTCTCTCTCTCACATTCTCTGCATATTTCCCTTTTTATGCTCTGCTACTGTTTTCTTGCTCTTTTCCTCGCCATCAGATTAAATTGATATACTCTTGTCCCTATCGGTACGGTAATGTGCTCAAGAAGTTTTTGAATGTTTTTCCCTAATCTACTGTGATTGGATTTTCTTGCTCTGTTCTGCTTCGATTTTAGAAGTATGCTTGGATTCTGTTTTCTTGCTTGTTTCGATCGAATTGAGTTTTTCGTCCACAAGTGTCTGCGGATTAGCGTTACTATGCACTGATTCTATTTTAATTTACTTGCTCTTTTTGGATCGGAGGAATTGAAATTGGACTGTGTTTAAGATGTATTTGTATATTTGTACTGAACGGTAGCGTTGCTATGCTTTGATTCTAAGTTCTTGGTGTTTTAAGCAAGGAGATTGAATTTTTGTTGTTATTATTATCGTTATTTAAATCAGCTCGGGTTGTGAGTTTGGATGTGCTGAAAAAGCATCTGGAGGAGAAGATCTTCCCTAGGCTTAAGAACAAGCGTTTTACGATCTTGTACTTCCATACCGGTGTTCAAAGGAGCCAAAATTTTCCCGGAATCGCCGCCCTTCGATCAATCTATGACGCGATTCCGGCCGCCGTCAAGGCTAATCTTGAAGCCGTGTTTTTCGTTCACCCCGACCTCCAGGCCCGACTCTTCCTCGCCACTCTCGGCCGCATTTTCTTCACTAGCGAGTACGATTTTCTAAACTTTCTTCTTCTATCAATTTCACTTTTTACAATATATTCTTCCACAAAATATTTTTGAACATACAAACAATAATTCTTTACGGATAGGATGGTTTGATTTCAAATACAACAAAATAAGTCTAAATATTTATGAACATTTCAAAATATGATCTACTACCTGATAGATATGATAGACAATAAAATTGCGTTATATTTATAATTTTTTTAAACAATTTTACCATTTATAATTATTATCAAATAGATTTTAGAAAAAAAAATAAGTGTAATGAATTTTGGTTTTCTATGTTTTTTATTTTATAATTTTATGTATAATACCAAAAAGATTATTTTAAAATATAGAAAAGAAAACTTAAATATTATATCCATTTTTTAGTTATCTAATAGATTTCAAATCAATGCTAAACTGAATTTATTGAACGTTCCAGTGAAAAATTACTTTGAAGATTTTAAAAACCTATTATTAAATTATGATGAAATAAACTTTTATTTTAATTCATTACTCTTAAGTTTGAACGCCTAACGTCATGATGTATTAATAAAGTGATAATGATAGAATTTAGAGGTATTGGAAGATAAAGAAAAAGTATTTAAAATGAGTTAATGAGAGGGAAATGTTTGGATGTGGGCTTTTAGGGTGTATGGAAAGGTGAGGTACGTGAGTAGAATTGATCTGCTGTGGGAGCATGTACGGAGGAACGAGATCGAGGTTCCAGAATTCATATATGATCATGATGAAGATCTTGAGTACCGTCCCATGATGGATTATGGTCTCGAGAGTGATCATCCTAGGGTTTACGGTGCACCCTCTGTGGAATCCCACGTCTACTCCATGAGGTGCATTTCATAAACACAAAATTTAAAAATGGCCTTCTTTGTTGGTTTTAAGTGAATTTGTGTTTGGAGCTTTGTTTGGCCTCTACTCATTCTTTTTTCTTTTTGGACCTCAAGACCAAGAAGTGCTTTGTATATATTTGATTTGATTTTTTCTTTCTTTCTTTCTTTTCTTTTTTTTTTTTGAAGAAGAAAAATGGTTGTATAAATAGACGAAGCTATTGGTTTGCTTTTAACTGTATATATTGCCTTTTAATCACATATAACTCTTTTTCTTTTACCCACACTGTATTATTACTTTTCACAATGGCAGTATGAGTTTTATGTATTATAATGCTTGAGCTTAATTTCATCTAATGATAATAGAAAGCCAAGTTATTATTATAAAGCAATAAATACTGAGTTAGCATAGGAAAGCTTGTAAAAGGGATGTTAGGGATAATGAGAATTATTATAATCCTAGATTGTTATAATAGTTTGGGAAGAAAATAGTAAGCACGGTAATAAATAATAAACGGAGGGTTTTGAAATAGTATTTATTGTAGCTAAAAATGGATACTATAGACTTGCATAATCCTCATTCCAACAAATTTCATACTTTGTTATTCTCTTTGTTATCTCTTTCGTTGGTTTGGACATCTCAATGTGGTTGCCATATGTGTTAATGAGTTTGCTACCGAAAGTTGTGAAATTATGGTGTATGATTAAAAGATTGTGATGATTTTAAAGTTAAGGAAGCAGCAAATAAATAATTAATTAAAACCATATAAACATTTTTAAAGTTTTAGTATTTACTAAGAAGAAGGATGGATTACATTTTATAATACATAAAACCAAAATCCAATAGCGGGGGCGGGCAATCCTTCAAAATTTGGATGATGCCTTTGCCTTTGCCTTAATATATATATATAAAGGAATTTTGGAAAAGGGGTAGAACGGTAAAGTCAGGGTTATTGTGAGATGAAATTCAAGAGAGAAGCTCTCGTTCTAATCATCTGCCTGAATATCGCGTTCACCCCATTCTCAATCCCTTCCATCCCCATTTCTAATCCTTCTAACCTTCTTCTCGCCCATTGCAGTTTTTCTCCGTCGATCCCCTCTCCCAGAGCCCCCAATGCTGCATCCACATCCCCCATTTCATCGCCTACTTCCTCTTTTTCTTCGCACCCTATCCCTCCCTTTCGCATCAGAACTTTTGATACCAATGCCCACCGACTTGGCTTCCGTTTCGCTGATTGAATCCCTAAGAACGACAAGAGGGATGTGAAGATACATATTGTTACGAAACATGATTCTTTTAGGCCTCGAATTACAGCGTAGAGGTGGAGATCTTGATTCATCAGTTGGGTTGATCCCATTTTCTCGTTCATTTGCTTTGTTGATGAGATCAATTTCAGTGCCTCCTTCTTCGTCTTCTTTCTCAGGTGAGTGTAATTAGCTATGGCGTTTCTGATGCTTGAATCTCCCTTTCTTCTGCGAAGAGCGGATTGCAGAGCTTGAGCTTGTTCTTGTATTTGTAATATCATGTCTCTTGACTTCCCGCAGGTGTCTAAAAGCTTCATGAATCCATCGACTAGGTCGTCCACCCATTTCCGGTTCTGGTGTCTTGATAAGACCTGTTTGGTGGATGCCATTTGGAGAAGCTCATCCATGGAAGCGTATAAATCGTCCAGTCCTAATAACCCATTGCAGATTGACTTGGAAGTTGAAGGAGCTGAGTTTTCCAATGGCTTCAACTTGCTTAGTTGCTCTTCGATTTTGAGAGTGGTGGGATGGGATCTTGAAGGTAAGCTGATTGATCGTAAATTGTAACGAGCAGCCATTGTTGGTTGCTTTAGAAAGCTTAAGTTTGAGGAATCTGCTGAGTTTGATGATGTTAAGCTCTTATGAATCTGTTTATATATGGGCACATTGCAGGGTAGATAAGAGGGAGGAGACAACGAGCGTTGGTTTCGATGAATGCAGCTAGGCAGCGGAGAAATGGCCGGCGGGAGTGTCCTTTTTTGCCCAAAAAACTGAGAGGTCAGCTCATATCTTGCTTAGATTGTCTCCTTTGTTTGGAATATAAAATTGAAGCTGCATAAATTTCACGTTTGGAGTGCAAATGCAATGCATATGCTGAAAGCTTTTTTAATATTAAAATGAATAGGGAACAGTCATTTAATGTTAAATTTTGTTTGCTTTCTCTTGAATCTTGTCGCAATTCGAAAAGTGGGACAAAGGATTGACACCCATGTTTCATTTAACCATGACAAATGCTGATAGATTCTCCTTAGAAATGGCATGTGGTTTAGTGGAGTGCAACGGGTAATATTTTGGGTGTCTTCGAAAATTTTTGAAAGAAAATTATTTGTGGAAATAAAATTGTCAAATTCTAATTCATTTTTTCCCTTGCAAAATCAATTCGAGGTGATTGAATTTGAAGGAAATGTGTATGTTCAAAGGTTCAAATCTTTTTTTTTAATCGAATCTTTGTGTTTTTTTCACTTTAGTCCTAACTTTTTGTCTTGGGTATATCTTTTGTTGATATATTCAATTAGTATGATCAGTTGGAACAATATTAAATCGTTTATGCAAAACTTGAAATGATCTAGATTATAATTTCTAGCAAGCAAGGACTACTTGAAAGCAAATAAAATACTTATAAGTTTGGAGACCAAAATATAATATTTCGAAGTTTTGGAGGTTTAAACTAAAGTAAATATTAAAATTCATGGCCAAAAATTAACACTTTCAAGTGTTATTTGGATTTTCTAGAGTTATCTTTCTCGATATCAATTGAAAACTTTGAACAAGTTACTTTTTTATAGCAAAAACATCATTATGATATAATATTGGGAGGGAAATAAAAGCTTTTAGATCATTGAAACACTCTTATGAACATGCCATACTTTCATTTCCCACATTGTGGATACAGCAGGAGGCAAGGGTGCTGCTTAATTTCTTTGGATCAAATTGCACGAAAAAAGATGGAAGAGGGGAATCTTGGGGGCAAAAAAGAGACAGAGAGAGTATCGAAAAGGAGGTCACGTACATTGCAGAACACTGAACTTGTACATGAAAACAAATGGATAGAGGAAGAAAACAAGACCTTCAAGTATCTACCATGTGACCGTACAGTTCTAAAGGTACGTATTATATTACAGAAACAGCTAATAAAGGCTTCATAATACCCTTTACTTTTATTTTATTTTATTTTTATTTCAAACATGAGTTTAAAGCCTAACACATAAATATTTTCCACAATCCAAATATTGGCTACCTAAACCAAGTTTTCTGATCCCAAACTTAAAAAAACCTTACCTAGGAGCAAACGCTTACTAAATAGTTTTCTCTACAAAAACATAAATGTGATTGATACTAGAAATGCATCGATAGAACTTGTAGGTTTGCCCTTTCCATTGCCAAAGTAAGCCCTAAAATATTATCCATTTTTTACTTTTCTTGTTTAGATTAAAAAAAAAATCATAGTTTTGTTGAGCAAATAAAGGATATACATTGGGCACTGTGGAAGAGAAAAGGTTGAGCCATAACAAAGAACTAAAGGAAAGGGCTTCAACCGTTAAGAACAAGAAGCAAAAGATAATTACACAATTCTTGAAATGCTTATGGTATATTTGGAGATGATACTAGAAAGGTTAAAAATCACTTTTATCGTTTTTGAAATCATTCCGAAACATACCTTAATATCACTTAAAATCTCTGTGAAATGCTTAATATCATTTTGTTTTTTATGTGTTGGAGGCTGCTATGTTCTATTAGGTTATGTATTGTTTCATTTCATGGATTTCATACTATTGTAAAATAATGAACTGAGATGGTATGGAAAAATATTTTCCTTGCTACTAATAAAGAAGCTTTTCCAAGGAAAAGTGGCAAAGATTAGCAAATTAAACAATTAGTCTCTGTATCTCTCTTGCAACTTCTTATGAATCATTCTTCATTAGGTAAACGGCTTTTGATTGACACAATTAAAGTTGTCACCATATTGGATGTTCAATACATCGCAATACCTTTGGTAGAAACCTAGCCGATCAGCTGCTCGAGCATCGGCGCCTTTACCACATTCACTATTACCATTAATTATGTTGATGGTTAGGCCATAACCAGGTAATCTCTTAGCCGATACATCTTCATTAGATGGTACCCATTTACCCGTCATAACATCATGACACGATGGTTTGGTTCCTTGGGAAGTCATCCAAAACCATAAGGCAGTCTTGAATGATATAGTTGGATTGGTAGCCACTAGATCAGGATTGTTTAAGAGATCCACTCCAATTGCTTTTCCAGCAGCCCCATAGTTAAAGTTACTAATCAACCAAAAAAAAAAAAACCCATACGTTCAATGATGCAAATGGGTAACCAAACAAAGTAGAAATTAAAATCAAAAGCTTATGAATATGTAAAAAGTAAAAAGAAAGAAGAGAGAGAAGTTACTAGGCGATTTGGAAGGGACCTCGGCCATAATATAACTTGCCAGATGAACAAGGCCAATTGGTTGATGGAACACAAAATTTATCTTTTTGGGCTGCATTGATATAGCAATACCCCCATGCATATGGACCATCTGGTGCAGTTGCCCATCCTCCTAAATGTTTATGTTGAAATAAATTGTTATTTCTTATTTAATATCAGAAGATGTTTTACTTAGTGGTTAAAAATATTTTATTAATCTCTCTTTTTTAAAAAAAAAAATGATTTCACTCTATTTGAATATTAATTGTAGATCTGTTGCTGATATGCTTGATAGTATTTAATATGATTTTCTATTGACATGCTTATGGTCTGATATCATCTTCCATATATATGCATATATAATCATATAGTGTATAAAATACTGAGTCTTTTTTTATTATTATTATTTACTGTTTGGAGTCTAGTCAAGATCGATTAAATCCTACTAGAAACAAATCTTCAAAGAGATTAATTTTTTTTAGAAAAAAAAAAAAAAGGTCAAAACACTATTTTAGTTTCCATCCTTTGTGTTTTATACTGTCATCAAATCTTCAAATTAGTCATTGCTTTGAGTTTGTTGTTGATTTTTTTTTTAAAAAATAGTCTTTAACATTTCTTGTGAAAATTTATTATTCTTATTTTAACAATTTTGATGACATTTATTATTCTTATTTTAACAATTTTGATTAAAATTTAAGTATGTTTTTTAAAATAGCAAAATAAATTAAAATATTTATAAGTTGTACCAAAATTTTGAATTATATCAATGATAAAAACTGATAGACTTCTATTATTGTTTATTGATAGAAGGATATTAGTGTCCATAAATGTCTGATATTGATAGAATTTGAAAATTTTAAATATTTTGTTAAATTTGTTATTTTTATAATTTTTCTAAAATTTATAGGTTTTTTTAAAATAAAAAAAATTGACAAAACATTTATATTTCATAGAACAAAACCACCAAAATACAAAATTTATTACACTTAAATTTTTTTTTATGAAAGGTAAATATTTTGTAAAATATTTTATTTTTGATAATTTTTTTATATTTTACTGAGAGACTAAATTTAAATTTTAGAGAAAAACACATTACCACACTTTCAAATTGAATGGTAGTGTAGTATTAAGAGTACAACTCAAATGAAATGGATAAAAGAAACAATGATGACATGATATTTACCTAAGAAAAAAATCATTAAATTAAGAAAAAAAAAAGTGTGAAACTCAAAACTTAACCATTAAATTCTATAAAAATATCTCCATTAATAGTATTAATAGTATATAGTGTTTGTCTTTCTTATACTTTTAGTTCTTTATTTCTTTTATTTCTTTTTTTTTTTTTGTTATTGTATTTATTTTAAATTAATCTTTTAAAATTAATTTTTATTAAAATTGGTTAATAGTAATAATAATAATAAGTTAAAATGTGAATATGTTTTCAAATTTTGAAGTAAAAATTTAATAAATAAATAAAAAGAAAGCAACAATAAACTAGTGTTGGATTCTAATGTAAGATTTACTTAAAGTAACAACGTTAAAAATGAAACTATAGGGACTAAAAACAAAGGTTATTTTAATGTTCAAAATTTAAACTAATGGAAGAAAGAAAAAAAAGATAAAACTTAAAATGAATAAAGAGTAATTAGAAGAGAAAATGATGATGAACCTGTGGTCTCGTAAGATGTTTGAGCCAAGAAAGCGGCGACCTCCCTCTTCCTTGTACTCAAATTCCCGGTGGTGCCGAAGCCATCGAACGCCGCCGTCGCAACCACAAAAGCCTCGTAGCTATAAAATCCATTCCCCTCGCAATTCCCATCGTTTCGATGTTTAAGCATCCCGTCGAATTCCGATGCGCTAACTACGCCCCCCATTCCCCCGTTAGGGTTCCCAAATGTTAGATCCGAACCGCATCGCCTCAGAAATCCAGATCCACATAACCCCGACCCGGCGATGCAGAGACCTTTTGGACACATGGCGTCAGCCGGTTCTCCTCCGCCTCCGCCGCCACATGACTGCGCCGATGACGTCGCCGGTGTCGTCAAGAGAACGAAAGTTAGGGCTATGAAAGAGGTGTAGATTTTTGTCATCGAATGGCGCTGCGAGTGATTTGTTTGTTGACTTATGGGTTCGTTTGGAAGTATTGGGAAAAAGAATGAAAGGCAGCGTTGAAAAGTTATCCATTTTTGAAATTTTTTTGAAGGAAATCAGCCATTATTTTACCATGAAATTCATCTATCTATCTTTTTCTTTTGTGCAGTTTTCTTGTTTATCAAATTACATGGATAAGTGTTCGTAATTTCCCCCCCTTTTGTTTTGTCAAACCCATTTTTAATCCTAAACTTGAAGTTTCATGTTTCGTTGCAACTAAAATTTTCGATTAAAGGAGTTTGGTGATTTAATGAATAGGAAACTTATGTTTTGTTTCTCTTCTTCTTTTTTAAATTCTTTTTTAATATATGTTCGTGTTATTTTCAAATATTAGAAATATTTACAAAAAAAAATTATAATGAAATTTCATACTACCCTTAGAATTAATACTTTTATTCATTTTTGTTATTTACAATAATTTAAAGAAAATTATAAAAAATTGAAAGAAAAAAAAAAGAACAAATAAACTATTTATAATAAAAATACCTTGCAATTAAAATGATTTTGTTTCCGTCTAAAAAATCTTGTATCTTTATACATGATATTGTACTCAATCTAAATAATCTTGTATTCCGTCTAAATGATCTAGTGGTCTATTTCGGTCTATTTGGGGTAGATAATTGATTGTTTAAATATTGGTAGATGATTGTGTAGTGTAAAAAGAAGAAGAAAGAGGAAAAACACAATACTTGATAAAAAAAAATAGTCTTATGAAAAAGATAACATCGAAAAAATGAAAGATGATGAAGAAAGAATATATTCTAGATGGACAAATTTAGAATTTATGAAAAAAATTAACTCAAGTTATATAGACTTTTTTATTTTGTTATACGAGTTTCTATGTGTGTGTGAATTACTCTTTTTTTCTATTTATTTGAAAAATCCTATAATTTAATGTATTTTTTATTCATATAATTTAGAGAAGGTTTGAACCTTGGTTGATGTTAGTTCCATAAAACGCACGCAAATAGCCTCTAAAATAGAGACGAAAGAAATTTATTTTAACCCTTAGAATGTTTTCTTTAACTCAATTGACATCTTCAGAAGTTTGTGTATCAATATAAAGTGAAAATGTTTTCCACTATAGCTTAGGTTATATGAGGATGTTACTATCACATACCCACTTATTTCTTGCCCATTTCTTGGGAAATGGAAATAAATTAAGTTGTCTCTTTTCCATTTGAGTTTGCCTCCAAATAAATTAAATAAAATCCATTTTGATAAAATGCTTGAATTTCTAGTGGCACATTTTTTAACATTGTTATTTTTAAAAATTTCACGAATGAAAAGGTGCCACGTGTCATCATCATTGTCACTTCTATGTCACAAAAGAGACTTAGAGTTTGTGTCCATATAAATTTGATTTATGTGTTTTATTGTTAAGTGTGAATGGAGGTGTAGAAGTTAGCACACTCCAATGGTATGGATATTTAATTTTTCCTTGAAGAATATTAAATTTTCTCAAGTCTTTTGAGTCCAATATATTTGATATAGTCAACGTTATGTTCTACACGTAAAAGATACGACGGTATTTGTGTCTGTGATGTTTTCTGATTGTTGAGTAAAATCAATTGATTATTGAAAATATACAATTTATTATTCACGCTACTTTAACACTCAAGTAAATATAAAAAAAATGATATTTTCTTTTTTAATATTTTTGATAAACAAGAATGAGCCTTTACATCAAACCACAACCTTGGTTAGATCACAAAGTCGTACCCTATAATTTAAAGAGTCATTTCGGAACTTAGGGACAAATCTTAAATTGATCATAATTCGACTACCGAACTCTATAAACAAGAATGAGCCAAGACAAAAAGTTTAAAATGTCTCCCCACTAGAAATTTCATACTCAAACAACTCTTTAAACTTTCTAACTTAAGCATTGAAGTGTGTGTCATAGATACCACACACCAAGGTTTAGGATTCTTTTTAATATTCGTGAATGTCCGAGTCAGCTTATGCACACCTCAACTAATCTCACGAGACAACCCACCTAATCCTACAACATTTGGGTGTCAAGGACACTATCTAGTTGATGTTTGATTTCTAAAAATCTTTTTTTTCAAAAAAAATAAAAGTTTGTCATTATTGTCACTTAGGAGTCGTATCTATTCAAAATTGAACATTAACGTATTCTACCTAATTTTATATTTTTACCCACATGTTTGTTTGTTGGAAAAGGGAAATAGTAATGGGCAAAGACATACTTAACACGTAAGAAAAGAAAATGTATATAACATTTTATGTAATTCACCCATTTCTTCTCTTTTCTTTTTGGAGTCAAGTCTTTAGTCTACACAATAATGATAGAGATAGACTTCTTCTAACATGGAGAAAAGTAATGGGTTGTATTTCACACTTCACTTTACTTTTGCACTCATACGGACACACCAAATTTTTAGTATTAAGATAGTATCAAGAGTGTTCAATACTCTCTTTATTTCATTTATTGTTTGTCGGTCCATGAAATAAATAATTAATATATTATTTAATGACGTATCAAAATAGTAAATGTGAGAAGGTAGCAGGTATATATTACAAAGTTTTTTAAAATATTTACAAATATAGAAAAAAATATGACAATATATCTATGATAGATCAATATAAACTATTATACGTGTCTATATGTATCATGATAGACACATATATAAATCTACTTTGGTTTATCGTGGTCTATCATTTATAAAGTATAATATTTTGTTGTATTTTATAAATATTTTGGTTTGTTTTAGTATATTTGAAAATACACTGATTCTTGTTATACTTTCAAAGAGTAGTTGTCGATATTGATATCAATATATATTTTGAAGTAAATTTTACTAACTACTTTCTTAATTATGACAATTTTGGTCTGACAAATATAGTTATCACTCAATTGTCTACAAATATTAAACATTACTTGGTTTTGTTTATACATTTTATATAAAGACAATAAAATTGATGGGGGTCTATACTAAATTCGTTGGTGCTAAGAGTGGTGTTTTATTGAACTTTGAAAAATGATTAATACATTTTATAAACATTAAAGTTAATTATTATGTCTTTTTGTAACTTTCTAACTATTTGTTTCATAAGTCTTTTAGACTTACGTCCAATTAGATCTTTGATTTATGATAAGAAATTACTCGAAAAGCTAATGAGAAAAGAAATCAAAAGTATTGAACATTATTTTGGATTAAGCTATGGGCTCCTTTAATTCCCATATAGTGACCTATTCATGTTAGTGCCACTCACCATATTTACACTCAAATTAAAAAAAAAAAACAATGCCCCAAAGTATATAATTAAGATATGGTATAAACAATGGTAATTAATTATTCACACATCAAATTTTTTAAATTTTACTACGGTTTTTTCGCCTCAATTCCTCGTCTTCTAAGGTTGTTGTATCGATCTTGTAGCACAATGGTTTATTTCCATATTGTAGTCTTTTTAAAAGAATTAAACTCTTGACTTTTTGTTAGAAAATGTTTGTTTTTATACCGGTTAATGTAACAATACCGATATTTTAGTATTTATACTTTCAAATGTTTAGATTTAGTTGACATAACAATATGTATTTCATTAACTTTTTACCATTGATTAAATATATATAGATAGATAGATAATCACTTATTTTTTGATCATATCGATCATGTGCGTCACCGCCAACACAAATGTAGGGATGACATATTGAAAAAAAATGAAGTGATGTGAGAAAACAATAATATAAAAGCAACAAACGTATGGTGTATTTAAAAATTATTATTGCCTAAATATGGTTATTATATTTATTAACATATCATATATTTGATTCTCAATATTTAATCTCCTTTAATTAACACCCTCTTGGTGAGTGTATTCTAGAATATAATATAATACATCGAGATAAAAGCAGTTACTGATT
This sequence comes from Cucumis hystrix, assembly GCA_025688845.1. Taxonomy (NCBI): domain Eukaryota; kingdom Viridiplantae; phylum Streptophyta; class Magnoliopsida; order Cucurbitales; family Cucurbitaceae; genus Cucumis; species Cucumis hystrix. The sequence continues at coordinate 26,643,104 of CM046888.1, forward strand.
ACGCCGAAATAAATTAAAGCTAATTGAAATGCATAACATTTATACTATTAATTTGTAGTTAGATAGTATAGAAATAAGATTGTGAAGCATGAAAACAGTAAAAAAAAAAAAAGATTTAATATTTAATCTCGTTCCATTATAGGTCACCAAACATCTTAAAAAATCCCACGATCATTATTTTGGACTAAATAGCAGGGTCATAAACACGTTTTTCCTTTTTCCTTTTTTCTTTTTTCTTTTAAAAGAATCTAAAATCAAATTTAAACTCATTTAAGAATTCACCCTAATAGGAGAAAAATCATCCGAGAATAATTTTAAGAAAGTTAATAATAGTTGTTAAAGTAAAAGACAAGGTTAAGTATTCTAAAAAGTTGTTGGGTGTGTTGAAAGAATTAAAAGATATTATTGTTTTATGTTAAGTACTTAATAAAAGTTTGTTAGAATGAAATAGTAGTTTGCTTCCCCCTCCTTGTTGTGTGTCAAATTTCTTTGATAACAATTGTATAAAAACTCAAGTTGAGGGCGTGAGTATGTATTCAAAGAAAAAGAAAAAAGGAATTGAGGCCACGATCATCCAACTTCTTAATATTTTTTCTCTTTAAAATTTGAAAAAAGAAAAAGGGAAATGAAGGTAAATTTGGTTCATCTTGTGCTTTTAATGGCGTACGAGTCAGACCTCAACCTCTGACGCCATTCCGTAATATTCCAAGGAAAAGGATTTTTGGACACATTCATCATTTTGTAGTTATAAATTTGTTCTCATCTCAGGGTGGGGGATTTATTCCTCACTATATATCTTTCAAATATTCTTAGTAAAATCTAAATCATACATACATACATACATACATACATATATAGATATAGATATAATGGAGGGGTTTTACCACTGTCCTGCCAATTTTGGCCCTCTCTCCCCCGTCCCCTTTCTGAAAAGAGCCTCCACCCTCTACGGCTGCCGTCCCTCCCTCGTTTACGGCACTCGAGTCTTCTCTTGGTCCGACACTTATGCCCGCTCTCTCGCCCTTGCTTCCGCTTTGCTTCATCATTTCCACCTCTCTCCCGCTGATTTGGTACTCTTCTCTTCTTCTTTTAATCCCTCTCTTCACCATTTTACTTTACCCTAAATTACACTATTATTACTTCTTTTTTTCTTCAATTTTTCTACAATCATATAATTAACTTTCTTTTTCCTCAATTTGCTATATTTACAATTATACCATTTGGTGTAAATTAAATTGTTATGCTTCTCCATTTGTTTTATTTATTTTCTTATTCTAAAGTTGTGTATATAATAAATGTCTACAACTTTTTTAATGTTTTTAGTAAAAATAAGATCACTCTAACTTATAAATTAAGTTTTTTTCACTATTAAAAATAATAGAGAGAAATCGTCAAAAATAATAAATTTGATCTTCATATTCTATCAATAATCGACACTGATATGCTAATAGAAATTGATAAGTTCTGTATTTTAGTGTAGATGGTAAATATTATATTGAAAATTTGACATTTTTTTAAAAAGTATATAAATTTGAAAATGGGAGGATTTATAAGTAAACAAAAAGAATGTAATTAATTAAATAAGTGGCAGTTTTGTTTATGGTTTATAGTTATTAATAAAAATCTAGCCAATGTGACAAATTATCTTTACAATATATTATTGAAAACGTTGACTCCATATATATGGAATTTAATTGATTGTCTTCTATGTATATAAAAATTATATTATATAGTTCAATTTTATAAAATTGCTCAGATCTAATCTAATCTTTGTGTATGTATTTCCACTTTAGAAAATCACTAAATGCCTTACTATAATAAAGTCAATTAATAGCATTTTTATTTATTTTCCTTCTTTATTTTAACTTATTTGACATTCTTTTTTTAATCTCTCTCCCCATACTTATTTTTAAATTATTTTTCTTTGTTGAATTGGGGCTTTTTTTTTTCTTTTTTCTTTTAACTAAAATTACAAAACAAAATGTTTGGCTTCATTATATATATATATGTAACCCTTCAACTTTATACTATATGTGAAAAATACTTTGAAATTTATGTTTTGAATGTAAATCATTTGTCTTGAACTTTAAATTTTTTTAAAAAATATTCATACTCTTACTGTATGAACAAGAATTGTATTAATATTTCGTTGCAAAAATAAATCTAAAATATTTATAAAAAAAAGTTTTAAAATACTTTCATCGTCATTTTTTTTCATAGATAAATACTCTTGTTTTTCTTTCATAGTTCTAATCTTATACTAATTTTTTCGACAACTAATATAAAAAATAAGAACTTTTAAATTAAAATCTCACAAGATTCCAAAATTTATTATCTCCTCCTCAAAACATACAAAAGTGATGAACAACCAAATAAAAACAAAAACAATGAAATTAAAATATCGTTTTGGTTTTTATATTTTAGACCAGTATATTCAATTATAATTTTCTTACTTTCAAATATCCAACTTTTAGTTTTCAGAATACTTTCAATAAATCTTAAAATTTAATTCTTATTTTTAGTTTGTTGTAGAAAATATTATGGAGTAGTTGTTAATCACATAGATAGGAACAAAAAAATTATACCAATTGCCATTTTCAAATATTGTGTAGGATTATTAAACTAGTTTTCCATATTCTTCTTTTTACAACGTATTGGATAAAAAAAATCAAGTTATTTCCTATTTGGTTATTTCTAATATTTTACAATCAACACCATTTAAGAGGTAATATTTCAAATCAAATTTTAACGACATGTAATATTAATAAAAATTATTGTATTATAGCTATTATTAATCAATGGAATTAATATGAGTATTTTTAAAAATAGTAAAATAAATTAAAATATTTACAAGCAGCAAAGTTTTTTATTCTATCAATTATATAGCCACTAATAGACTTTTATCATTGTCTATCAAGTATCAATGTCAGCAATAGAAGCATATCAATGACTGACTATTATTGATGGAATCTGAAAATTTTGCTATATGGTGTAAATTTTTTGTCAAATTTGCTATTTTTGACCATTTCCCTCCTATTAGTGTTTTGTAATGATTTTTTTCATATTATAATGAATTCTACAATTTTTTTTTATTTTTACATAATTAAATTATATTTAAACTAAAAAAATAAACGAAAATGTTTGAAAATGTAACACGACAAAAATTAGAAACAGAGAAAGAAGAAACAAGTAAAATGAAACATAGAACAAAAAATAGAAAATCAAAAACTGAAACGTTAAAAAAGAAAAGAAAAGAAAGACGAATCCTAATAACTGATATGGATCCCGACAGTTGAGCTATATTCACCATTATAGTCTAAATTATGATTTACACACATAACAAATTATGTATTTAATTACAAAAGTTAAAATATTATAAATACAAAAACTAAAATAGTATTTTAATAAATGTATGAGAAATTTTTTAAATAGTAAATTTTACAAAATAGCAAATTCTATCACTGATAGTCATTGATATGCTATAGTGATATAAGACTATCATTGATAAAATCCAAAAATTTGCTATAACTTATAAATATTTTAATTTATTTTGCTATTTTTAAAAATGTTTCTAAATGTATTTATGTTATTTAAAATTATAAAAAGTAAAAAGGGAATAAATTAGAGTTATTAATTATGAAGAGGGTAATGTAGGGGAGAACTTGACTTGCAATGAGTCAATGGTCAATGAAATAGAGTTTGTGCTATTTTAGAATAAATATCATTACAAAAACTGAAAGCCGTGTTGGATCATGCTTCTTTTTTTTTTTTTGTCAATTTCAAGAATACCACATATATAACTTAACCCTCAAGATATCACCACAATTATAATATATCAAACAAAATACGATTCAATTTCGATTTCGTCTACTGTGGTGAAGATCGAGAGATTTGTGACTCAAATTCATCTATTACTTTCATTTATTATTAAATTTCGTGTTATAATATAAATTTCATAGTATTAGAAAATAATGAAAGAGTTTTTATTTTTTATTTTTAAAAGTTTTACAATTTAATTTAATTATTATTTTGCTCCTTTATCTTGTAATTGCGCTGTTGTACTTTTAAACAAAAAGACTCAAATTTATACAAATAAATAACAATTTAGTTTTTGAACATTAGTTATTTGGTAAATGATCTAGTTTGTATACTTTAATTCTATAATAATTTATACACGAACTTTAATAAGTGTTTATGTTTTATAGTGTTTAGTAATTTAATCCCATGAATCAAAATATGTAATTTATTACCTGTTGACTTAGTCCTTATAGTTTACAAATAAATTGATTAAGTTCATGGTCAATTTATCAATCTATACACTTGTAACAAATTATATTTAAATGTCATTAATATTTTTTTACAATATAGATTAAATGGTTATCCACCATTAAAATTTGGCTAAATTGTAAAAAAAAATGGACTCTTAGTGTACTCCCGATGTATCATTAGCCATAAGTTCAAAATCACCTATTTCGATTTAGGTCCTTTTTCCTAGCTTTGGAGAGTTTCACGTAAATGAAAAGTTTAGAATTCAATGGGAGTGAAATGAACGTCGTTCTAGGCGTGAGCGAGCAGAAATTAGAGAGTATAGGAACTAAATTATTGCCAACTAATTAAACTACTCTACCGAATTAAATTGATACTTTCGAGAAAGTAAATAAGAACCATTTTCAAAAATCAAATAAGAATAATAAACCATTATATAAAGCGATATTCAATGAGATATTTGTTAATCTTGATGAGCTATATGCATGCATGCAGGTTGTAGCAATGGCGCCCAACATTCCAGAGCTTTACGAGCTTCACTTTGCAGTTCCAATGGCGGGAGCCATAATTTCAGCTCTCAACACAAAACTAGACTCACCCACATTATCCTTACTCCTCCAACAACTTAACCCCAAAGTCATCTTCCTAGACTCCCAATTTCTTCCCATTCTCCTCAAATCCCTTGAAAATAATTCCATCAAATTCCCCGCCCTCGTCCTCATCCCGAGTGATCCCGACACCCCGTTGCCTTCAGAATTCCTCGACTACAATAAAGTTCTTGCAATGAGATTCGGCGACGACGACTTCACGCCGAGGCCAAACGCTGAACTTGATCCCATTTCCATCAATTACACCTCGGGTTCCACCGGACTCCACAAGGGCGTGATTTATAGTCATAGAGCTGCTTATCTTAACTCTCTAGCAACCATTTTTCGGAGTAAAATTTGCAGCTCCACTTCTTCACCAGTGTTCTTATGGACTGTAGACATGTTTCGATGCAATGGTTGGTGCTTCATTTGGGTTATGGCAGCACTAGGAGGTTGCAATATTTGTCTTAGAACTGTCACTGCTGATGCAATATTCACCAATGTTGAACTCCATAGAGTTACTCTTTTATGTGGTCCACCAACTCTTTTGAAAATGATTTCTGAATCGTCGTCCAATAATTGTATGCCACGTCGACTTTCACGACGTGTGGATCTTATAGTGGCTGGTGCATTACCAATCAAGGAGATTTTGACCAAAGTCAATGAGTTAGGTTTCAATATAAGTTATGGTTATGGAATGACTGAGGCAATGGGCCCTGCCATAATTAGGCCTTGGAAGCCTACTTTTGAAGAAGACAATGTCCAATTTGAGGATTTAATAACATCATTGGAAATTGATGTGAAAGATCCAATATCAATGGAGAGTGTTTTGGGAGATGGTGAAACCTTGGGAGAGGTAATGTTGAGAGGCAATACTCTGATGTCTGGTTATTACAAGAATATGAAGGCAACTCATGAGGCTTTCATTGGGGAAAATTGGTATAGGACTGGTGATGTTGGGGTTAGACACAAGAGTGGTAGAATTGAGATGAAGGATAGAGCTAAGGATATTGTAGTGAGGACCGATGGGGAGGGTGCAGTGAGCACGGTCGAAGTTGAGGGCGTGCTGATGAGCCACCCGAGCGTGGCAGAGGTGGCCGTGGTTGGGGAGAGGACGTTGTATGGGTTTGTGAAACTGAAGAATGGGGGTAACGAGAACGGTGACGAGATTGTCGAGTTTTGTAGAATGCATTTGCCGGAGTTTATGGTACCTAAGAGGATTGTGTTTGGAGATTTGCCAATGAATTCAACAGGGAAGGTACAAAAGTTTGTTCTGAGGGAGAAGGCAAAGGCATTATTCAGTAATGCCAACAATAATACAATAACATAAATGATCGAGGCATTAATACATTTCTTTTGACCTAGCAAGATGGTACCCTCTTCCATTACTATAATTAATATCATATGCTTTTGGAATACTTTACTTTTTAATAAATAAGTTGCTGTCAAATTTGAAAGAAAAAAAAATGGTAATTGCCCCTAAATGGATGTGATTGTAAGTGTAATTGCAAAGACTTCAAATTGATTTCATTGTTCTTGGGTTTTTAATTCGAAGTGTTTAAGTTAGAAGTGTTTTTTAAGAAGTAAAATCATACTCATCGAGTGATCTAACGAATACATGATTTAATTGAAATATTTAAAATATCTAATAGTCTTTAATTATTAGTTAATTGAATGATTAAAAATGTTTTAGAACGATTTTGGAAAAAAAATAATGTTAACAATTTAATCAAACATGTTTTATCTCAATCTCTCTACTAGAAGTGAGAAAGGAAGCCCGAAAAATTGGACCACCTTCGATCCATTGGTTTAATGAGTTGGCACAAAAGTTCAATTATCCAATCTCGAGTTAAAATTTGATGTACTGAACCAAGTCTAAATATGAGCCTTGATGTTGAAAGTTATGAACCAATTCGATCTAATCTTAAATAATACATTATATTCGAGTAAAGTCAATCCATTAATGAAAATGATTGATTAATAAATATATATAAATGACTTACTGATTAAACTTTTTTAAAGATAATGAGAGGATATTAATTAATAAATAGATATACAAAAGACTTAAGTTTTGATGATCACTTATTTATAATTAACTTAAGGTATGTCATACAATCTTTTTTCACAAAAAATATTAAATTAAAATGTGAAATGGAAAAGTTCTAACCATCCAACATCAAGATTAATAATATAAACTAACAATGTTGAGTTATGCACATTTTGACTACATCGTGTAAATTAACTTGAACAATAACAACTAATATAATATAGAATACATGTCGTAATTAATATAATATGTAACGTGTGTTATGAGCTGTTTTTTCTATAAAAAAATTTGTTATTTAATAAATTTTCATTTCCTTTTATTAAAAATTTGTAAGTTTGAGAGATTTTTACCCCTTGTTTTTTTGTTGTATAGTTTAATTTATCAATTTTGTCTCTAATGTTTAAATTTTTTTTTATATTTTGATGGTTCAACTTTCCATCTTACTAATTTAAAATTTTCAAAATATCTTTTTTTTTTAAAAAAAAAAATCAAAATAGTCATTATCATAATCAATATTTTAAATTATTGAATAAAATAAAATATTGAAAACCATTGTTTTTTATGCTTGTTTTTCTTCCAAAGCTTACAAATACAAGTTTGGGATGAAAAATAATATAGATTTAACTATTCAAATCTAAATAAATTTATTCTTCTATCTAAATTTAAATGTTTTTTTTAAAATACGTCTCGTATAGATTTGTAATCATGATTTTAAAATAATATAAAAGAAAAATTGAAGAAGAAAATAAATAGAAGAAAGAAGATGAAAAAAAAATATTTTTTTAAAAATTGATCGAGTTTTATTGATTTTAATTTTTTTGCAAGTATGATAAATATTTGATTGTTTCGTTATATTTATAAAAATTAACTTATTATTTAATTAATTAATTAATTAATTTGAATTTTTATTATATTATTATTATTTTGAGTAAAAGAGAGAAAATTATTTATTTTATTAAAGGTAACTGAAGGGATATGTCATTGAGTTTCCCAATAAGGTATCTGATAAAACCAACGAAAACCTCCTTTTGAATCCCCAAATCCGATTCCCTAAATAATCCCTTCAACACTCACCGAGTCAATGCCCGAGTCCAACAATCCCCCGCTATCCCGCGGCCCCCCCTTGGCCTTGGCTCTCAAAATCACGGTCTTCGCTCTCCTCGCCGCAGCCGTCGTCGTCTACAAGCTCGACCCCTTCGACCCCGCGGCGCTGCCGGCGGAGGAGCTGAGTGGGGAGCCTGCCTCTGTGGCAGCGTGTAACGGCAGAGTACTGCAGGCGGCAGAGAGAATCGGGGTGGGGGAGCTGGCGGCAGCGGAAGACTTTGCTTATGACTCGGAGTTGGGACTTGTTTACACCGGGGATGGGGATGGGTGGTTGAAGCGAGTTAGATTGAATGACTCGACGGTGGAGAATTGGGCCTTCACTGGCGGACGGCCTCTCGGAGTCGCTTTGGGAGCAGACGGCGACGTTTTTATCGCCGATGCAGATAAGGTACGGCAGTAGAAATAATTAACTTTTTTTTCTTTTCTAACACAAAACAAAATTTATTACAAATATTTCTTAGATGAAATTATTTATTTTAACAAGCAAAATCTATTACAAATATTTTCAAATATAACATAACAAAGTGGAATTACTATATTGTAAATAAATTTGTTTTAAACCTATTTCTTATTTCATGTATTGAACAATTTAAAAAAAAAAAGATATTTTTTATACAAAAAAAAAGTTAGAGATTATCTTCAAAAGTAGGTATACCGAATATGCTTTTATTAATTATTTTGTACTATCCATTCATTCTTATTAAAACATAAATCACTATTTTCAAAAAATAAAGAAAACACACACACACACACACACACACACACAAGTCACGAATATGTTTTTAAAATGCTTAAATAAATGTGATTGAGAAAATCTAATTTAAGCTTGTGATTGAGAAGCATAATGATTGATGGATAAAGTAATTCCATAGTATTAAATAGTTTCTATGAACTTTAAAGTTAGCTTTTATATAATTAAGTATTATTGTTATATAAATTAAAGCTTTTTTTTAAGTACGGGTCTTGAAATTTGAGTTTGTGATAATATCTATTATTATATATAGGGATTGTTGAAGGCGAGCAAAGAAGGAGTGGTGGAGGTATTGACGGAGGAGGCCGACGGCGTGAAATTCCGGCTGACAGATGGCGTTGATGTGGGGGAAGACGGCACCGTTTATTTCACCGATGCTTCCTCTAAATATGCGTTTCATAGTTTCATATTCGATTTTTTCGAGGGCCGGCCGTACGGTCGATTCTTGAGCTACAATCCAACTACTAAGGAAACTAAACTTCTGGTTGGAGATCTTCATTTTGGGAATGGCGTTGTAGTTGCTCCCACCCAAGATTTCGTCATCTTTTGTGAAACTCCACTGTAACTATTCATCTTTTTTAATTATGAATCTTAAATTAAAACCTTTTTTTTTTAATTTGTAGCTTAATTTTCATTAATGTTATGTAGGAGAAGATGCAGAAAATATTACATCCGTGGAGATCGGAAAGGGAGTGTTGAGAAGTTCGTAGAGAACTTACCGGGAACTCCTGATAATATCAGATACGATGGTGACGGCCATTATTGGATTGGACTCTCTACGGTAATGAACTTCGTTCGGAATTTTTGTATAATTTCATTTGGGTTTTTGAAAATTTCAGTTTGTTTTTCTTTAGAAGTAATATTGGATATGTTTTTGCAGGAGATGACGGGTTCTTCTTCTTATTGGCACCTTGCTCTGAAATATCCAGTGTTGAGGAAGATAATGGCGATAATGGAGAAGTACGGGCGGCGACCAAACTTGGAGAAGAACGGCGGAGTGGTGGCCGTAAATCTTGAAGGCGAACAAGTTGCTTGGTATTATGATTATAAATGGACATTGGTTACCGTCGGAATCAAGATCCGAAATCATCTCTACTCCGGCTCTTTGGCTCTTCCCGGCATTCTTCGCCTAGATTTGGACAAATTTCCGGCCACCGCCGCGGGTTGCCCTTGGTCCAAATCCCACGATCTCTAATTACATTCAAATAATATGTTTTTTCTTTCTGTTTTTTTTTAAATGGAATCAAATATATATATCTTGCCTACACTCCAAAAAAAATAAAAAAATAGGACCTTCCCGACGCAGCTCCACATTGGCAAATACATGAAAAACGTCGGAGAAGGTAATCCCGACGTCGGAAGGTACGTCCAAGAAAGGTATAGGTTGGTTGGTGTGTATTTGTAATTTGAAAAGTGGACAATTTGAACATGAAAGTAAGTGATAAAGGAAACTGTCTCAATCATATCTCATTACTCCCCTAATTCTTGGTGAACTCTCCATAATAACTGTTATAAGATTAACTTCGATTAAATATATAAGTAAACAACCTAACAAAGCTAAACATATTTTTACTTGAAAAGTTTGATCAAACATCTCGAAAGAACTGAGAACTTGTTCTTAACTTTATGATTTCGAGCTCTTTACAGTCTAATAGATTAAACTATATTGGAAGTCCTAAACATGCATTTTGACTTAAAAATACAACAAAAAAAAAAAACAAACAAACACATAAAGCTTGAGAGATAAAACTTTGTGAGAACATTCATTTAAATTCAAGTCATATTCTTTCAAAATGTAGAAACTACAACTCTATGTGGAACACAAAATTTAATTTTTTGCATTTTCTACCACTCTAGTAAATGAAAATGCACGGCATTAAATAAGTACATAATTCATTAGAGATGTGAAAGAATTATGATGTATTTTGATATATTTTTTAGTGTTTAATTTAACAAATAATTTATTTTGAAAAAAATAATAAAGTGTTTGAAAGTCACTCAAACTAGATTTTCAAGTATATTTTAAACAATTTTAACTTTTGGATGTCCAACTGTTGGAACTCCCTAGCTTTATTGGAAAACTTTAACTCAAAAGTAACTCATTCAATCATTTAGCTAATTATTGTCAATCATTTGCTCATCCGTCAGGAATATTTTAGTTTTGATGGTTATATTTGCAGCGATTTCTATGCATATGTTAATCATTAGTTATAATGAGTATCAATTTAGTAAATAATAACTAAGTGTATAACAACATTATTTTTAAAAAATTACAAATATAGCAAAATCTATTAGTTATAAAGTTATATCACATATAGACTTTTATGGTTTATCAGTAATCGACCAATATTTACAACATGATCTATGACTTATATAATTGATAGACTTTGACAAATTTTACTATATTTACAATTTTTTAAAATTTTTTACTATATATACGCTATATTTACAACTCTCCCTATATTTTATCTTAGAAGCTAATATATAAAGTGGTGATTCCATACTCAAACCAACCACAATTCAATTAAAAAAAAAAAATGAAGGTTAAACCATTCTTAATCACAAGGAAAGGATTTTAAGACTTATTGGTATAAAGGTATGTATTGATTGTTAAATTATATAAAAAGAATAGATATCTTTACCATTAAGCATTAACCTAAAAAATATATCTATTTTATCTCGTGAGGATGAAAAAAATAAATTAAAGTCATTATTACTAAGATATTATATAAATTATTTCAAGAAATACAAAAAGAAACTCATCTTGTTAGAGGAATATTTACATATATATACTCTGTTCATATTTTTTTTTCATGGACTTTAATTATATATATTTTTAAAGAAAAAGTCCCTAAGCTATATATTATTTTAAATTTTATTTATTTATTTACCATTCTAATTAAACCTCTACAATTTCAATTTTAAAACAAGGAATGACATTTGAATTTGAGATAACGGTAAAAATGGCAAAATAATAGACTACAATTTAGAAAATAGTAAATTTAAAAAAGATTTTGATTTTTAACAAAACCGTCTGTAGATATTTTTTTGACAAATTTTCAACCAATTTTACCCTTTCACAAACAGAAACTCATTTTGTCAGACACAGTGTATTTGTGTAAAGTAAAATAATGGAATATAACACCGAATTACGAATACAGTATATTTGCACATCATTCGATTTTATAAAAACAACCTTCAATTTATACCAGATTTAAGGATTTGTAGGCTTTAAATAAAATGATTAATCATTTATTTTTATTAATATATATAATAACAATAACTATTTAAATCACACTTGATTGATAATATAATTCTTTCATTATACGTTTCATAAGTTTTGGTTAATTATTAATAACATTTTATTATATCATACAAATACATAATTTTTCATATAATGATTTATAATATAATTTATTAATTGTACGTTTCTTAAGGTTTGGTTAATTCTTAGTAACATTTTATTATATCATACAAATACACAATTTTTCATATTTATCTTTCATTGTTTTTGGATTTTATATATAGTAATAGATATTTATTTTATCATTGGATTTTAAAGGTTTAGTTGGAAGATCTCCAAATTTTGAATTTAAAATTGTATCATTCCCTGAAATTTTGCATTTGATATAATATCGTATTAACATGTATCTTCCCTCTAATTATGCACGTAAAAATTCTTTAAGATATAGACATTAAATAGATCAAATTTAGGAGAATAAAATCCTTTGATGGAAGAATCGTTAAATGAGGTATATTTTTCCATAAATATTATTTAAAAATTGGTTTTATTATTATTAATATAACAAACAAAACTACTTAAAATACTCATAAAATATAAAAATATATATTTCAAACTCTTTATCCATTTATCAACCATAGAATATGAAAATATGTTATGTTTGCTAAATATTTGGTCCTAACAAAAATTCAGGAAGTTATAAATATGATTTTAGTCTTTTTTTTTATTTTATTTTTTTTTATTGATAGTGTAAATTATCATAAAAATACAAAAAAATACTTTCGTTTTTACTCCCCGATTTCATACCCTTCAACATCTTTTTTTTCTTTTCGAGTGGAGTACTTCAACCATTTTGCCTCAACATGTAAATGTTGATATGTCTATATATATATATATATAATTTTTTTTAATTCCTAGCCTGGGTATTTTATTTTCTTTACAAATTTAATGATAGTCTATAAATATAGATGTTGTCACTTTAAGGGATAATACTTAACAACCCTATATTACTCTTACAATCTTAAAAAGAAGAAAAAGCAAAATTAAAAATAATAATAATAATAATAACAAATATAATTCCATAAATCTCTAGAACTTCTCTCTAAGAAGTTAAGGAAGAAGAAAAAGAGGAGAAAACATTCAATTGGCCACCAAAGATGAACTAACTCCCTCATGAGTTCAAAAGCCACATCTCTGAATTCAAGAACGCCACCATTGGAGAACCTCGAAAGCATTTGATTTGCTTCTTGTTTCTTCAATTTCACCATAATTCTCACTTTCTTCTCTGTTCATCCTTCAACTCCTCCTCCTCTCAGTGTTAATGACGATTATCACCGGTTCCGTGTCGGCAAATGTCACTCTCTTCTTCACTTTCTTGATCTCCTCCGGTTGACGTTGTGGTGAGGACGATGATGACGAGGGTGGTGAGTGGTTCTTCTTAGTTAAATCGTCTCTGCATATGTAAGTTGTTTTCTTTGTACATTTGTAGCGATTATTGATTTTAACCGCATGTAGCTTTTTGTTCAAGTTTTTTTTTTTTAGCACTTGTTATTTCAATTACAATATAATTGAGGTTTATGTTTTTGGATAAACAATTTGTATGTTTCAGTTTGGATAGGGGCATTTGAGAGATTGTTTTATTTATTTATGGTTCTATTTTTTATATTTTGCTATGCTAATAATTTAAAATTATTTTTGCTATTTTTTCAAAGTAAAACCTATAATTTGAGATTCTTTCTTAATACCCCAAATATCATCACCATGAAAAGGTTAGCCCAGTAATTTCGTACTGTCCAAAGCCCAATGTTTAAGGCCCGACCCATTTTTACTTACCCCTCAACCATAGTCTACTCACATTAAGCCCAGCCCACCAGCTCTGTTTTCACCCTCTCACCATCAAACGGATGATCCACGATAATGGTAATTGATAGCTATTTTTAGAATAATAATTAAAGATATATCAATATTTACAAAAATTATAAATATAACAAAACTATTGTTGATAGACTTTTATCATTATTCGTATGATATATCAATAGTTGACCAATATTTGAAACATGGTTTATTGATTTGATAGAATTTGACTATATTTATAATTTTTTTAAAATATTGTTATACACTTAATTATTTTAAATTTAAATGTTAAATTTGTAACTATCCCTAATATATATATATATATAATTGAGGGTATCAAAATAGTATTACTCAATCGACGTAAAATCGTTATGAATAGTATAGGTTGGAATCACTTAGGTAATATTAGAATAAAAGTAAAAACAAGAGGTGAAATGAGAAAGAGAAAATCATCACGTGGAGTGCACGTGAGAATAAATAGAGATGCAATGAAGGCGGGCGAAGTCGATTTCAGGAGGCATAATTACCGCTAGAATTCCGTTTTCAGGTGACGCCCGTCGGATGTTTCCGATGAAAGACTGGCGATCAACTGAGTTTTTCTACTAACCTCCAATTGCAATATTGTTGTCGTCGATTTCAATCTTCTTTTCCTGTATCCGCCGTGATAGATCTTTGGCTGCCATTTCTATCTTTATCGGTTCAAGGCGTAGCTGTTTGTTTAGTCATTGATTCTACATTTACGCGCTTTGATTCAAAGATCTCTGCCTGGTGTTGTCTTTTCGAAGGCCGCCGAGTGTAGTAACGAGGTAGGATCTGAGTTTTGTACAGGATTTTTGGTGATTCAGATACGAAACCACGAAACCGCTTAAGTGAATAATTGTGCAAAGCGTTTCAATTGAATTAATTGACCTTTGATTCAGGTCTTACGGAGTGGTTTCTGATGTGGTTTCAGCGCCGGAATTAAGTTGTGGAACAATGTCTTCGGAGGAAGGTGATGTTAATGAAACTCCGGAAAGTCGTGTGGAAGAGGGGACAATGTTGACATTGTCCGAGGAGCTGGAATCCGGAGCGAAGCATGAGCGCAATGGCCATGTTGTCGTGGAAGACAGGGTTTCTGATGGCCAAAATTGCTCCGATGATCATGATGAGCTTGTACAATTGGTTATCGAAATGAAATCTCAGAATGAATACTTAAAGTCTCAGTTGGAAAGCATGAAAAATCTGCAAAATGTGGAGAATGTGCGGGAACGAGAAGAAGAAACTGGTTCGAGAGATGGAGAATCCGTTCATTTAAAAGAACTTCAAGAAAGAATTGAGTCTTTGAGTAAAGAACTTTCGGAGGAAAAGCAGACACGAGGTGCAGCAGAGCAAGCTTTGCAGCATCTCCAAGAAGCTCACTCAGAAGCAGATGCAAAAGTTCATGAACTTTCGGCAAAGCTCATGGAAGGTCAGATCTTTTTGGTCTGCCGTGTTCTGTATATTTTGTTGTGAACCTGTGATTAGAATGATTTGGTTTGTTTGTAAAAGGGTTGTATGGTAAACTAAAAAAGCTGTACTTTTGACCACACTAATACTAATCTTCTTACTCATTCCTCGTAAAAAGAAGGCTATACCTATTTCGAGAACCAGTTCAATCTCTGAGAAATTTATACTGTTTAGAATGGAAGAATAGGCCAAATGGAAGGTTGTCAATCGTAATTGCTTGTGTTGTTTATGGTTTTCAAAATCGGAACTTTTTTCTTCTTCTTTTGCGTTAAATTTTTTATAACAGAGAAATGTTTCTTTATGTAGCTCAACAGAAGTTGGAGCAAGAAATAAAAGAACGTGACGAGAAATATTCTGACCTGGACTCAAAATTTAGCAGGCTGCACAAACGAGCAAAACAACGTATTCAAGATATTCAGAAGGTGTTTGTTGTATTCCTATGCTTATTTAATTGTATCCTGTCGTATCTGCTATCCATTTTGTTTACCAAACCCAAAACCATCCATTGAGACTAGATCATTCATATCAATCTCTAATGATGTGATCAAATCCTCCAATTGGACATTCTCTTCTTCAGAATATCGTTTTTGTTTCCCAAACCAAACTGTCAAGAATACCAGGTCCCTAGAATGTGGGATTACCTGGGCTTTTTATGTCTTATTTGGTCAATTATATTCAATGTGTAGGAACCTACAGAAACTTGATGCCTAATTTTAGGATTTAAACACATGTATTATGCACTATATCTCTAATCTAGCTGAAAGAGAATGATGTAACAAGGATAAAACATAGTATAGATCTAGTGGATTTGTGATAGAATGTGGACTTGCTTTTGTAAGTTTCATAAATCTGGAATCTGATTAATGGCTTAATAGAAATCATGGTCATATAATTTTCTTGAACAAATCTAGTAATGCATCTGTTTTCATGGAAATTATTATGCTTTATTGTTTGGCCAAAGAAGCTGTCTTAACTGAAGTGTATAGTATCCTTGATTTATCTTATAACTTTGTATATGTGTCTGTCTCATGTCACTTTTTTTTATAAATTTACCAAAGAAATTCAGTATGTTGCTGTTATGTGTGCGTGTCAACAGTGAACAATAACTTTGAATGTGAAAGAAATTGTACTTGCAAATGTTTCTTAGTTATGCGGCTTCCAATCTTCATCCTTCTTCTTTAGGTGGGAGGGGAAAGGAATGTGTATTTGTGTGACATACATTCATGTACACGAACTTTGAGAGACTTCACCTTGTTTGTTTTGATGGTATGCTTAAACATTGCAGGAAAAAGATGACCTTGAGGCTCGATTTCGTGATGTTAATGAACGAGCAGAGCGTGCAACGTCCCAGCAGACTGCACTGCAACAAGAAATAGAGCGCACTCGGCAACAAGCAAATGAAGCATTGAAAGCAATAGATGCAGAGAGACAACAATTAAGAAGTGCAAACAATAAGTAAAATCTCCATAAATTTTCTTTCTTTGTGAATTGAATTTAGAAACTACCATTTAAAATAATGTCTTTCTCTGGTTATGGCCCTAGTGTCTGTTTGCATGATGAATCCTATATTATTATAATTTCTTTAGAGTGGGTTTCTGTTGCTGGTTTGTTTGTATGGCCGGGAATTCTTTCATTTTTTTTCCTAAATGAAAGTAGTTGTTTCTATTAAAAAAACTGGCCAAAGATAAATTGTATATTTGAATTTTAATTGTGAAAACATGCTCGAATCCTTCAAATTCACGTTGGCAAAAAAATTAGAATTTCTAAATTTGGTATGATGTAGTCACATACTGTTTACTAGAACAGGATCTGTTCTATATGTTGTACAAGTGTGTCCTTGAATTCTAAGTATGATATAGTCACAAACCTAGTGTGGGAATTAACCTGGAACTTTCCTAGAATAGATGCCAATAATTTTTTATAGACCAGGTGTCACTGACTTTATTTGTTGAGCCGATTATATTAGTTGAATAATTTTTTTATTAGTCAAATGTATTATGCTTTTCGTAATTTATTTCCATGTATGGGACACCACTAATAAACAGGCTTCGAGACAACATAGAAGAATTGCGACACTCATTGCAGCCTAAAGAAAATGCAATTGAGGCATTGCAACAGTCCCTTGCGGAGAAGGATCAGGTATTAAATTATGCTTTATTGAGGCTTTCTGACATAATTAATGCTGCAAAAGAATAATGGTAAATTTTTTTAATACCTGAAATCATTATCATGTGTTCCATTTCTCATAATAAGAACTGAATGACGACGGTCAGTGGTGTACTGATTTGTATTTAGGGAAAAAATGTACTTCAGAATGCTAAATTAGGATTTAGGATTAAAGCAATACTGAGGATTGAAAAGATTGTTGGAATCCTTTCCTTATTTTCTAAATATTTTCCTTGTTAGAATCCTAGAGTATTTATGGAAAGATTATGGGAATAGTTTCCTTATTTCCTAAATCTTTTCCTTTTTTATTCCCTTGTGTACTCTATTTATTCTCCCTTGTATCTATTGTATTCTTCATTAGAAAATAATAACAACAAACAATCGTGGTTTTTCTCTCGGTACCCGGGTTAACACGTAAATTAGTGTGTGCTCTTTGTCTCTCCTTTCAATATGGTATCAGAGCAGGTGGTCCAAGGAGGTCCTGTGTTCAAGTCCCTGCATTGTCGTTTTCTCCCCAATTAAAATCGATTTCCACTTGTTGAACCTTTCAAATATTTCAAGCCCACAAGTGAGGGGAAGTGTTGGTGATATATAATTAAATTTGTCTTCAACCACCAGTTTAAGCTTTTGGGTGAATTGGCAGTTTAATATGGTATCAGAGTGAGACATTGGACACATTCTAGAAAACACAACCAGTGATGAAAATCACACAGAGGAAACAGCCGCCAGTTTTAGTGCCGCCATCGCTGCTGTTGTCGATGCTCGGACCAATGCTGCCATGGACGAATGGCTCCGCTGCCTTTAGAAAATGTCGGGATACATAATTCGGCAGATATTCTCGTCGTACGCACCGCCAGAACCCTCCCACGTGCTTCCACGCGCCGCCAGATATTCAGTTTAGGAACAACGTTTTTTATTATCATCTTCACATAGATTCATTCATAAGTTAGATTGTTTGATTTAACATATAGATTAAAATAACTTTGCATTGAGCAATTATTAACAACAGATATAGAAACAACGTTTATGCTAAAGTCTAAATACTTTTCCATTCACGTTATCTGACCATAGAAAAGTGTTAGGCCTCCAATCATCCATCAATATAGAGAAAGGACGAGAAGGATATTTCACAGGGGGCAAGGTGGTTAGGATTGTTGGAGAGGTTTGTTAATGAAGAGGGGAAGAGACCGTTGATGGAGAAGAACAAAACAATGTGATGTAAGGGATGGGGTATGTAGGTTGTATTAGGGTATCGAGTTTTTTTTATGCTTTCAGTGAGTAGAGTAAGCTTAAGAGGAAAGAAAGATTACCAGCCCTCTCGAATTGGCTGGGTATTTGTGTTGCCATCGGGCTTTTCTTCTTTAATATCAATAGAAAGTAAGGAAACGCCTTGCAAAAGTAAATGATGAAACTTCATCGCAAGCACTCCCTGGACATCAAATATGTTCTTCCACGTATGCTCATTCCTTTGTAACTAGGTTCTATAAATTGCAAGGACACATTTCCGAGATGAATGCAGCCTTTTCCCTGGAACACCACCAAAACTGTCCCACCCAACTAAATAGTAAATGCACATTTGCTTAATTAAAAATGCCGTACATTTTGCTTTTTTTAAAGCTTCGTATCCTTGAGCATTAGTCTCTTTTCCTTCTCTTAATGAAAATTGTTGTACTTTGTTTAAACAAAAAACATGAAGTTTGCATTATAGTTAGTTTATAATTTAGAAGTTTTATATCTCAATTTTATGGGATGTCCTTGAAGGAACAACTTATAATTTAAAAGTAAAATCATAATAGATGATTAAAAAACTCATGCATCCTATCAAAAAGAAGATATTGTGTATTTTATTGAAAATTCTTCGTTACTGCTTTTCTTTATTATTATTGTACTTCATTTTCTAATCTATGAATTCATCAAATGCCAAAATGTCATGGCTACCTTTACTTCAATATAACTGGGGGACCTATGAACTATTTATTTTGACCATGATGTCTTACATTCTGTGTGCTTCAGTTGCTGGAAGACATGAAGAATATGCTTCAAGCGGCTGAGGAGAAAAGGCAAGCTTCACTAGCTGACCTTTCTGCAAAACATCAGAAGGTGAGGCGTGCTTGGTCAAATGAATGTCATTCTTTCTGTACTTCCTATTATCATCTTTTTTTCTTTATTTCATTTTTCCCCGTCTTTCCTCATCCAGAACTTGGAGAGCTTCCAAATGCAACTTTCCGATGCTTTATCCGACAGAAGTAAAGCTACAGAGACTATTTCTTCTCTACAGGTAAGAGATTCACTGTCTAAATTATCTACAGTAAGCAAACAACATTCTCATGAATAACCAAGTGAAATTTCATTGAGAAATAAATGAAAACTACAAAGAGTAAACAAAACCAAAGCCCACAAAGAAGAGGCAAAGTATAAAATGACCACAAAAAAAATGTAAAATAAGGGGGAAGACTGAAGAGGCTAACTAAGCGTACTATCAGATTTAGCTTACAAGAGGCGAAACATCACTTGAAGTCCTCTGAAGCTCTCTAAAGATTCTATTGTTTGTCTTCTTAAAAGCCTACAAAACACAGCTCGCCTAAAAAACCTCCCTTTTTGAGAAGGGATGGATGATGAAGGAACTCTTCGGTCATCTATTTGCAACCCATATGTTTACCAAGGCACAAGCCAAAAGCCCTGAAGAAGAGGGAAGACTGAAGAGGCTAACTAAGCGTACTATCAGATTTAGCTTTTGTAGTTTGTAGTTGCTTTTTGGTGTTAAGTGTACTATCAACTAATAAATTTGACATAAGGTTTCGTTGCCACAATTACAATTATTATCAAGTATGCTTTTAATGTGAGAGTAGAGGAGTTGATTTCTGGTTGCAATATAATTCTCCTGTTTGTACTATTTCAACTTTTTCAACCGATTGTGTGATTGTTGTTACACACACACATATTTTCTTGTTAATGATGTTTTTTAGAACATATTTTCCAGGAATTAGTTGCAGAGAAGGAATCAAAGATTGCTGAGATGGATGCAGCATCGAGTGGTGAGGCTGCAAGACTTAGAGCTGTTATGGAAACTGTAAAAGGAGAGCTTGCACACCTTAGAAATGAACATGTAGGCTCTTTGGTTTGAACTCTTATATATGTGCCATAATTAGTCTCTCTTCTGCAAAGAAATGAAGAACATTATATCCAGAAAACTTTTTTGCACATTTCATACCATTTTAACTTTGTTCTGATGTTTTTTTGCAGTTACCTTATTTGGAAAACTTAGTTCTATAGCTCCTAAAATTTAACCTTGATTGAGAAGATGTTCTTGTGTAGATCATAGCATAATTTATTTCTAAATGCGATAATTTGAGAACTTAAATAACAGCAGAAATGAACATTAAGTTGTTGCTGGGTATTTCCTGTAATGAATGAATGAAGTCCTAATTTGAACTGTTATATATTAATGGAGAGGCTTGTTTCCTTTTTAGAAAAAAAAAACATCTTTACCTCAAAGATAACAGTTCAAAGTAAGGCTGACACACTTCTTGCTTCTGACACATTAGTTTGTGTTAGAGAATACATGGTCATCTGTATGCATGCATTCTCATCTCCAGCTTATTTCTTTTTCAATTGTGTTACTATTTTTCTGAAGTTCAGTTTGAGTCCAGATTTCAGGTTTAATCATAGGATCATAGTTGTATAATGCTACAGGAGAAAGAAAAGGAAACGTGGCAAACTGCTTCAGAGGCACTTAAAATGAAGTTAGAGATAGCCGAGAGCAATTGCATACGTGCTGAAATTGAAGCTGCTAAAATGAGGAGTATAAGAAAAATTCTTGTTGCCTTTTGTTAATGGCTCTAATATAGAAAACAAACAGACAAATATTTTGTTGTTGTTGGACAGGTCAGCTGGAATCAGAAGTTTCGGCAAAAACCCGAATGTTGAGTGCAAGAGATGCTGAACTACTGACTGTCAAAGAGGAGGTATTATCAACCACCCGAAATTGTGATCGATGATCCTTTTACCCATTCCAATTTTCTTATCTATTTATTCTGACCTTGTTGGGGAAACATGTAAACAATAATTTATAACTGGGAGAAGTGGAGTGGTAACAAATAACACTTTGTTGATCAGTAAAGTCATTTGACTAATGTGGTACCTAATTGTAGCAGTTGAAGTTGGTGTTAAAGAATTGGATGACGAGGCTGGCAGTTGTTTTTGTATAGGGAAGGTTTCAGTAGATAGTTGGAGATAACGTGTGAGTACAGGGATAGGTATAGAAGAGAACAGAATAATCTTCTGCTACTTCATCCCTTAAAGTACACAACTTTTTTATATTTATTCTTCATCTGATATGATGTGGCAATCCATCAATCTATCAGCAGTGTGACTGTTCATAGTATCTGACAAGCCTGGAACCAATGTTTTTACCAAAGTTTTCTGATGCTGCAGTAGAAATAAATTTACAACTTTTGATTTTATCACCTCTAAATTCGTTTTTAAGTGATCTTTTACTCCCTTCAACACCTACTTTAAATCATAATTGGTTTGATGCAATTTTTCTGTTCTTGCAGATGAATCGCCTTGAAAGTGAATTTTCTTCATACAAGGTTCGTGCTCATGCACTTCTACAGAAGAAGGAAGCAGATCTAGCGGCTGCTGTGGATTCTGACCAAATTAGAGCTCTTGAGGAGGCACTGAAGGTGAACACATCAAAATGTAAAGTGAATAACCATGTTGATTTCTGAGCTCACTTCAGTTAACAATCTTCACATTATAGGAGGCTGAAAAGGAAATCACGGTGGCATATGCTGAAAAGGATCGGGTTCAGCTAGATCTGCAAAATGCATTGGAAAAACACGATAAAGAACTCAAAGAAAGGTGGTCTCATGCTTGAGATTCGCGATTTTAATGTTCCATCTTCAGGAGGGTTATTACATATTTAAGCTGCAACTTTGGTGGCAGTTATACCTCTGGCAGTTATGTTAACAGGAACTATTAACGTTAATTGCATTACTTAATCGTGGGACAATGTTTTCTCATGATGGCCAAATCATTTCATTACATTTAGTTTGGATTTAACAGCCGTTAAGTTTTATGCTTCCCTTAATGTCTTTTATTTATCCTTCAAGGCTTAGTAGCCAAAGTGGATAGTTGTTTGCAAATGGTTGCATTCCTTAATTTATATCAGATATTCCTTCTAGAGTTCTACAAATTGACAGCATTACTTTTATGAACTGAAGATAACTTCTTATTTCCACTTGTGACAGAGATTCAGCCCTCAACGACGCTGTGGAAAATATTAAGAGCCTAGAAAAGAGACTTGAATCTGCTAATTTGCACCTTCATTCAGAAAAGGAAGCTTGGGAACAGAGCCTCCAAAACTTGGAGGAATCATGGCGAAGTAATATCTATTGTTTGAATGAAATAATGATCATTGGTTTTTCTTTACAGAGTGATAAATATGTGGTTGCAAAGAAAATTATTTTCGGTTATATTGTATCTGCAGTCAGATGCGAAGCACTGAAATCTCAGTTTGAAGAATCCTCTAGGCAAGATGCGGAAAAGGAATTTGAAGAGCTGAAACAAGGATATAAAAGATTGAAGGCAAGTATAATAGTTTTTTCTCTTGTTTTGCGACTTGTGCTAAATAATATTATCCTCAAGTTTCTACTGTGTTGTGTAATCTGTAGGAAGAGCATAATTCATTTCGAGATCTTGCTGATAGAATGATTGAGGAAAAGGATACGGAAATTTCTAGGCTTTTAGATGAAATCAAGAATCTTCGACAATCTTTGGAATCAAAACCTCCTGTATGTTTATTATCTACTCCTTTTGATTAGAACACTTCGATAGATTTTATACTTGGTGTTTTCTGTTCTCGTTACTGACCCTTGTCTTCTATAATCATCTCAGGCAGATCAAATTGATAATAATGCAGGTAGGAAGAATTTTTTTTTGTTTCCCTATTCATTTGCCACTCATATTTGATCGGAACTGAATGAACTTCGTAATGTGCTTTTTCTTTAACTGGTATCAGTCACTCAAAAACAGGACTCTTCAAATTTGAGCGCCTCCAATGCAGAACAGCAGATTCTGGTATGCTCAGCGTTCTTTCTCATAAAACCGTGTTGCAGTTGCAACTTTTACTTGATTTTAATATCACTTTCTTTGTAGTGGAAGAAGTTTTGTTAATTAATATATATTGACAAAATGAAATCACATTAATCAATTTCTCTACTATCATATATGGGTCGCTTACCGTAACTGACATTCATACACTAATTAAAGATCTTTATGATATAATTCTAAAATTAGTTTGCATGAGCATATGCATAGTTTAACTGATTAAGGTATATCTTCAATAAAAAAGAAGGTTTGAATTTCTACACCCAAATGTAGAAGTAAAAAAGAGTGATAAATGTGATATGATCAAATCTACTCACCTATCACTAGAAGTCCATTAAAAAAAAGCCAATATATTTGTTTGATGTTTCTCACGTGGAGTGGGAGGTATCTTGGTCTAAACCATCGTGGATACAATCGTGATAGTTTCCCATTTTAATTTTTATTCAGCTTTTAGCAAGGCAGCAGGCTCAGAGAGAAGAGCAACTAGCCCAATCACAACGGCATATCTTAGCCCTTCAAGTATGATTCACTTATTGAGGTATATATTTCACGTTCTATATGCACATTCTAACAATTCTGCATTTTGTAGGAAGAAATTGAGGAGCTTGAACGTGAGAATCGTCTGCATAGCCAACAGGTAAAATTAGGTTAAAATTGAGCCAATTTCTATGACGTTCAAAAGTTCAAGAGCCAGGTCAAATTAACTAGATCATTTAGAAGTATTTTTCAAATTTCAAGGACTAAAATGTCTCTTTTGAAACTTGAGGGACCAAATAGACTCTAACTTCAAACCTTAGAGACGAAAAATGTATTTTCTTTGTTTTTAATTTAAGAAAATCATGCTCTGTGCCTGATATATGTGAAATTCATACCATAGTAGAACAACTACTAGCTTTTTTAGTGTGAAATTTAAATATTATGTCATGGGTGTAGGAAGCAATGTTGAAAGCCGAGCTTCGTGATATGGAAAGATCACAGAAAAGGGAAGGTGTTGACATGACATATCTGAAGAATGTCATCTTGAAGCTCCTTGAAACCGGTATTGTAGGACTTTCATTCTGCTTTGATAATGCCATTTTTTTTTTCAAATTAATGCCCATGTTCCAATCCACGGATTTAAAGGTTGATTTATTTGACATCCTCTTAACATTTCCTTGTCCTTAATTTTTATTTTTAACTAGGTGAAGTAGAAGCTCTGCTCCCTGTGGTTGCCATGCTCCTTCAGTTTAGTCCAGAAGAGGTTGTATATATATCCACTCTCTACTATCCTCTATCTTGTGAACGATTAGATGATACTGTGTTCTACTTTCTTAGTTGTGGCCAAACATCTAGAGGAGTCGATAGAACCCCGTAGAAGTTAAAAAGGGATAATCATTAGGCCTTATAAGGATCACCTAAATCATAGGAATAGAATTATGTTTGAGATTTTCTGATCCCCACAACTATGGTTGGTGAACTTGCATTACTACGGTTTACAAGACTCGTAGCGTCAAATATTTATTCTTCTAAAAAACAAAAATGAAGAAACATTTTACCTTTAGGTTTATCTTAATGAATTGAAAGGAACTGGAGCATGTGGTGACATTGTTATCTCTTTAAAATCAAGTTAGAAATGCAGGTGGTTGAAAAGTACCCATACCTAACACTGAAATGTTAAAACCCAGTTGAAAAACGTCCTAGCTTTATAATACATAATTACAAAGTTTAGAGCTTCATCCACTGTTAAATTTATGTGTTTAAAGTTTACCATAAGCATTGCTTTTAATGTAATACAAACATTATATAAAAGTGAAGATCATGTTTTTGAGAAACTGAAAACCCTGTTTTGGAAACTCAACTATGGTGAATAATTTTTGTTGATTTTCTTTTACAGATGCAAAAATGTCAACAAGCATATCGCAGCACGACAGATGTTCCTCCGAACCCTGCTAGTGATTCTTCAGGATCCGCTCGCTCTCTTTTCTCAAGATTTTCTTTTACGTGACTGGCGAGAGGAAGCAAAAATTCCTCAACATAAAGTTTAAAACTTCTGCCACCGTGCTTGAGTAAATGTTCTTTTTCAGTACCGGCAGAGAAGGAGAGAAGTCTCCACAAGTGTAAGAATTCGGGTACTGTTTCTTTCTTGTAAGAAACCATTTATTGTTTCATGCCAAAATGAGTATCTAGAAGCGTTACTTTTATAGATGAAGATATATACATAGAACATGAAAGAGGATGAAGGATTTGACCTTTTTCTTCTTAAAAGGAGACGGAATTGTTGTATTTTCCATGAAAATGTTCTTTACTTTATATACAATACAATGATATTCTTTTTTAATAGTTTTCCGTTGGATTTGTACCTTCGAGGGGTATTGTTTTCTTTCTTTCTTTCTTTTCTGGTAAACTTATTGATGAAGTTAAAATGAAATTGTTAGGCCATGGTTTTACAGTTGGGTTGGTGACCGTCGCATTCTGATTTCTAAATTTGATTGGCACATAGACACACATACCTTTGTTTGGAATTAAGAAAGTTGAAGTAGATATTTGCTCTTCTTTCATTTAAAAAATATTTGTCACCATCAATCCAAGTAAGACCTAATTGATTGAGATTATTATTATTCTTTGTTACT
The DNA here is from genome assembly GCA_025688845.1 of Cucumis hystrix. Taxonomy (NCBI): domain Eukaryota; kingdom Viridiplantae; phylum Streptophyta; class Magnoliopsida; order Cucurbitales; family Cucurbitaceae; genus Cucumis; species Cucumis hystrix. The sequence goes on from CM046888.1 coordinate 26,669,325, forward strand.
ATATTATATTTTGTCAAAAATTTTATGGTATAATGAAAGTGTTGATATTCAACTTTAAGAAAAAGAACATAAAAAGTTTGCTTTGTAGTTATCCTCTCTCCTCTCCTTGTTCTTAGTGTTGGGTTCCTCTTATTTTGTTATTTTATTGATGTAGTTACAATGGACTTCCATTATAATATCAATAGTATTAGTCCTCAATTGCAAATTTAATTGTATTAATTTTTTATTATGTTTATTTGACCTTTTGTAAACATAATTTAATTATGCTCGAAGTGGTTTATCGTTAAACTATCCTATGGATTTAAACAAATTTATGCACTAACCAGCATGAACTTAGTTTATATATTGTTCAAATCTCGAGTATTATTATATGAAAAGAGGTAAGTCCTAGTAGATTTAAATCCTTCAACTCTACGTCTATCGAATATTTTTGTGTGAAAAGTTACGAAAGGATTCACATAATGTAATTGAAAGAAACATCAGCTTGAAATTGTGTTTATCATGTAAGGAAAGCTTTTATTGGTAAGGAAAACTTTAATATTAGTAAAGAGAAGAAGTCTAAAATGGTTGGTGTGGATCTAAAATGGTCTAAAATGCATTGTTTATGATTTTATATCAATATTGACAAATATTTTTATAAAAAAAACGATTTAAACTAATAATAATGAGGTTTTTTTTAATTAGCAATTAAGTGCAAATCTTATTATTAGAGACATTGATTATTAGTCCACAAATATATGGCCACATCCACCAATATTCCAATCCTTAGGTTGAACTGAGATCCCATGGAAAAAGAGAATAAAAAGATTACAACTGCTAATACATGCATAGCATTAGCTAAACATGTCTTGCCGTTTGAGGTTATTGACCTGAAAGCTTCAAAAGTTTCAAACATATATAATCTCCACCACCCTAAACTAAACTCTACTATTCTTCTGCATAACATCAAAATCCTCATGTGAAATTTTGCCCCAAACTCCCTACCCCCCCCCACATTGGATAAACCAAAGATTGACAACAAAAAAACCAAAACCCAAAAACAATACAACACAATATGATGATCATGCTCTGCCTTGATTTTCACTTCAGAGCTGAAAATACTATAACTAAAACTTAGATTATCATATTATAATAATCAAATCAAGCATGCCTTGCCTGGAAATCCTTCATGAAAGCAACCAATTTCTCCACTCCAGCCAATGGCATTGCATTGTATATAGAAGCTCTCATTCCTCCCACTGATCTATGCCCCTTCAGTTGAACCATTTTCTCTTTAGCTGCTTCCTTAATAAACTCACCTTCCAGCTCTGCCTTCTCCAGAGTAAATGGTACATTCATCAAAGATCTTACCGATCGCTCAACTGGGCATCGGAAGAATCCGTTGCTTTGATCGATCGCCTCGTATAGAATATCGGCCTTCTTCTTGTTCTTCTTCTCCACCTCCTTCAGCCCCCCCTGTTGTAACAGATCCTCAAACACCAATCCACACATGTAGATGCCATAACAAGGTGGGGTGTTGTAGAGCGAATTGTTTTCATGGTGGATCTTGAAATCCAACATCACGGGAGTTATGTCTTGTGCTCCACCGATCAGATCCTTCCTGATGATAACAATGGTGACCCCAGATGGCCCAACGTTCTTCTGGGCTCCAGCGTAAATGATCCCAAATTTAGATATGTCAACAGGTTTTGAGCAGAAATTGGAGGACATATCAGCCACCAAGAGATTTTTCGGATTTGGATAGTTCTTGAATTCAACCCCATGGATGGTCTCATTCGCACAAATGTGCAAATATTTGGCATTAGGGCTTTGTTCCAGATCCTCGAATGCTGGGATTTTGGTGTATTTTTCAGCTTTGCCAGACCAAATTACCTTAGGCTTACAATATTTCTGAGCCTCTTTGAAGGCCTTGTCGCCCCAGGATCCGGTGACGACATAATCGACAGTGTCATCAGGTTTGCACAGATTCAAAGGGATCGCTGCAAATTGAGTGGTAGCCCCGCCCTGCAAGAACAAAACGGCGTAATCGGAGGGAATATCCAGAAGGCTTCTGAGATCTGATTCGGCCTTTTGGATAATAGATGTGAAATCTTTGCCTCGATGGCTCATTTCCATAACGCTCATACCAGATCCGCGCCAGTTGATGAGTTCAGACTCAGCCTTTTTGAGGACGGACTCGGGCAAGGTGGCGGGGCCGGCGGCGAAATTGAAGACACGATCGTTGGAAGAACTAAGGGAGGGAGAAGGATTTTGGAGCTCGAGAGGGGAGGTGGTGGAAGCTGCAGAGCAGGAAATGGAGAAGCGTTTGGGAGAGGGAGAAGGGAGAGGAAGGGCATTGAAATGAGAGGTGGAAATGGAGGATTTGAGGTGGTGGCGATTGGGGTTCTGAAGAAGAAGAGAGTGTGGGGAAGTTGTGGTAGCCATGGATGTTGGAGATTTGAGAGAAATGAAGAAAGATTGTGGAGAATCTGAAGAAGAAGAAGAAGAAGAAGAAGAAGAAGAAGAAAGGAAAGAAAAGGGGTTTTGGTGTACACAACAATGGCTTCTTTCACGTATTTATAGGACGAGGGGAGGGGAGGGTTTTTCGCTCTATTTCTTTTTCTTTTTATGTTTTTTCTAAATTGAAAAATTAACATTTTCAATTCTTATACTTAATTCTCTAAATACACTAATACATTTGTAATTCATTTACTTTTTAAATTTGATTGCATTTTAGTTTTTGTTTTTAGTATATAATACTTTCAATAAATTTTAAATTTAGTTAATTTGGATAAAAATTGATTAAATAATAATAATAATTTTCAATATACAATATATGGTTAATAATAACTCAGTTAAGATGACATTTGTTATACTCGAAATCAAGAAGTTTTGTGTTCAAATCTCCATCTTTCAATTTGTACTAAAAAATTTGTACTAAAAAATATATATAAAAGGTGGATATATGTTTTCAAATTTTATAGTAAAATTATTTGTTAAAAAAATCTGAAAACCAGCAATAAATTAGAGGTAAAATTTATTGAAAGTTACTTAGACAGAAACAGAACAAGCTATACTAAAATAATACTTTAACCTTAATTTTAATATTAGTATTTTCAATAAATTATGAATTTAGATTTAGTTTTATTTGTGAGTAAGCATTTGAACTTAGTTTTTTCATTACCTTTACATAAAATGAGGTGGAGGAATTGAATCACTAAACCTTGAGTATTTTTTTTCTTTTGCGAGAAAATATTTAGACCTAGTTTATTATTGACTTTACAAAAGCATTTTAAAATTATATGTATTAGAATCATATTCACAAAAGTATGTTTCTTGTGCTGAAAGGGCTCCACACATATAGATATGAAATTAATGTAATTTGCTATTTTCTTTAGTATCAATAAATTGTTGACATGTCAGCTTAAGAAAATTAAAAATTAAAGTCAAACCTAATTTTTAAGATGCTATTTGCATAATACATCAATCATTCTTCTTGTTTTTGCAAAATGTTGATGTATTTCTTATCTATCTCATCATCATTTTTACAACAAAACCTTACATCAAATATCATCAATTTTAATTTTAATTTTGACATTATAGTTGAAGTTTAATACTAAGTTATTATTATACTTTGTCAAAAACATTAAAGAATATTAAAATAACTTGATGGTAAAATCAAAACCTAACTCTAATAAAAATAGTAGTCATAGATTGCTATATCTCTATTTTATTACTAGACCAAATCATGATGATTTTTGGAGTCTTTTAAGAGAAAAAAAGAAAAGCCTTGTAAATAACTATTCTATTGTGAGAACTAAAGAATCAAGTAACTAAAACAAGGTAAAGGTCTAGTTATTAAATGCAAAAGCTTTCATCAGCATACTTCATAAACTATTATGACCAATGGGAATACCAAAAAAAAAAAAAAAAAGAACAGAAACAACAAAAAACCCTACTAGTTTAATAAACTCTACCTTAATCCAAAGCATTAAAAAACTTTTCCATCTACATCAATCAAAAAATTTGTTTAGGATAAGAACAAAGAGGGCCAACACAAAATAAAAATGAATATAAATGTGAACGTTGAAAAAGTAATCAATACAATAAAATCTAACAAGTTCACTCCTTCCTCTTAAAATAACTAAACCAATCAATGATATCCACAAAGTTATGCGACTTGCCTAATTAAAGTACAGTTTCAACAAGAATATATAACTAAACTAACCATTATATCACCAGCCTCGGATTCACTCTTTTAAAGCAAGGATGCTGATCAGAATTCCTACTCCCACCGCAAACACAATTTCGATGGGATATACTCTGAAAGAGAAGGGGAAATAGAGTTACGTTTGGTGGAGAGGCTTCCAGTTTGGCTCTTTGATTTGCATGGTGGTTGTTGGTTCCTGAATTGGGACTGAACGAGAGACAGTTTTGGCATAAACCTGAATATAATTCAACTAGTTAAGGCATTAGAGTGTGAATCAATTCCCTAGCCTCATAGTTCAACCAATGAAATTTTAAGAATATTTATAATAGGATGTCGATTTCGAGAATAAGTTCATTGGCACGGTAATAGTACTATTTCAGCTCCATCTAATATCAACTTGTACTAATAAATAATTTCATCTAGCATATAATCACATAATTTGGTTTGAAGTATTAAACTTTTTACCCTAACCTTCAACCAACATAAATGATGCCAAAAAAAATTGGTGGCAAATGAAGAAAAGTAATAAAAATAATAATAGAATGCAGGGAAAAGGTCAAGGTTAATCAAATTGTTAATCTAACTAATATCAACTAAAACACAGTAGGGGACGACTATAACCTTAAGTCCAAAATTAGAAAGTAAAAATTAGCAAAAAAAAAAATCAATGATAACCGTAACTGACTGAATTGAATCAACTAATCTAGATGAATTAGTTAACCCACTTGTCTTGAGAACCAGGGAAACTTTCTTTACTAACATGAATTTGCAACTCCTGATGATAACAAAGACACAGGAATGAATCAGAAATACCATTTTCTGTATGTGCTGATTTTAATTCCGTAGGCTCTCTTTTTCTCGGTCATGTGGATGTTCAGCATTTAGTTTGGGAACAACTCCAGTTGGATTTCTAGATCACTGGAAGTTTCAATCGAAACTCCTCCCTCCATCTATTGAACAGAAACAAACAGGGTGATATTGTGTTGAGGCATAGCACTGTTGTGATCAAACCCTCGGGTAGAAACATCAAACATGTATGGTGATGGAGTCATACACCTTCAGACAGGTGAATCAAAGCGCACTTTTAAAGACCAGTTTGAAGAGATTCCAAGATCAGTTTCTGAATTACACACCAAAGGTGTTTACTTAAAAAGGCTGGACAGTGGAACTTTGCACTGCTTGATATTTGTTATATCTCTATGTTCTTTTGTAGTATTCTCCTTTCCCTGCGGCACCTGATGATGCTCTTTCTTCTTGAGCTTTCCTTCTTGCTCTGCAACTTTGTCCATCTTCCTTGGGTTGATCTCTACAGCATCTGTAATGTCTCTACGTTTTTTTTTAATATTCTCCTCTCCCTGCGGCACCCGATGATGCTCTTTCTTCTCAGCCTTTACTTCCTGCCCTGCTACTTTGTCCATCTTCCTTGGGTTGATCTCTACAGGGTGAAGCAGCTCCTTGGTCACCTTCTGAAACGCTTTCTTGGGGATAATCTTCTTGACCTCATTCCCCATCGATTCAGGACTTTCCCGCATATTCTCAGTAGCCCTCACTTCAAGGTGATGACATTTTCTTGACTCCAACATTGGCTCCATTGACTCCTCCATCGGAGCAAGGGGTAATTGAGATCCTTCTACCACCTTTTTGTACATTTCTGTCATGTTAATGCACCTTCCGTTCTCTACCACCTTGTCAGAAATACTTCCTTCCTTCCTTACAAGCTTATATTTCTTATTTGCTTTCAACTCAACTTCAGAAACAGATGGCAGTTTCCGAACTTTCTTATTTCTTTTAACCAATTGTTCCTGCACCAGATCAGCGACTGGTGAATCAGAAGTTTCCTTAGTAGGAGCATCAATACGAAGATTTTGGTTCCTGTCAAGAATGTTTTCATTACCCTGCAGAATTGCATCTTCCAGGGTTTCCAAAATAATTTTTCCCAATACATATCTATTCTCCCTCAAAAAAAGACCCTTCCCAAGCCGTTTATAGTCAACTTTGAAATCCTTTTTCTCGTCTTTGTAGGATTCAACATTGTTCGCCAGCACTTCAAAAATGTTGGCAACATCTCTGGCAGTTTTGTTGGACACAAATACCTAAGAATAAGAGCTTTAATTATAACAGACACAGAAAAAAGGTCAAACATAGTTGACTTTCTCATTAACGCAAACAGGAATCTTATAGACATTGGTCAGCAATATAAACTAATTATTTACGTAAGTTAGTATATATGTATTATTTACCAAACCAGAGTTTGAAGAGGCTGGAAATGTTGACATGGCTTCTAATAAACAATCTTTTGAAGTCAGAGCAGCTATGCAACCTTGTACTTTCAAAGCAAAACGAGTAACCCCTTCAGCAAGCTTCTCCTCAGATTTAAATTTAGCCGATCTTGTAATCTCTGGCCTTAAGTTGATCTCTACAAAAGACTTTTCTCTTGCATAATTCACACCTTCATTCCACTCCCCATGGTACAAGGTGGCAGCAAAAGCCAGAACTACAAGAGAATTCTGAGGGCTGTTAACTAATGCCAGGTGAAATGCCAACAATGCAACCCTGTAGAATTTACGAATCTCATCAGAAGCATACTATTTGACAGATAATGTTAAAGAATAACTTTTCTTCATAAGGACAATAATAAATATTAAATAATATTGTGTTTATCCATCCATTATCTAAGGCTCTCCAATAATGACCAAAACAAGGAACTTTTTCTTTTGCCTGAATAGATAACGTGGCTTAAAATCGATTCATTCCAAAGTAATTTTTGGAAGAAATATTAAAAGCAAGTTACTTGTTTAAGCCGAAGAAGGCTGGTCATTTATTGTCTACAAAATACTAGTTCAATAACACTGAAATAATTGATGCAAAGGAAATACTATGTTAATTATTAGGGTATTGTTAATATTTTCATTGTATTTATCACTTATTGGGATATATTTGTGTATTTATATTTTCGTAAGGGGTATTTGTACCATGGAACATTTTCAAATACAGCAAAATGAACCAAAATATTTACAAAATATAGTAAAATTTTGACTTTACCCTTGATAGAAATGGCAGACTTCTATCAGTGTTTACAAGTGACATTTATAGCGCCGATAAAAGTCTTGATATGTCTATCGTTGATAAAATTTGAAATTTTGCTATATTTTGTAAATATTTTCAAACAATTTTGTCATTTACAAAATTCTCCTTCTATTTGAGAAAACTCTTTCTTTCTACAAACTAAGAGAAAAAATACGTTTTACACAGGGTATCAGATATAAAGCCTATTGCATTGAAAACCTAAAAACCCTAATTTTCTAAAAGACTAAAGAAAACCCTAGTTTGAGACACTGTCGAAGCCAACGTCAACCTCCTTACTCATTCACCACCATCATCGGTCCTTCAAAGCTCGTCAGATGTCATGTCTCCATCAAAACCATCAACCACTGAAGTGTTTTCCTCCGTCTACAAGATGGCAGATGTACCTGTGGGTGCTGTTTCTTGGACGGGGTTTGCTTCGGTCTACCAATGCTTGTCACCGTCTTCCACCATCTCTACTGTTTTCTCTCCTTTTTTATTTTTGGTTTTTCTTTCCAAATCTATTGTTTTTCTCCTAGGTTTGTGTTTTTTCAGCAATATGACAAACATTAAATTTACTACTACTAAAGCCTTTGACAACCGCACCCTAGCCAACAGTCCCACCATCCAACTAACTACCATTCGACTTAATGAGGACAACTTTCTTTGTTGGTGCCATAGTGTTTGGATGTATATTTGTGGACAAGGAAAGATTGGTTACATTACTGAAGAAAAAAATCGCCCCTACCCAACTGACCCTTCATTTGCTGAGTGGGACACTGAGAACTTCATCATTATGACCTTGCTAGTAAATTCCAATGTTGAAGACATCGGTTGTAACTACATGTGCTACTCTATAACCAAGGAATTATGGGATAGTGTGACTTAGATTTTTCTAATTTGGAAAACCAGTCACAAGTATTTGAGTTGAATCTTAAACTAAACAATACTTATAAGTGGAATTGTGGAAACCTACGTAAGACCAAAAGCAATAGATTTGGAATTGTGGAAATTTTCCTTGTTGGTCTCATTGTTGAATTTGTTGAGGTTAGAGGTGGGAAGCTTGGGAAAACTACTCTTCCAAATATTAGTGATCCTTTTCTAAGTTAAAGGAAGAAAGTTGCAGGAATGTTGCAATTGACAAAAAAACTGTCGATTCATTTGAAAGTTCTACATTGGTGGCTAAGAATATTGCTTTGAAGGCACCTAACCAATCCAACAAGACATATGAGAAATCTCGTGTTTGGTGTGACTATTATAATAAACCTCGACATACGCGTGAAACTTGTTGGAAACTTTATGGAAAACTTGTGAATTGGAAGAGTTCTAATTAAGGTGAAAAAATCTCATCAACATGCCTCTATTCATTTGACAACAAAACTCTTTTTTTTCTAGGAATCAAACAGCTTTCATCGAGAAAGAATGAAAGAATACAAGGACATACAAAAAAAAAAACCAACCCACCGAAACACCCCAACTAACAGAAGGGGGACCAACGAAGTAAAATGTTACCGATAAAGTAATCACAAAAGTGTTTCTAAATCAAAGCCTAAAGGGAAACTTCCTCATGTTCCAAATTTAGCTTGCAATTTGTTGGATGTTAATAAAATCTCTAAGGATGCTAACTATCGTGCTATCCTCTATAGAACTTAGGAGTTTGGGGAAGACAATTGGACATGCTACGATGATTGGTGGTCTTTATTACTTAGATGAAGTTTCAGTTCGCCACAAAATAGTCTAGGGCTCGAGTATTGTTTGCTCTCCTTTTGTTAAGGAAAAGATCATGCTTTGACATCATAGATTAGGGCATCCATATTTTTTTTAAGTATTTGTTTCCAAATTTATTTGAAGGTTTTCATTGTTCAAATTCTCATTATGTAAATTGCACTTTTGTCAAACATCATCGATCAACGTAGTTGCCCAAACCTTACAAGGCTTCCTCACCTTTTTACTTAATTCACATTGATGTTTGGGGTTCGTCTAAAGTTTTGACTTATAGTGGCAAGTGTTAGTTTGTTACCTTTATAGATGACCACACTTGTTTAAATTGGCTTTATTTGTTAACAAAAAAAGTTGAAGGTAAAAGAGGTTTTTTGTTCGGTTTTTTAATATGATTGAGATTTAGTTTCAAATTAAAATCTGCATCCTTCACTCTGATCAGGACTTTACAGCATCCCCACTTTGAAATCCTTGATGATCAGGACTTCCAGATCAGCCCTCTTCTTCAAACAGTTGTTGCGAAAAAATAGACATTTGCTAGAACATGCCCTTTGGTTATCTATGCACGCCCCAAAATATTTGTGGGGTGACGCAATCATTACAGCTACCTATCTCATCAATTGAATGCCAACTAAGGTTTTGAATTTTAAAACTCCTTCGAAACACTTCAAAGAATTATTTCCTACTGTTCCGTTGTTTTCTTACTTACCAATAAAATTATTTGGGTGTACTACATGTTTATACTCCTATCCTTCAAACTAAACTTGATCCTCGAGTGGTTAAATGCAGTTTTGTAGGTTATACCTCCCATAAGAAGGCTTACAAATGTTTTAACCCTTCGACCAAAAAGTATATTTTGAGTGTATGGACATATCTTTCATGGAAAATCAACCTTTGTAGTCCAAATTCTCTTCAAGGGGAGACATTTAACTTTGAATATAATTTATGAGACACTTCACATATCCCAAACCCCTTTGGTTTTGGAATTACGAGCTCTAGTCCTTCAATGCCAAGTGTGGAAAGTTCTTTAGGGGGAGAAACACTACAAACCGATTTGACAAGTCAAAAACCTTTCGGGTTTATACTAAAAGAAACTTAACTCAAATAGATCAAAAACATAAATTGATCTATCACAGAACCAATCTAATTCTCCGATAGAATGATTCTAAAAATCCAAGTAACATACTGTTAGACCTCCAATCATTGACGCCTACAAAAGGAAAAAGTCTGGGAAGGTATGGTGGGAATTACACAGAAGGCCAAGGGTGGGGAGGTTTTTTTTCTTTTTTTTGGGGGGGGGACCCACCCCTGATGAGGTATATAAGGGATGTCCTGGGGATTAGCAAATAAGGTCATATTTTGTAAAGAATATCGTGGCTTTTGAGGAGAAGATTCCAGCCTTCTCGAAGGACCTGGAGAATAACCTTGGCGTTTATTTCTGTCTTTTCTTTCTTATTTTACTGTGCTGTCCTTTGGTGTATTCTGTGAATATTTTGTGAACTCAATTGGAAGTTATCATCAAATAGAATCATAGCAGAGTAGTCTCTGTTTCTCTATTTTTGTTGGAATTTTACTAAGTTTCAGGAAAGGAATACTAACGCATACACTCTCATTCCCATAATTCTCCCAGTACTGCCTCTCATAATTCTCCCAGTTCTACGCATAATTCTTTATTTGATGTCTTTGACCTTTATATTATAATTTCCAATTGATGTACCAAATATCCAATTGTCTAATAGTCATAAAGTCTTCACATCCAAAATAACCTACTTGTTTGTTCGAAGGAATATACATAAGGCTCTAAATGATCAAAATTGGAAATTAGCAGTGATGGAAGAGATGAATGTGCTGCAACAAAATTGCACGTGGGACATAGTTGCATTACCATAAGATAAGAAGACAGTGGGATGCACATGGGTGTTCGTGTTCATTGAAAAATGTAAAGTTGATGGTAGTGTTGAAAGGTACAAGACCAGAAGGGTTGCTAAGAGGTTCACTCCGACCTATGGAGTTGATTATCAGGAAACATTTGCTCCAGTTGCTAAATTAATTCTATCATAATGTTGTTGTCTATTACAGTTAATTTTGATTGGCGTCTTTATCAACTTCAAGTTAAGAATGTCTTTCTCATTGAGGATTTTGAAGAAGTCTTTCCATCGAGTTTTGAGGTGGATCTCAGGATTTTGAAAGCTTTATATGGCATAAAATAATCTCCTACAACCTGGTTGAACGTTTTGAAAAAATCAGTCACAAGCTATGGATTCAAACAAACCCAAGCCAATCATACTATGCTTTATAAACATATAGGAAATGACAAGGTTGTTTTGATAGTTTATGTTGATGATATCATTCTTGCAGGTAATGATGAGACAAAACTGACTTTCTTGAAGAGAAAACTAGCCAATGAATTCCAAATCCAAGACCTAGGAACCTTAAAGTATTTCCTAGGCATGAAGTTTGTCAAGTCCAAAAGTCGCATTGTCAACCAAAGGAAGTATATTCTTGATCTACTGAAGAACAGGTTTACTTGACTTCAAAGTAGACCAAAGGAAGTATATTCTTGATCTACTGAAAGAACAGGTTTACTTGACTTCAAAGTAGCCAATTGAGCAGAACCTGAAATTGGAAGCATTGATTGAAAAAGAGAAAAAGAAAAGGAAAAATACCAGAATTGTGAGAAGACTCATATATCTCTCTCACACACGTCCTGACATCACTTTTTCGGTTAACATAGTAAGTCAATTCATGCATGCTCCTAGACCAGCTCACTTTGATGAAGTTTATAGAATACTAAGATATTTGAAAGGTACTCCAAGAAAAGACATTGTTTAAAAAACGTGACCACCTACATGTTGAAGCTTACACTGATGTTGATTGGGCATGTCGCACAATTGATAGAAGATCCACTTCTAGTTATTGCTCCTTTGTTGGAGAAAATTTAGTTACTTGGTGAAGTAAAAAAGAGAGCATGATTGCAAGAAGTAGCATAGAAGCAAAATTTAGGGCATTAGCCTATGGTATCTGTGAAGGCATATGGATAAGAAGACTATTGGAAGAATTGACATTCTCTTGGATGATGCCTATGTGCATTGCATTTATTGTGATAACAAGGCAGCACTTTCCATTGCCCATAATCTAGTTCCGCATGATAGGACAAAACATATTCAAGTTGATAAACACTTCATAAAGGAGAAGATTGATGAGAGAATAATATGCATTCCCTATCATCCAACAACAAAACAAATTGCAGATGTGTTAACTAAAGGTCTTCCAAAGTGGCAATTTAATAACTTGATTGACAAGCTAGCTATGGATGAAATCTTCAAACTAGCTTGAGATAGAGTGTTGATTATTTCCTCTTTTTCTTTTTAAATGGAAACGAGCCTCTTTAATAGTGATAATTTTCTTTATTGTTAATATTATATTTATTGGGATATATTTGTGTATATTTTCCTTATTTGTAATGGGTATTTAACATTAGCAACAAAAAATATGATTTTAAAAATGAATGACAAATCTAACACATAAGAGAAAGAAAACTAAATAACGAGCTAACCATATATTGCAGTTCGAAGGGTGAGCACAAGAAACCAATTTATCCAAATTGAAGAACAATTTCTGCATAGAATAAAAAATGTCTTAAATTGCTTACAGTGACACAGAAGTGTTGACATCATAAACAAGGAGTCAAGAGGCACGCTAAAGAACCGAAATATGCATAAGAAAGTTAGATTTACCAGTCCACACTACATCCACTTGTACAAAATCCAAACTCACAAATTCCGTAATGATTCATTGTCAAGCAAACAAATACTATTGTCTTAAATTCCCAAGGAAACTCTAGTTTTCAATAATTCATATTCTAACTTGTATCCTACATTATGGAGACAGCTTTTCAGTTTCACGTGAAATTGAAAATCCATAATTTTTGTCTCATTTGTATGCCAAATGTTTCGGCCATATCCTCTTTAAGCATTTTAGAAGATTCTTCTTTTTAAAGGAAATAAGTGGGCACATTTCATTGACGGAATGAAAAGAGACTAAACTAACACTCAAAAGAACCCCTCTTGTAAGTATTTCAGAATACCTGAAATAAGATTTTTCAACTCCTGTATGGGACAGACAACTCTCCGAATATATTTTCCAAGTGAAAATGTACAGGAGTCCACTTGTTGGGTAAAATCAAAATAGACAAAGTACAGTACTCACCATCAACATTACAGAACTCAGTGAAGATTTCTTAATGCCCTGTTTATCAAGATACGCAGCCTGCAATTAAAACTGCAACTCAGATACATACTAGGATTTAGGTCAATATCACGTCCCTGGTGAAGGAATCATCAAAAGAGCATACATGAAATGGTAGCAGACTTCCAAGCAGTTTGAACCTCTGAAGCAAATAGAGGGAAGGAACGGCTGCTCCATAAGATAGCATATAATTCAATTCCATCATTAACCTAGACTGAAAATATAGACAACGTTGTCAGAGTAACCAAGCTATTGTTAGATACCTAGATTAATATAGGGTAGGGGTATAAAGGTAATTAGATTTGTTGGTAGTTAGTTGGTTATAAATAGGAAGTTGGGGAGGGAAGAAAGGAGGAAGAATTTTGGTGAGATATTGGGCTGCAACATTCCTTGAAAGAGAGGAAGGGTAGAGGGTTAGGGTTCTTTTACTTCTTTTATATTGTAATTTCTATTTGAGATATCGATAAAATAGAATCGCTATAACGGTGTTCTATCAGCTACCAATTCTAAGTAAGTCCCCATGAAATAACTATTTTGTTTTTGGCTTTTCGTTTCTGAAAATTAAGCTTATTAAAACTACTATTATTTGTATTTTTCTTGCTTTATAGCCTACTTCATTTTCAAAAACCAAGCCACATTTTGATATCTAAACAAAGTAGTTTAAAAATTTTGATTTTGATTTTTAAAATTGGCATAGAATTCAAATGTGTATTTTTAAAGAAAGTGTGATGCTTACCAAAAAACATTTGAGGATTCTTTTTTTAAGAAAAAAAAATAACATCCACAAAATAACATATATTGCCGAACAAAATGCTTTTTTTCTTAACCATCCTCAAACACGCCTTTGTTTCTTTCCAAATACTCCGCTCCAAAGGAAGTCCACTTACTTATCTTTGCACCGAAACAAGTATAATTTTCCAAAGATACGGCAAAATAGCAGATATTTTAGCAAGCATAGGAAGAAATGTATTGTTCAACTTCCAGATTACCTTATCCAAGCTTGTGATGGAAGGAGAAAATTTATGGATCGCAGTCTCAGTTTCCTTGGAGATTGACAAACCCAAACGAGCAGCAATTCTTAAGCCACGCAAAATTCTAGCTGCAAGAATAATCAAACATGTGATTGCAGTAGCCTAGTTAGTATCGTCAGCATCTCAACATTATCACGCCTAAAGAGTGCACAAGGAATTGTAAGGCCTACCACAGTCCAGCTTGAATGACAATGATGCAGGAATTAGTGTCCGCAGCTGAGTTCATATCCATGTCATCCAACAAATGGGGCAAAATTTTAATATACGAAGAGGGATGGACAAATAAAAACAGGTAGAACGTAAACTTGCCTGCGTACTATCTCTTTTAGACTTTTTTTCAAAAAATATTTATATATTAAAATTGTTTTAAATGACAAAATTGTTGAAAATATTTATAAATATAGCAACATTTTACTTTTCATCAGTGATAGACCTAGATAAATATCTATAACTTAGTAATAGACATTGATCGATGCTATACGGGTTTATCAAGTGTCTATCACAATTTATCACAGAGAGAAAGTAAAATTTTGCTATATTTATAAATAAGTTGGCTCATTTTGCTAAATTTGTAAACAGCCCTTTATATACATGCACAAAATATTTTTCCCCTTATTTTTGCCTATGCTATTTTTCTTCAAAAAAAAATTCTAGCACTTTAAATGGCCAAATCAAATTCCATGAAAATAAGTATTAAAACCAACCTCAATTGGCACATAATTTAAAGTTAAAAACAAATTGGACTGCACGACATGAAAATTGCTGGAAAGAGATCATTTTAATAGGAAATAAATTAACAATGTGTAAGATTCCACAAGTAATTAATGGATAATGTGGATATTGTGACCAATTAGGTTTTTCTAACAGGTCAAGGGACTAGATTATTCTTTAGAGAGTATTTGGGCACTGACACAAAAGAGAGACAGTACAAGGGTAATTTTTTTCCATTTGACCCTTTAAATAAATGCAGTTTTTTAAAAAGGGAATGATCTTCACCTTCAACGACCTTAAGTCTGCCATCCCTTCAGCATAGTCATAGATTACGTTCGAAAAGGGATCAAAGAATAAACTGCTTCAACGATTATCAAGAAAAACAAGAATTAGGCACAAACTGCACAAGATAGTGAAGTGAAGTGACTACTTAGAAGGTAGAACATGGGTTTATGATAGAAACCAGATTTCCAACAATGCCAAACTTGTGTTGAATATCTAAACACCTCAACACATTTAGAAATTATATCTATATCTATATCCATCTATATTATCATATATAAAAGAATGAATGAGGAGAAACTTTTTGTTCCATCTAAGCCCTTTCATTATTACTTTAGTGGCAACTTTGTCATTTAAAGACAAATTTAATGTAATTAATTGTATATTCAAATTTTGGAAGAAAAAAAACCTTGGAAACTGTAAATGTTTTTTTTTTCTTTTTTTAAAGGAAAATGTAAAGGTTGTCCTTCCTTTGTTCAAGTTTTTTTCGTTGAACTAATTCTCGTTTGATTATTTTATAAATAAAATGGTTGAGTGAGAACTTTATTTTTATTTTTATGTTGTTTAACCCATTAATTTATTATTCTCCCTCCTTCCACTACCCACAACAATCACGAAAATAGACACCCCCTCTCAAAGTTTTAACTTTTTCACTCCAATTAATTATCTCATTAAAATTTCTCCAAATCCATTCACATTTCTCTCTCTCCCTTAATCTTCCATCTCCCAACCATTCACATTCCCTTCTCTCATATTAACTCTTTTGTATCTCTTTCAACTTTCAAAGTCTTCCCTTTTCAAATATTTGGGCATAAATATCTCATTCTTTTTTTTTTTCCATTCATGTTCACAAGTCACAACAAAAAGCTAAGGGTGAAGAAGAAATCAAATCATACTTTTCTATTCTCTTCTAATTTTATTTATTTATTTATTTATTTTTATTTTGTTGTCTATTTTTTTATATAGAAATATGCTTGTGTATATTCCTTTATTTATAGGTTTTTTTTTGTTACACAACAAAGGTTGGAGAGACTCAAATCACCAACTTCATGGTTGACACGTACATATGTTTATGCTTTTTATGTTTAAATTATGTAATCATGAGAATCTTCTTTATTTAATGTAACCATGGGAATCTTGCTCATGTTTTTCTCTTCATTTAATTTTTTTTTATTAAAGATATTTTATTAATAAAATGGATGAGTGATTTATACTTTTATTTTGTTAAAACCATGTAAATATGTTGGGATTTATTAAGAATACATAAAGGTGATGAAATGTGTAAAGCTAGAAATATGAAAGTTTTTCCTTTAATTTTTTACCTACAAAATCATTAAAAAGAAAGGGAATTGTTATAGATAGCAAAAAATTGAAACTATTTACAAAATATAGCAAAGAACTCAAATAGACTAAAGAGAGTTTGATGAGTTTTGCTATATTTTGTAAATAGTTTCAATATTTTACTATTTTTTAAAATGCCCCAAAAAAATTTATGATTTCACGTTTATAATTTCATAATTTCAAAAGTTTGAATTTTTAATAGTTTATCCAGTAGTTTTTTTTAAAGACATGACAAATTTATGACTTTGCACTAAGTTATAATAAAGTTGAATTTTAACAGTTAAGCAGCATCACTCAACTCTTTAACATAACATAAAAAGACTTGTATTCAATATTTGATCAAATTAAATTGAAATTCTGCACATGCGCAAAAAAACCTAGTAATGCAAAAACCTCATATAACGACTGCTAACAAGGCAAGAATGTGAACCTAACATCGTAAAAGAAACATTCCATAAAGAACACAGATCAGATGTATGTGTATGGACTATACATTACACACAAGCAAAACTGACCTGTTAATTGTGAAATCCCGCTCCATAGAGTTCCTCCACCGAATCAAGTCCTTTTTATCACATTTTTTTGGTATTTGAGAATGTGCTGTAATTTCTTCTCCCTCAGAATGTTTTGCAGCTGTATCAAAACTTGAAACCTATAGAATATCATGAAAGCACTTACGTAGATCAATAATTGAAAATTTACTTGCTAGCATGTATCAAAAAGACCAAAGAGGATTTTGAGGTTTTTTCCTATAAAAAGTGAGATATAAGCCTCAATAAGTATGGTTTCTAAATCTTGATTAGATTTCTTTTTCTAAAACAAAAAAAAAAAAAAAAAAAGAGAGAAATAAAAAACATAAAAATGTAAATCTAGTATAGTTGCACAGGAGCACCAAAAAAAAACCACTTATGACTACGGATAGTCCGTAGCATAAATAAATATTCTAGTGATGGTCTAAATTACCAAGTGGTAATGTATTGGTATCAAATACATGAGCTTTTTTTTTTTTTTGGGGAAGGGGGGGGGGGGGGGGGGGGGGGGGATAAGAAACAATTTCATTGATGACCAAAGTGATACAAAATGATCTCATCATGGTTATAACAGATTCCTCCAAAAAGATACAAGAAAGTTTAAGTTGTAACTTGAGAATGGATGAATATAAAAATTTGATCATTTCTTTTAGTCATATCACAAATCATAAAGATGCACCTCAAGAAGATATAACTCCCAATGCTAAACTTGTCTTTCGTTGAGAATGAGATCAATTCAAAGGGTTTTTTTTTTTTCCTTTTCCTTTACTATTAGAACAAGAAAATGATTCAACTAATTTGAGGACCTACTGTAAACCTCTACCCTATACAACTAAAGAAAAAGCCATACCAAGATAAAATAACACAAATATGCTCTTGGATTTACATGTGGCCTAAGGAGCCATATGAGATGAAATTCTCATGAACTACTTTGTTATAGTGATGAGAACAATGGTTATACTCCCAAAGCCTTTAAGAATATTGCTAATTTTAACATAACTCAACTGGTTAAGGTATCACACATTTGGGAATTGGACATTTGTCATCAAGGTCAAATGTTCAGATCAATACCCTTACACTGTTCAACTCAAAAAATGCCTTATACTTACTACATTAAGAAACACAAAAAAAAGAGGGGGTTAGAGAAGACCAAACCCATGTTAAAAGAGACCTCAAGTAGTCCAATGAAAATGCCTCACTACCTCAGTAATGGAGCCTCGAATGTGGACCATACAAATAGGAAAACGACGCCCCACAATACGTGAACGACAGAATAGTTTATGAATCTGCATGTGATAAATGGAATCAACTAAGTCAATTTTAAATACATTGATTTCACTCAGTAGTAGATGGAAAGAAAAAAACAAAACTACAAGAAATTACACAATCGCCACAAATTACCTGCGTAAGTCCAGCTGTGGTAATCACATCAAAGTCTTTTGGTACTCTCCGTAGAAGTAAATCTCTCACACATCCACCCACCAAATAAGCTTCAAACCCTATGCATTACAAGGAAATGAAATCCTTTTCCGTGAAGTATCAAAATTCCAATTGATGAGACATAATGGAAGAATATACTACCGAGCCAACAGCTCGTCAAGAGCTCACAAGCTCAGATTATAGCTGATTAAGAATCATTTCTCAGATGTTACTGAAGTAAATATTTTCTTAAACACGCTGGAGGTTGTTATTCGTTGCAACATATTTAACAACCCTATCTCGACAAGCAAGGATAATTTATCAAAACCATATTAATCAATTGACTAGCAGGACAAATTTTTTAGTTAACACAAATGATATCAATGTGATGGCTGCAAAGATAGTCATACAAGCAATTAACAAGTTACCTTCACGATGAAGTACCTCCAAGACCTTCCATGATGAAGATGGGATCATCGAACGAGTGAGTCCAAAAGCCCGCCCATTAATTTTATTCCATTTGGGCATGTCCCCGTTGGCTGCACCTTTTTTTTTTACATTCGTGAGCATCCAGGCCACCTTAACCGCATGAATTTCACCGGACAACCCGTCGTCCCTGGCTGCATCTACAGGTATGGAACACAGAACCTTAAGCTAAACAACTAATGAATACAGTGCGCAAGAAATAGCAAGAAATAAACTTTTTCAACAGCAGAAGTTCGATGAGATGCTACTACATTAGTAACTTGTTTCAATTGGTAAAGGAAGCAAACCAAAGTTGAACAAAAGATGAACCTTGACGACCCACTGAGTGAAAATCCGCTGCTGGGTACATAAAAGCGTGTCTGAGCCTCTGACAACCAAAATAACAAAACTAAAATGAGTTGTAATGAAGAAGAAAAAGACGGCATAATGCATAAACAGAAAGAGAGGGATGTACATGAAGCTTGATTAGGTCAATGAGGCGAGAAGTGGAGGCGTTGTTGTGCGCTCGGAGAGAAAAAGACGCCATGAGAAGAGGAGAATTGAAGCATGGCGCGCTTTTTTATTTCATCGGAGCGTGGAGGCGGTGGGTTTTCAACTCGTTCATCTGCTCGGTTCCAAACTATGCGCACACCGTATCCTTCGCCCTCGCCCTAACGCTGTTTTGTTCTTTCAAAATAAAATATAAAAGAAATGGAAAATTGGCTAACTATCCTAACCCGCCATTTTGGGGTTAGGTTTAGTTTTAAATAACTCCCGACCTTTGTTACGTTTTAAGTTATCTTGACTAACTTTCAAACACTATATTTTCATTACGGTTCTTCCATCACTATTTTTGAGCTACAAATTTTCATTATCAACATCCACCCTCGATCAATCTTGAAAAGTTTAATAAAACATCTTCAATGTATATAACCAAACAATATGGTATATAAAAATACCTTAAAAAAACTTAAACATGCTATAGAAGATTTGATAGATTTTGTATATTTTATAAATTGTTTCAAATTTTTGTTATACTCGAAATTGTCTCTTTTTTTTTATTCATCAAGTATGATGTGATAAAAAAAAATTATAGTTTTTAAACTAATTGAATTCAATATTAAAATATTAATTTATTTTTGCATATTGTGACTAAAATCAACAATCTTTTTAGTAAAATCACAATAAAACAGATAAAGTTTTATTTCAAAACCAGTAAAATCACAATACCAATTTATTAAACAAATTAAATAGATAAATGTACAATAAAAATTGATTATTTTTCATAATAATAATAATAACAACGTAGAAAAATAAAATAAATGAAATTTGATCCTCAAATAAATAATAATAATAATAATAACAAATTATAAAGCATACAATAATGAAATCAGTTAATAATTGTAGTATGAAAGCCAATTTATAGAAAATATCATTAAACTTTGTAGTTTTCTTTTTTAATTCAATGGACTTACAGAATTTCAACAACACCCTTAATTTAGAAAAGAAAAGGTTTACAATTGGTTTTTTTGGATGAAAACATTCTGTTAAAAAAACCTATCCATAAAACTTAAAAAAGTTGCACCAATCTCTCTAACTTTCTCAAGGAAATAATTATTAAAAATTATATATAATTAGACCAGATAATGATTCAAATTAAAAACATAAGTCCGTTACTTTTTATTTCTCTATAATTGGTTATATATAAATAAAAAAATTGATAATAAACACAAACTATAATAATCAGAGCACGAACAGGTGAGAGTGTATTAAAGGTGCCAACCAGGGCCTCGTGAGAGACCTGTAAGAATTTAATTTTAATTAGGTTGGCTGTCTTCTTTTGGCTATTAATATACATGTATTATTTTAAATTTATTTTTGGGTTGAAATTATTAATGTGACCAAAACATTTGAGAGTTTGCTGGCAATTGGTTCCGTTCCACGATTGAGAGATCAGCTGCTGCCATAGATTCAACGTAGATTTTGGAGGGTTAGGGTTTCTAATCTCCATTCATTTCCCCACTTCTTCCCCTTCCACTCCTTTCTTTTTTTCTTCTTCTTCTCTAATTCTCTGTTATCTCTTCCACTCCTCCCCTGCCTGGGAGGGAATACAACACACTATGGGTGGTGGCGGCGATGCAGCTGTGTCCCCTCCCAGCGACTCGACCTCTTCCGATGGACTCCAAGTCAACGTCAACATTCGATGCTCCAATGGTTCTAAATTTTCTGTTCTCGTTAACCTCGATTCTTCTGTTGGATCCTTTAAATCCATCATTTCCCACCAGAGCGAGGTTCCCCCCGATCAGCAGCGTCTCATTTACAAGGGTCGGATTTTGAAAGATGATCAAACCCTACGAAGCTACGGTGCGTTTTCTATTGCATTCTTTCTCGCTTTTCTGCATTCAATTCTTGATGCTTACAAATCTGGGTTCTTACTCTTTCTCTTTGTTTTTTTTTTTTTTTTTTCTGATTTTGTTGTTCTTGGCATTGGTTTTTTTCTTCTTCTTCTTTTCAAAATTTTTAATTTCTGTGCATTTTCTGATTAACGGGATGTTTGGCTCTTGATGTATTGTTTCGAAGTCTCTTGTTTCTCTATCGTAAATTGTTCGCACCATTTTCTTTCTGTTAGGGTTAGAGGCAGATCACACGGTCCATTTGGTTCGTGGATCGGCACCTGCTGCCGCGCCGACCAATCCTGCTCCTGCTCCTGCTCCTGCTCCTAATGCTGGCGGTCCGAACACAACGTCGAGTAACGCAAGAAGTGTTGGATCAAATGAAGGTGGAGCACCGGGGGGAGGGCTCGGTTTGGAATCTTCTATATTTCCTGGGCTCGGTTTCGAAGGGCTTGGTGCCACTGGTGGATTGTTTGGGGCCGGCCTTCCTGATTTCGAACAGGTGCAGCAGCAGCTGACCCGCAATCCAAACATCATGAGAGAAATAATGAACATGCCTGCCATACAAAACATAATGAATAATCCCGACATCATGAGGAACTTGATCATGAACAACCCTCAAATGCGTGAAATAATGGATCGTAATCCTGAGCTTGCGCACATTCTCAATGATCCCAGTACTCTCCGACAGACGCTTGAAACTGCAAGAAATCCCGAGCTTATGCGGGAGATGATGCGAAATACTGATAGAGCAATGAGCAACATTGAGTCTTCCCCTGAAGGGTTTAATATGCTTAGGCGCATGTATGAAACTGTTCAAGAGCCATTTCTAAATGCAACAACTATGTCTGGAAATGCTGGAAATGATGGCTCGAACCCCTTTGCTGCACTTTTAGGGACGGGTGGGAATGCCACTAATAATGCGACAACCAATACATCTACCACTACTTCTGATACGACTAATGGGTCTCCGTCTCCAAATACAAATCCACTTCCAAACCCATGGTCCCCTGCTAGCAGTAAGCCCTAGTTTGTTTGGAACTTTTCTATATTATTATATTTCCAATATATTTCTAGTAATAGGCATCTCAGTTGTTGCCTTCTAATTATTTCAGTGTGTCATTGTTCCATTTACTTGTGAAATTTCTGCTAATTTATCTGACCCTCTCCTAACTGCTTTAGAATCTAAGTTTTCCATGTGTCAAATTTGCTTCCTTATCTTAGTTTTAGGGCATGAAGGTATTTTACAATCATTTAACATTAGTAATTCATCAGCTGGTGGTACCCAAACTAACTCTACAAGGTCGAATCCCACTCCAAATGCTAGTGCTCAAGTTCCCACTGGTTTAGCTGGGCTTGGTCTTCCAAATCTTGAGGGAATGTTGGGTGCAACACCAGATGCTGCTGGTTTGAATCAGTTGATGCAAAACCCAGCTATTTCACAAATGATGCAAAGTGTAATGTCAAACCCTCAATATGTAAACCAGGTACTCACAGGGTTTTCACTAGAATTTGAAGATGATGTCATTCTCTGTTTTCTTATAAATTTTAATATCTCCTGTCAGATCCTTGGTCTCAACCCGCAATTGCGCGGCTTGCTTGATTCCAATCCTCAGCTCAGAGAGATGATGGAGGATCCTGAATTTTTACGCCAGTTGACCTCCCCTGATACAATGCAGGTAAATGAAATGAATCCACGTGACTGCCATGTCAACACCCTTGGTTTACTTATATTCCCTCAATTCAATTTCATCCTATGATTCCTATCTAAACTCAAGACTCTGTAGAAGGATTTGCTGATTTTTTCTTTCTCCCTGTATCTTTTTGCAGCAAATGTTTACTATGCAGCAACAACTTCTGTCACAGCTTGGTCGCCAGCCCACCTTGTAAGTAATCTAACAGAAAAACCTCATGTTCAGAAGAATTTTTAACGAGCCTTGCCAGGACTAGGTTTTATCTTTATGTTTTTGATAGACATGGAATTTATGATTGACTTCTCCTATGCTAAATTGAGTTGAATCAACCTTTTAGTTGTTCTTTATAAGCATATCTTCTATTGTAATTATGATCCTTGGGAGGTGGGATGGGGCAAACATGCCTTCAAGATCTGTTTCAAACTTTTAATGCTGAATTAAAATGTACATTGATTTGATATATTGCATGTTTGGTGACAGTAGTCTAAAAGTTTTTTTTTTTTTGGATAAACGGGGCCTAAACCCCTTCAAGGCCCAAGCCTAAGAGACATCTAAAATACTTGGTATTAAGCTCACTCGAAGGTTTGACCTTGTGACCTCTTAACTTTGAAACCAGTATGACCAATTGAGCCACCACTTACTGGCAGTCTATATGCACTCATTATTATTAAAAATTTAAACCCCATCCTCAAAATAGTTTTTCTTTCAATAATGGTTCCATTTAAATAACTCACTGACATCCTTCTGAATGCTAAAAAAAGGCGGCAGAAAATTTAGACTTATTCTTAGTCTCCATTGTGATAAGTGATAACATTGCAATCCACCTCCTTGATAAAGGGCTAGGAGGTCATAAGTTCAATTTATATTGGTCACCTACCTTGGATTTAATCTTCTACGGGTTTTTTCACAAACAAATGTTGTAGGATCAGCCAAGTTGTCTCAGGTAAAAAGAATAAAAATAAAAAAGATAACCTTGTTGTGTGGCCTTCATGATTGAACTGGTTGTTTCATTGGATAAATGTCCAAAATGTGCAGGAGATTTAGATCAATCAGGATTACTCTTATAGTTAAGTAAAGCTTTGGAAAATTATTGTCAGAAGAGATTAAGCTTCTTATGTTTTCTATGTATAGTTCTTTAATGAAACTATGGTAAATTATGGAAGGACTCGGTTGAGTCAAAATTAATTCTTCAATCAAAGTATAGTGATACATGAATCCGATTTTCCTTTAGATTACCACCTTTGTACACAACCAAAAAATAAAGATAATGATGATTTTGAATTGCTTATATTTGATCTCTCCGAATGTTCAAAGCATCATTATTTTTGTTAATAATTGGGCCTTTTCAGCTTAAAATCCACTTGCTAGGACTACCAAGTAATTTGATTTAATCAATTGTGTTTGGTCCTACTGACCAAACCTAGAACATCCATCATATTTTGGTTGGTAGAATGGGGAAAGGGAGAATCATTTTGCCCATTCTCTCATTTGGTACAAGCAAGAACGTGAAATTTAAAGACTGGGACATGTACATCCTTATGATTATGTAGTATCTCCTTGTTACACCCATGTTGTTAGAAGGGTAAAAACAGTAATTGTGTGTTATAACAAGAGTTTCATATTTCTTTGGAGATGGAGACTCCGAGGTCGTCAAGCTTCTGTTAAGTCTTTAGTTAGTCATCTTTTGCTAGTGATGTCATTGGTTGTTTTATTAGGTCGTTACAAGTTGGTCTTAAGTTCTAGTTGATGGGATTTTGCTTCATGAATTTAGCTGTTTTGAAGGGCTTCTTTCATTAATATATATAATTTTTTATTTTTTCCACGGAAACGTCTGTCGTCTTCAAAAGAAGTATATCCAAAGGAGCTATAAGTTTAATTATTAGGACCTATAGCAAAGAATCTCATTCTTGAGACCCCTTCAACAGAGGTAAATAAGATCTTGAAAACATGTCTTACCATCCTGCATTACATCATAAACACCATTTATTTTTTGCCTTGATGGCTGACTTTTCTATTGGATGGTAGTTGCCCTGGGCTGAGCCACTTCCTTTGAGATTTTTTTTTTCTTTTGGCAAATTGCAAAAATCACTCTTAAAGTGTGGTGGTATTTGCAATTACACATTCAAACTTTCAATTGTAAAAATTGAATCCTCAAACTTTTAGAAATTGCAATTGGACCCTCAAAATTCCCCTCTACTCATGAAGGATGATAACCAAATATTTTTCTTTTTTTGCTCAAATGGTGTTCATTTCATTAGCTTTGCTGACTTGGTATCATCGTATGTACATTAATCCTACATAATGAATGGACTGTTGGTATCTCTGATATTTGGTACATTTAACTGGTTTGTATTTGTCTCTAGTTTCTGCAAATACTTGTTTTCTTATTTATTTATGTAATAAGTTTTTTCTTTTCTGTAGGAACCAAAGTCAGACCGGTGGAGGCACAGGTAATCAACTCTATAAATAGGTTGACAAGTATTGATGTTGTGCTACCATTATGATTGGCAGTTTGAGAGTAACTGTTTGATTTAAGTTAGTCTTACCATAATGAGCCTCTAAATTAGCATTGTCTCTCTTTATTTGTGGGATGGGTATAAATTAGCACTCTTGTTTTGGTTTAATATTTTATTCTCTTAATGATAGGAGCTGCGAACAATGCGGGGTTGGAAATGTTGATGAACATGTTTGGTGGACTTGGTGCTGGTAGTCTAGCCGTGCCCAATAGATCCGATGGTTGAATCTCTTTCCTTTTGTCTTTCTTAGTTGGATTATTTTGACTTAATTACAAAACATGCTCTAGAACTTGGCCTTCACCTTTGTTTAAAAGATACAATTTTACTCTTTGATACATGTTTTTTTCCAGATATTACAATATTACTCTTGATCTTTTCTTAAATGTTTGAAAACTATCTTGGAGTGGATGGAAATTTGGACCTAGGATCGGTATGGTTGTTCAAATCCCAATTTTTGTTTCAGGTCTGTTCCATACCGTTCTTTTGTCCAACGTTTTAATGGATTTCTATTTCAAGTTTAGTTTTGAAACGTTTATGAAAAGTAAAAAGTAATATTAAGAATAAGCGTATTCTTTTAACAAAGTATGAAGTTCGTGGGTATTGTTGTAATTTAGCTTTTTATTTTCATCTACCTTCCTCTAAATGCATTCCATTCGACAGTACCTCCGGAAGAACTGTATTCTACGCAGCTCACACAGCTACAAGAAATGGGATTCATTGACAGACAGGAAAACATACGAGCACTGATTGCCACTGCAGGAAATATCCACGCCGCAGTCGAACGATTACTGGGGAATTCAGGGCAGTAGTGGATCGATCCCATTGGCGGCAGCGACACATTTGATGTGGCCCCATCAAGTGCACACAGCTGAGGTAAGTGAGGTGGGAGGTGAAATTGAAGTCGATTTGAGTCCAAATTTTTGGTATAGGAGCGGCAAAGTCGGGAATACGGTCACTGAATTATATAAGGTCTCAAAGTCTTTCTCAAGTTCATGGAGTTCCTATAAATACACATATTCTCTTTACATGATGACGAGGTGTCATATGAACTGTGGAAAATATGTTTATTTTAGATAATATTTGTTGGTTCTGTTCTTTTGGTTCATGCAATTGAGTTGATTGGGAGTTGCTCTTTTGCTAATATCAATTCCTATGGGTGCACACAATCATGCTTCTCTTTCCTTCTCACTGTCACTCATCAGCGCTCTATCAATAGAATACATAGAATTTAATTAATTCTCTTTCTATTTTCTTTCACTTTACATTTATAACGTTTCTTTAAGTGAAACTTATCGATATTGTTACAACAGTTATTGACCTGTATCGATTCACCCTAAATGGAAAGATCATGAGTGTAGTATAGTTAAATTACGTGAATATGTAAACAGTTTCAATTGCAATCAAATTACGGTTTCAATTAAATCGTAATCAAATTACGAGATAAAAATGCTCATTTAGTATTAAAAAGGATCAAGAGTAAGAACAAAAAAAAGTTTAATACATAAGATCAAAGGCCTTTCATCTAAATATATTAACCAAATAATCGTACCTACTAGTAGTAGTTGTGAAATAGTTAAAGCCAATGAATGATGATTAAATAGTTTATTTAATCCTCTTAAATTTAATCATTATTGGCATTAGCTAAATCAATTAGTTTAACTAACTACTTGACTATCAATTAGGATCATTTAAGAAATCATCTTTTTAATACAAACACTTTTCTTGTACAAATGGATACCATACATTCTCTCCTATTAAGGGGTAACTCACAAGACTCTTTGAATTTCTCAATCAACCAATCAAAACTCCCAATGCTCATCTCCAAACACAATCCAACCAAAATACATCACTCAAAACTGAATACTCCGACAATCCACGACAAGATACGAGCACACAAGTCAGCATCATTCGTCATCGTCATCACTGTCTCCTTCAATATTAGACTAAGTGCATTCACGTGAGAGCCAGAAATAACACAACTACACCTTGTGTTAATTGTGTAAGAATTCATGGTCGTTCCGTCATGTCGTAGCCTTCTGCTTGCTGGTAGATACTATAGTTCTCTGGAGTTTCAATCTTTCCTGTCAGCGGCTCATTCCCAGCTGAAATCCATTTCAAAAAGAAAAGCACATATTCAATTTTATATCCTCTGTGTGAAAGAGATGGAGATCCAAGCAAAAAATAGAGTCAAATGAGGATCTTCTTAATTTATATGTATCAAGAGGTAGAAAGTTAGCTAATCATTTTTTACTTGAACATTCTTGTCTTTTTGGTGATATCAAAAGAATGTGATCTTAAAATAATACCCTGCAGGATTGCAAGGCCTTCCCTAACAAAACAGGATTCAGAAGTTTACGTGTGTATGCTCTAATCAGTAAATTTTTGAGAAATTGGCGAGTTTAATACTTTCCTTAATCCTCCACATAATATGGCAAAACAAAGATGGTTAAATCAGGCAAAAAAAAAAAAAAATGAAATAGAACATATGAAAGAGTGACAAAAAACTCTTATGGCATACCCTCATAAAAAGACATCTGGCTGAAGCTTCTTGCCGTTTTTAAACTTCCATTTGAAGGGAACAAAGTATCAGCTTTGTTGGTGTTTGGATCCAGAAAATGCAGTTCAGAACTCATCTCCGGACTCTGAAAGCACATGTCGTCCCCCAAAGGTGCAGAGGGTTGATTAGTTTGAAAATCCACAGGTTTCGTCTTCTTATCTTTTGGTGATTCGACTTCTGTCTCCACTTCTGATTCGCCATAGGCTGGTGCGGCACTTTGCTGCTTTCTCTTTGATCGAGCACGCCTGTTTTGGAACCAGTTATAGACATTAGACTCAGAAATTTGGCCATGCTGCCCCAGTTCAGAGGTTATCTCTTTGATCTTTTGCTTGCTGGGAGTTCCATTCCCTTGGTCGAATATACGCTCTAAGATCTGAAGCTGGACAGGTGTGGGAGTCCACCTCTGTCTAGAAGTGATTTTGTGGCTGGAAGATGTCATCAATGGCTCACAGTACATATTACCCAACCTCATTCCTGCAAAGCAGCAAGACACAAGCTTTAAGCAAGTGCATAGAGGAGATTCATCAGATTGTCTCCAAGATCATACAGGTGGAGTAGAAAGAAAGTTTCCAATTGCTAACAAGTCAAAGGCATACTTTTACAACCATCTTAATCCAAATTCCATTTAACATCACATTATCAAAACTCTCCAATCTTCAACTTGGCTTATTCAATTTACAAATACTTGTATAGTATTGAACCCCTTAATCAATTGCTAAAGAAAATAAATCTCCCAATTACTCTTTTCTTCTCATTTTAAATCGAAAGTTTTCACTTCTTCCGAGAATACTCATGAATTGGTTCTGAAAACATATACATATATTTATCTAAAATGGATTACTAAATGGTTACTAAAGCGCCTCTTAAGATACACATGCTGCAACACAATGAAGGAGAGGAGAAATGGTTACTTTACGGCAGGGATACCATAGCCAAAAGGACCACAAAAAAGTTGGATAGCCATCAAGAAAAGGGAAACCGGTAGTAGTCTTAGTTACAGACTTAGATATTTGCCCTTATTTTGAGGTAACTGTTAGCTGCTCGAAATCACCAAATATTTGCACGCATTTCCAAAATTTAAGAAAATCGTGAACAAGAACAAGACCTCGAGAAATTGCACCATAAACACATACAATGATACAATACAATATACCACCAGGAATCAAAATTCAATAATCTATCAATCGAGTGGAAATTAAAAAGAGGGAATTCCAAAAATCAAACAGTATAACCAAACAATACAGGGGGGCAGTAGGTGTGTAAGGCTTAAACAATTAATTAGGGGATTGGATTGAAAGAAGAAGTTGAAGAAATGAATGAAAGAGCATTTTAATTAATTTAGAGAAGGTACCTGTGAGATCCTGGTGAGCAGTAAGGGTCTTGTGCATCTCAACAAGCTGCTCGCAAATGGTGGCGTAAACAGCAATTTGTTTGCGAAGAGTCTCCAATTGGTCGTCGGTCATGACTTTGACGTAGAGAGCGCCGGCTGCGGTAGTACCGGTGAGGTGATGGAGATGATCGTCACAAAGAGGAGGGTTGTGGTGGTGATGGTAAGGATTTTGCTGCTCAGGTTTTTCCCACTCCATCATAATCGCTTTAATTTGAGAGAGAATGAAAGAAGAAGAAGAAGAAGAAGAAGAAGGAAGAAGAAATTAAAGAAAGAAGAAATTGTAATTCACAAAAGCGGACGGTTAACGGGAAAGTAAAGAAACAGACAAATATGCGGGAAAGGAAAACACTCCCAAAAATCAATTTTTATATTCTTATTTCTATTATCCTTTGAACCTAAATTAATTAACCAATTATTATTTTTTAATCTCCTATTAATAAAAGCATTTCTCTCTCTCCTTTTCTTTCTCTTTTTTTTTCTTTTTCTCTCTATATATATTAAATTATTTCATGATTATTCCTTTAATTTGTCCTTTTACCCTTGTTGGATAAGTAATTTTATTGGTTAAAAAATAAAGTCGTATTAACCTTTGTGACACGTATAATAAATTTTTTAGATATACAACAAGATTTCTTCTTTCTATAGTCTCTTCTTTTTATATGTCCCTTTTGAAAAATCAGTGTTTAATAGTGCTTTTCAGTAGTGGACCATCTATATTCGAAGAGGAAGAGTAGAAAACGATTTAATTGATAGAGTTAATTAATTAAGTATATAGTAATAAAAGAAAATACTTTAGTTAGCAAAATAAAAAGAGGACACTATCAAATCCAATCCACCTTGGATTTGATTTTTCTTGCTTTATGGCAAATATTGGAATCTAAAATGGAAAGCAATTAAGCAAAATTTAATTTCCTTATAAAAGAGGAAATAATTTGAGAGGGAAACGAAGAAAAAGAAAGAATCAAATAATATATAGTAGAGAGGGAAAGGCAACCGGAAGTACCGGTGGAAGAGAGGAGGGTGGTGATGTGTCTGAGTATTCTCTGGCAGTGTCTCACCCTGAGGGTACCCGTCGGCCCAGTCAGCCTCTGACAGAATGACGTGTTATTCTGAAAGTTAGTGCAGTCTGCTACGGCGGTCGGCGGTGGACATCACGGCGGAGATAAGGAAGAAGATGTCGGAGATTTTGCAGCTTTTGACAGTGGAAGGTGAAGGTGATGGTGAAGAGTGTTTGTTCTTCTTCTCTTTTATATTTTGTGTCAGAGATGGATTGTTTTCTTGTCTTAGAAATTAAATTAAAATGTTTATTTTTATTTATTTATTTAAGGGAATAATAATAATAATAATAATAAGAAAAAAAGGTGGACACATGAAGGAGTCGTTGTCTGATTAGTGAAAATGCATGTGAGTGTGTTAATTAATTAGACGACTCATAACCATTAATTGCATTTAGCACATAAATACAAAACCCTTAATCATATCATATAAATAATTTCCCTTTATCCCCTTCCTCTCTTTTGTTTAATTAAGATTCGGTTGGGATTTCATTCATCCATCTTACTATTATTTTTTTGAATTTATCATGGAATGAAACCCTATTTTAGTTTCGAAATTATAAAAAGACAATTAATTGAATTACAAAAGAGTACAATGATGAAAATATAAACAATTTTGAAGAAATTAATATGTTGTGATCAAATTATATTGGGACTTAACAACAAAAAATCCATAAATTTGTCTTTCCTACTGGTCGTTTCTTAGAATGAAAATGAAGTTTTAATTTGGTGTGAGGCTTTAAAAGACATGTCTAAATTATTTGAGTGATGTTGTGATAGTTTTATTTCATTGATTTATTGTTACATTATATGTCGTCGTACGTATATCATGCCTGGATAGAAATTCAATTTCTGTCCATGTAACACATTTTGTGGATAAAATGTTTTTTATTTTTTTCATTATGGATGGACATTTGTGTTGACTTAACATCAACAAAAGACGATATGATTTCGTCTACGCTATACCTACGTTTTCCTTTTAAGATCTGCAGACGGATGCCAACAACTAATATGATTTGAAATAAAAAGTACTAAATAAACTGTGCATAATAATATAAATAATATCAATTCAAATGTATATAATAAAATTTTGAATAATTGTTGAATGAGGACGAAAACTATAATAAATTGTAACTATAAGGATCGTTATTGTCTCCTTAATTGTTTCGCTAAGTCCATCTTCATAATTGTTGTTTCGGTAAACAATTAAAATTAAAATGAGAGTGATGGAAACAAAACTAATAATTAATAATTAGTACTCATAAAGTAATTGAGACCTAAAATATATTAGTTTTCCCATTACATGAAAAAGTGATCATAATTATCAATTGCGCTAGAAACAAATTTTAAATTGTGTGTGGGACACAGAAATGAGAATAATTTCATATAATAATCACTAGAAGAAAATATAATTCAAGAATGAATTTGAATAATTAATTAAGTTACAAAAAGATATAGGTTAAAATTTCAAATGAGCCCATCAAACTTGAACATCTATATCTAATTTGTCCCTAATTTTATAAAATTGCTAACTCATCTTTTAAAAGTTTGTTTTTCTTTTTTAATTGTAGATCTACCAAACACAAAATTGAAATTTTAGACTTGCATTAACCCAAATATAGCAATTGAGTTTAGAGTATTAACGTATACGACACAATACAAAAAATATTATAAAAATTAGATTAGGTCCCTAGAGCCTACTAATGCTAGATGATATTGCTATTAAAAAGTTATTATCCCTAAAGGTGTTACCCATTATAATTGTTATAAATATATAAAAAAACTTTTTGTGAAGTCTCAAATTTGTTAGTATATATCATACTAAGTTACTATAAACCTTTAATTAAGAAGGGGAAAAGGGAATAAAATAGGAGAGATGTTAGGGAGAAGAAAGAAGGGGAGATTAGAAGATAAAATTGATTAATCCAACAAAGGGAAAGGGATGATTAGCCGACAGAGCATGTGCTCCACCACTAAGCACTAAGAGAGAGAGCTAAGCAGGTCAAAATCAAGGGGCGGCCAAACAATATACTTCTCCGTCCCAAACATTGCCTTGCCCCCACCATTAATCATCAATCATCAATCATATTCAATCTCTTTCCCTCTCTCTCTCTTTTTTCTTTCTAATTTACAGTGTGAACAATCATAATAATATGAAACACACAACAGAATTTCCTTCCATTTACATTTGTGCTAATGGAAAGACAAAAAATATAACATAGACTTATCCACCACATGATAAGGACCAAAGATTCTCTAACCTCTAAGAAAAGGATTTAACTCATTTTCTAAGAATCCCAATCAGTTTCAAAACAAATGGAAAACAGACGTAACTCCAAAATCCTGTATATAAAACGGGGACGTTTTGCCAAGCCAATCACAATTGAATCATTGACCAAGAAGAGCGGAGTCCAAAACTATCAACATTCCACCTCCTGTAATAATTCTACTTCAAGTTGGTTCGGTATGAATCCAGCTTCTTCCATGTCCATGGATATTTAATTTTACATGATCACTCTCTCTCTCTCTCTCTCTCTCTATAGCTAAAGTTATGTATATACTAAAAAAATGAAACCTATAATGATAATTTACAATTCAAACTTTCATACAAAATTACTCTCACACACCATTTCAGATCCTAATTTCTATTCAAATTCTAATTTATGTATCCTCTTTGTGAAACCGATGAGTAATATGACAAAGTTTAAGAAGCATTAAGGTGTTGTTATAAGTAAAAATAAAGGTCATGAAGTTTAAACTCTTTCAGCTCTTGGCTTTCACATTTAGAGTAAGAGTATGCTCTACCTAACCCATGATGAAACATCATACATAGATAGACCCACACTTTGCTATATGGGAATTGGTAAAGTTCCACTTCCTCTCAATTGGGGTGGCTCTCTTTTAATAGTAAGGTTGACAATGTTATTAGGTCGACCATTTTTTCGGCTGACTTGGAGAATTTATGGCGTAGGTTGGGTGAGTAAGCTGAAGCATTTTTATCGAATAATGTCTAACAATTAATTCTTTTTACCTAGTTATTAAAAAAAAAAAAATAATAATAATAATCCTTTTACCTGGTTCACACAAAGCATTCGGTTTCTAACAAGCCAAAGCATGTCAATCTCATAGAGAATTGCAATATTTAAACTTTATAAACATGGCCTTCATAAAACGTAACTGGGAATCAAACAAAACAATCTCATAGTAGGGGGCAAAAGGAATAAATACATGGCATAAACTTCAATTATTTGTACTGAGTTATACCTTTGTCGTAGCAACCGAACATTGGATCTTGCGCCAGCTGATTGTTTAAGTTTTCTGACGCTGGATATTACAAATTATGGCAAAGGGCAAGAGTCAGGCACAAACTGCAGAGAGAAATATCATGTTAACTTTCCTTTACAAATTATGATAATTCACATCGGATAGGAGTCATTTACATCTGAATAACACCTTCACTTGAAGCCAATCTGCATTAACAAATTATATGTACGTAAAAAGAAACTCAAAAAAAGGTATATGTCGGGTGAATATCAAGCGTGGTATCCTCAATATATTTGATTTCCATGCAATTTCTGTCCACTCCAAGTGGTAGCATAAGGTCAGTGTTCTGACAATTAAAACTCTGCAGCATTATTTTAGCAAATCCTTCACAATTTCTTCAACCAAATCCTTCATGATCAGAGCTTCAACCTCCCTCCCGATCGTGTTAACCTCATCATCCCTTAATGAGGACCATGGTGTTGAATTTAAATCTCGAGCCATAACACCATCAATCAAGTAATAAGATCTATCAGTTGAAGGGTGTATAAATTTGCGGATGACGTCCCATACAGGATCCAATAGTTTTTTTCCTAACAATGGCCGTGGTGGCATAGAGGAGTTAATAACTTTTCTTCTAAATTTGGACAATGTTAAACATGGTGCAAGTACGATTGGAAGTACTTCGTTCAAAAGATCAAATAACATTTTGTGATCTACACTATTTTCACTCTGCTCCTTCCCAATGATTTCATTTTTGGTCTCTGATTTTCTATATACTTCTTCCACTTCTTCAAAGATTGCGTTGCTGATAAGCTTTGTATCTGCGTTATTTCGTGTAAAGTTGTTATCTGTTGATCCATCATATATACCAGAAACAATAAGAAGATCTCGTATGTAAGCTTCTGCAGGATCTTCAAGTTTTGTGATTTCGGACTCAACAGGCTGCTGTTCCACTTTGTCCTCAATATCATCCGAATCAAGTTGATTCAGCTGTCTTCGAAGTTCTGCGGCATAAAAAAATGTAAACAAATATTTGAACAAAGAGTTAAAATCTGAGAGTTTTTATTATAAGTTTAAAAGAGATGTTAACAGCTTATTTATATATACAAAAGGGAAGGTGACCCATGACCTATACAGCTCGTCAACCCATTAATATAGCCAAAGCAGTCGACTAATATTAACTAAAAGGATATTAGTTACAAAAAAAATGGCAATACATATACTAAGTTTCTTTTAAAATTTGTGAATCAACCAAAATACATAAGCAGAAGCACACAACTTCTGAAGAGGAAGTACTTGAAGAGAACAGATTTAAGATGTAAGAAAAAAAAAATGGCAATAGTGGATCTACGTATCCAAAAGCATGATATAATTTGATAACACTAGAAGAAAGAGTATATCAACGTATAAGAATCCTGAGAAATATAAAGTCTTAAAAGAAACAAATCCAGGAAAATGTACTTTCTACTACGGCATTGAGTACTAGTGTCAAATTGATCGTGCATAAAAGTAATTCCTCTTACCTTTCAAGTTAGAACTTATCTCCCTAAAGACCTGGGAGACACAGTTCTCCTCTCTAGGAGTTACATCTGAAGTTGATATTGGACTGTGATGGTCAGATAACTTCCAGAACTCTTCTTGGACACTGCTGCACACAGAAGCAGGACTCGGAGGCACCTCAGTGAAATTCTCCTGGGATAATGAAGAAAAACAATTAGTGAATATGAAAGTGTGGAACCAGAGTTGAAATAGTTGAGAAATTATACCCTTTCGTGGCGCTCTCCAGAGTTCATTACAACAGTTGGTCCACTCAAGATGTCTTTGGAAGAGTATAGGTTGGCACTATGTAATCCGCTAATCGATTGCGTCTTTCTGCCAAACAGCTTCCCTCTAAGAGTGAAATTATATCTGAAATTGGAAACCTTTTCTTTAAAATTAAACTTCTCTTTCTTCTGCTTTTTGCAACTCATCGCCACATGATCACTTGCTTCATGTTTTCTCTGAATGTGGACACCGGTTAAAATGTGCCGGTCCTCCAGAAGAAGCTTCCCGAATGACGTTCCTGACACTGGAGCTGATAATGACCTGGTGAGATTCATAGGAGATAGTTCTTTGGGAAGAACCTCATTTTGGTTCGCCTCATGCCTGAAAGATCTAGTTTGTATTTCTTCTGCATCTCTGAGTACTTCCCAATAATCTGTATGTTTTCCATTTGTCAAAGTCGTTTCTACTTGGTTCATAACTCTCTCATGATCACATACAGATGACCTAGAGCTCCCACTATCAAGGTCTGAATCTTTGCTTCGAACATTTCTCAGTCTCTCTGCCAACAATCTTCTGGTATCTTTGCTTACGAATTCTGGGGAATCTAAACCAATAAATTGAACTTCACTGTTGTATGATCTTGTGGATTCTGAACGAAGTAAATTTATTCCAATGTCTCTTGTGACACTATCTCTAACCTGTGTGGCTATGTTCTGAGCTATTTGTCTTCTGTGAGATGGCCTCTCACTATACGGCGTCTCTATTCCACTTCCACGAGCTGTATAACCCTTTTTAAAAGTTTTCCCTTGCAATTCGCATCTCAGCCGCTCCTTGACCTCATCAAGAAAATCTTCAATACTAACTCTTTCTCCTAAGTTCCCTGAGGAATTTTTCCAGTGCTCTTCATGGACGCACATCTTATCAGGACCAGGCTTTAGAATGACAATCTTTGTTGGGCCATGCGATTTGTCTTTCTGATCACAACTTATCAGGCAAGGGTGTTCAAAACCTGCATCCATGGCTTTGCTTCTCAAAGAAAAGGTTCCCCTCTGCTCAGCTGGGAATGTTTCCCTCTTAATGCAATCATCTAAACCAATACTTTTATATGATTTCATCTCCACTGTTGAACCTTTGGGTTCCGCTGAGACCTTCTGGCTTGATGTTCTCCTTGTATTTGCATTTATTGCTATCTTCTCCTTGGCATGGTTTTCCTGAGCAAGTGACCGTCTATTGATGCTACTAACTTCAATAACCCTTGAGCACTCTCTAAACCTTGCAGCTTGCCATGCTTCAAATTCTTTTTTGAACTTTTGTAATTCCTCCTCCTGAGGATGTTCCTGACGGTGTGATTTTCCCATCTTCTGACCACTGCCCCAGCGATCACGATCAGCATCCTTGTCATTATCGTGATAAGACGAGTGCAGATCCATTTGCTTTGAATAATTTGATTTGGAGGATGCAAGAGAATGCAAGCCCCTGCCATTGCTTTCTTTATTTGAAGTCTTGACTCCCTTGCTATTATGCCTCTTGTCACTTAGCTCAACAACATCTTTAGCATCCAAGGGCAACATATCCATCCCCATGAGTCGAGCAACAATACTTGGTCCATTATGTTTGACATTTGTGCGCGTGGATATTTCCCTATCAATTAATTTCTTCATCGAAGCCTCATTTTTTAAATAGTCCTTGTCAGAAAACACTTCATCGATTGGATAGGAGTACTGAAAATTTAGCAATGATCACATAGAAATGTCGATTAGAGAGATAGCAATGAAAACCAATTGGAAAACCATACTAATGAAAAAGGTATATTGGTATTGGGGCATAAGGTCTAAAAAAGAATTTGAGAAAATTAGAGGATGGACACTTGAAAATGTCATTTTAAGAAATAGAATGTTGATATGAAAATGAGAAAGTGAAAGCATTTGCAGAAAATACTTCAATTAGGACGTAGGCTAGCAAGAAGATACACCTGCAAATATTTCTTTTGTGTTTTTTAACGTAGTAACTAACAGGAGGGCCAAGGTTGACTTTGCACTTTTCTTGAAATAATTGTAGTTACATAGGCTGTTGAGCATCGAGACAAGTGTATCTGGACTGTCAAAGCTGCAGGTCAAATAGTTTTAGGACTTTTGGTAATGGTTAATGAGCTTTTTAATAGAGTATACCCCGTAGGTGTTAATAACATTTGACTCAATTTCTTGGTTGCGGGCCACCTATTGGTACATAACAGATGATAGGTCAATCCAATATCCAACTTGGTTGCCAACAGAAATTTATGAAACACGAAGATCTTTTTTTTTCCAAAACTCACATCCAAACCATTATGTAGCAAAATTTAAGGCTCGAAAAAGATCTTACGGATTCTAATGTTCAGAAAGATTCTCCAAAGGAAGTTGGCTAATAGAATATGAAACATAACAAATTTGCCAGACAGATCTAAGATTGATATCTTGAACTTAGATGGCCCTATCATTTGGTCAGCTCGATTCAGCATGGTAGGGGAGAAAACTTCAAGTAAATTCGAGTAGTAGTGTAGTGCTCTAAAAAGTAACAAAATCATAACAAGATAATTTGACATGACTGATGAATGAATAGCTGTTCAGTTGGTATGCAGCAAACAAATGGTAGATTTACCGGTATTTCTTCTACAGCACAATAGTTTTGGGAACTCTCCATCTGTAGTTCCAGGCTATTACGAGGGGTTTCCAGTCCTGCAGCAAAATGTAAATTCTATTTAGACAAAACCATCCAACTAACTAATTTTCCCTATGGATTAATTTCTGCTCTAGTCAACATCCTAAGGTCTTGATGAGCTTGTAAAAAGTTTGAACATTCATAACACCAGAATTTCCAAGAACCTTGTGAATTATAAATTTAGAAAAACCTGGTTTGAGAAAAAAAAATGCTTCCATATGGAAATCAATATCCTAAAGTACGCTTGGTTTTCTAAGAACAATTTTCCAGTCACTATTGCTCAACTAACTCTCTAGGTGCCACCTTTACAAAAAGAAAAAAAATATCTCTATGTGCTACAGGCTCCTCAAATATTTTGAAAATATTTAAAATCTCAACTTAATGTCAGTTACATTTTAAAGGAAAATGGCTCTTTGGGAAGAACTATTAGAACATGATGTTCTTATATCCAAGAGCATAAATAACATAGATCAATCATACCACCATGACGTCTCTTTTGATTAAAAATTTTCTTGGCCATGGTTCTGTGATCGAAGTCAAGAGGATATAATAAGCCTCCCATGCAGCTTGTATAACTACCATGACGCCATCACTTTCTTGGTTCTTTCATATTCTGTATAAATCGATCTCAATGTTCTTGTTTTAACTTGAAAAGGGAAAAGCAAAAAAAAAAAAAAGGCAAAAATATAAGTCCACGAAAATTTTAAACTGGCAAAGTGCAACCAATTACAAAAATAAATATAAACAGAACCATGGATCATATTATGCTAATTGCTAATTAGTACAGTCCTGCGCGGCAATGGTACCCTGGTTACAATATCTGTTTATATAGATCATTAGTTTGAAATATTCTTCCAAGAAACAACAATAGGTTATAAGCATTCGAGCCACATCCTGGATAAATTAATATCTTGTATGCATTTGGAGCTACAGAATCAGCAGGACACCCTAAATAGAAAATCCAAATAATGAAAATCTCTTCTCCTTTTCTTGTGATTTTGGTTTTCCGAAATCAGCGAGTGGAGAAATTCAACAGCTCAATTATGTAGGAAAACATCAGGAGGAACCACAACAAGCACAACTATTCCAGAACTTGGAGAAAGACCAGAGCAAGATCCATAGAAGGAAGAACAAGTCACATGTCATATATTTTTTAAAAAGGCTTCAAGGAAATTGATGGCACAAACTACAGAGCAAAGCAAATTTATCAAAAGAGGAATCATGAATCGCTTAATTTCTTCAAAACCATCCACCTAAAACATAACTTGAGAATCAACGATTTCACACAATCATCACAGAGACAAAAAAAAACAAAAACAAAAAAAAAAGGCTATCCAGAGTGGTGAAACATGAATATATCATAACCTGAACAATTCAAGTCCGCGATCAGAACACAAAATTCTTTCTCAAAACAGAAAACAAAACGCAGTCTCAGAATCAACACCTGCTTGGTTAAACAATTAGCTCGATTGAAATTCTCGAAGGAAATCAAACAGAAGATCAAGAACAAAGCTAACTGCACAGCATTGCATAGAAAAGTTTACAAAAAGTGAAATTCAAAGAATAGGAAAGAGAGAAATTAGAAAGCAGTGGAATGGAGATCGCACCATGTAGAGAGAGAAGAGATTAGGAAATGACGACGGAAGTTGAACGGAAAAAGGGCGCCGGCGGGGAGTGAGGAAATGCAGTTAAAAGAAAGGAGAGGTGTTTAGTGGGAAAATTAAGGAAGGAAAGAAGAAATTAGAAATGGCGTCGTTCGTTGGATGCAATCATGAATAGGGAATGTGTCGACGCAAAAAGTATGGAATTGAAAGCCATCAAATTTCTCGTAATAATTAAATAATAATAATAATAATAAAAAGAGTAAAATGATTATCAAATTTCCTGAGAAGAAAACTATTTTCCATTTTTCATTAAATAAAATAAAGGAAACGGCAACCATGAATATTATTATTAGTAGTAGTAGTAATAATGAAGGGTAAAGTACGTGGCATACTATGCCTTTCCAAGACCTGGTCCCACTCTCTTCTAAATTTTAATTTTTCTTTACGGTAATAATTTCATATTTTTCCTTTGAATTTTCCTATTTGTTTTTATGCTTAAACACTTTACATAAAATCAAATTATTCTATTTTAGTATTTCTGTTAAAACATTATTGTATGTATTCTCAACAATATAAATTGGCATGTCATTATGTATATTTGTAAATTAAGTTATAGTTATTGAAGTTTTGGTTTCAAGTTTAGAAATAACCTAAATATTCTTTTTCTAATGCATTTAATAACTTAAACTAATAATGGAAAAAAATAGCATATTTGTTTACTTGCATTATGTGTTATTTTAGATCAATGATAGGGTGAAATTGAGATTATAGCTAATTAAGTTAGAGGGCATAGTGGTAATGATTAAAACTCACATGGTCTTTCAATCAAGGAATTTGTATATACAATTTTCTAGGTCAATTACATGCACAAGATAATATTAAAAACTATTTTCAAAATTATATAAATGGGTATGTTATTTTCGCTTAAATGAAAGTATATTAGAAAGTTTTACAAACAAATTAACTAAAAAGCTATTAAATATTCATAGAATTTAGAGATTTTGTAAACACAAAATTAAAGTTCTTTTTATTTAGTTTAGATACACTTTTTTTATAAAAAAAAAATTAAGATGATTTAAATGAAATAATTATTCATCGAATAAATTTATTTCCTTTTTATTAAAGTACAAATTTATTTTCTAAACTTTTAAGTCTGTCTACTTTATTCTCTACATATTTTAAGAAGTATATAATAAAGTGGATGAACTTTTACTTTTTAACATGCATTAAACCATAAGCTACACGGAGATATTTGATCCTCTAGAAGTGAAATGAACTATTTTAGCCTACTCTATATTTGATGATTAGGATTTCCTAATCCTAGTATCATCATAATACTTTTTTTTCACTCCCCTTGTCACTTAAACTCCAAATATTTAGTAGAAGATCAAGCCAAAATGGAAATTCTAGTAGCAGCCACCACAAAAGGAAGCAACACTGACAAAAACTAATATAATAATATGTACTCTAAACGCAGACTACTATAAGTCATTATTTGTCTCAAACGTCCTTTAAAATTGATTCCAAGAGTAGTGATGGACTATAAGTCCCTCATGACATATAAATTTATAATTCCTCTTATAGAGGAAAAATAAATTAAATAATTGAAGGTTGGGGTTATAAATATATATATATATATATAAAGAAAAAGAAGAGGGAATAGAATGGAATGGAATGATATTAGTAAGAAAAAGGAAAAGAACAAAAAAAGGAGGAAAAAGAGGAAGAGGGGGAGAGGAATACAGTTGGGATTGAGGGGATGACACAACGTGAAATGATTTGTTGGAGCACGTAACCAACAGCTCACACGCTTTTACGCACGACAAGCCCATTTCCATTTGGCGCCTCTTTCTTAAACCTCCCCTCCCCACGCGCCATTCTCCCCGCGTCATCTTCCTTCTTTTTGTCCAATCGAATGTTAATAATATTTCTAAAATATCTTCTTCTTCTTTTTTCTTTTATTATTTTTAAATAAAATACAACTTTTACCAAATATTACTAAATAACAAATTAAAAAAAATACTATATTATTTTATATTGTATTATATTATTGTAGAGTTGCAACTTACTACTGTTTTCTCCTTTACTCCTCTCTCAGTTGCTTCCACTCTCAAATATTATTTTTCACTATTATGTCATTTCATTGCCAGCTCTTCATTTCCGACTCCATTTTTTCACTTCTAAGTTACTCGATCCATTGGAGTGTTCTAACCGATTTGAACCCTAAAGGAGTATTCAACTTTGAGTTTTTTAAAAGTTGAATTGAGTTCATGAGAACCTACAAATAAAGCTTTGGATAAGTGTAGTGTAGTGTAGTGACTATATATATGTAACAAATAGGTCATAGGGTAGGGGAGAGGGGTGGAAATACTTGCACTCCTATTTGCATGGGACGAATATTGATACATGAATTAGGAATGTTTGCGAACAAATTATTTATTCAAATTGTGGACGTTGAGGTTGAACGGTTCATTTTTAAAATGATAATTGATGTATATCTTATGTACTTAGTTATATTTAGATTTGTTTAGATTTGTTGTAATGAAATAATTGGCCTTTCTTATGTCTTTTCTTTTGTCTTAGCTAATGAAATTAATAGCAATTTTAGGTTATAATATGTTTTGAGTGTTTTTTGGTTATGTTTTCAATATTTTAGCTTTGGGGTTAAGCTTGTTTGAGATTTTTGTGTATGGATATTTTTTTTTTAAATGTATTTTGTTTGATTGAATTTAATTAAGCAATTTTTATTTGGTCAAAATAATGTAGAGGACTTATTAAATAATTTTACAAGATGTAAGTCGACTGAGTCATTGTTGGAAAGAAGAAAAAACAATACAAGAATTCATTTTCTTCCATCATTTTTTTTTCTCACAAGAGAGTGACACTATTCACCTCACAACTCCTAAATTTACGCATGAGAAAAATATTGATTTCATTCATTCTATTCAAAATCAATAAAATTAAAACCTTAAAGTTCAAAATTACTGAAAAGAGTTCGATATGATTGAGGATGAAAGTTTACTTCTCAGAAAATTTGATCGTGTAGGTCATTCTATATCAATGCTCCTAGTATATATTAATACACATTGAATAAACATAAACACCGAACACACAATAGATAAGAGAAGAGGATTAGATGAAGATATATAAATGGATTGGAAGAGGGAAAATAAAAGGAATGGATATAGATCAAGAAAGAGGTGGGTTTGGGTTTAGGTTGTAAAGGTGAAGGTGTATATGTGTATGTTTTAATGATATGATGGGAAGAGGACCACATGTTTTGTTGTCAATTGTCATGTGGGACTTCAAAATAAGAAGGAGAGAACTTAAGAGTTATGATGACACCCAAAGCCAGCATACACAACACACACACACACACACATATATTACATTGCTTTTTTATTTTTGCATTTTGAGGTTATATATATATATATATTGGGGACCAATGTTTTAATTTTATACATATTATATCTTAGTTATGCATGTTATGACTTTTTTGAAATTGTGATATTGATTTCATTTCTCTAACTAAATATCCCCATGTGCTCCCTCCCCCCTTTGTGTACCTCAAATTTCCCATCATACTTTTCAACACACAAACCTTTTTCTTTCCTTTCCTCTCCTCTCCCCCTCTTTCTCTTTCTCATTCTGATTTTCTACTCCTTAATTTAGATTTAGATGGGAAGATCTTTATATGTATTGTTGGCAACATTAATAGATAAAGGTAATTTCATTTAGTTAATAGTTGTTTATAATCGAACCCATTAGGTTAGTTAATGTAAACATAATACCCACCTAACTTTAAACTTTGAAATCCACTTTCATGTCAGAAATTTAATTCTTATATTTAAGGAAATCAATGTTTTGATACCTTAAAATAGCTTTGATTGCATCTGATCTCGACTAACAGAAAACATATCAATAGCTTGATTAATCACTACTTAGGCAAATAAATGATTTTACTATAGAGTAGAAAGAAAATATTGATTATCGTTCTCTATTCTTGTGTTTTTAAAATAAGTTGTTTTGGTATTGTATGTTACAAAACATAGGTTTTTGGTCCTTGTTATTATTAATGCTAAAGTTAAAAATCATAAAATAAATAACGACTAACAAAAGCAATCCCTCGTATAAACCAATTAAGAATAAAAGAAATTGCATTGTTATTTGCTAAACAAAAAAATGTGTCATATACTTTTATCATTTTCAACATATGACACAAGCATATTAAACGTATATGAATTAAATGTGTATCATGTGTATCAAGTGTGGATCGTGACATATATCCATACTCTTTTTACATTTTATTAGCGGAACCTGTTTTTTTCTTTCATTTTTGTTAAAGTAATGAGTTTGAACTATGAAACTTAAATTTTAAAACTTATTTGGTCAAACCTACAAGAAACTCATAAATTAATTCAAACTAAAAAGTTTGCTTTTATACTAAATAAATGGTAATAATATTTGAGATTCTTTAAACCTATTTTTCAAAACTTGATTTCTCCTCTAAATTTAGTACCTATACTTTTTTTTTCTTGAAAAAATAATTAATAATAAATTATAAATCAAATCCAGTTATTAGTTTAGCCCGGCCCGACCCAACAATTGTGTAAGTTATTGGGCCTAGAGAATAATAATAGTAAGCCCAAATTTCTATAGCCCTCTAAGC
Organism: Cucumis hystrix; assembly: GCA_025688845.1. NCBI lineage: Eukaryota > Viridiplantae > Streptophyta > Magnoliopsida > Cucurbitales > Cucurbitaceae > Cucumis > Cucumis hystrix. Next base: position 26,713,926 of record CM046888.1, read on the forward strand.
TTCAATAATAATTTTCATAGTAAAAACACTAATATATAACAAAAGGTTTTTTTTTTCTTAAAAAAAATATTAAATTAGCAATTGAGACTAAATTTACAAAGATCAAAATTAAACAATTAAAAACAAAATGATTCATAGTGAAGAATAAACTTTAAAACAATATTTTAACTTTTAATCTATAATCAATGATTTAATAATAAATACATGATCTCTACTAAGAAAAAGTTGTCATCCCTACCAAATATGTCTAATATATATCCAAAAGTAATTGGGAGCAGTTAATGACACAAATAACTATTCTACAATATCTACATTTATTTATTTGTTATTATTTGAGAACATACATTGATTATTACATTTAAATCCCAAGTGAACAGAAAACAACAAATAGTAAGACATTTTTGGTAGTCTTCACCCACTTTAAAGCATTAAAGCAAATAAAGCAAATATTTAAAGGGAGAGATATTATTTCCAACAAAAAAAAGAAAAAGAGATATGAAATAGCATTTCCATTTTCAATAATTCCAAATCTTTTTCACCTTTCAATCACTCCTCATTCTTTAGTCTCTACTAAAGAAGCAAAAATACTTATTTTTTCTTTCACTCTTCCTAACTCTCCTTTTAATTTGCTTTAGTTATAAATCTAATTCTCTTCGTATATTTAAAATTTTAAATCAACCTTAATTTTTATAAATATAACTAACTGACAAAATATTTACGGTCCGTCTAACAAATTAAAAAAACACATGAATTTACTATTTTTTAAAAAAAATATTTTAGATTTAATGTTCATTTTCACCGTCTTTCTTCATTTTTGCTATTCTTTGTCCTTTCCATTTTTTTTCCAAAGTTTTCTTTTATTTTTTTTTTCAAATTATTCGTTTAAGATCGTGAGAAAAAAATGGTTAAAATATTGGATTGTCAAATCTAAACTATCGTAAGAAAAAATAGTCAAATCAAACAATTGTTTACCAAATATATTAGGCGACTTGGTGTCAATTAAATGACCGACATTTTTTTTTGTATTTTTCATTGTAGGCCAGTAGATTTTTTCCATTTTCGAAATTGTTATATACACTAAATATATTTTAGCGCTGGTTATAATTTTTTAAAAGACCCCTTAATCAACTTATAATTATTATAATAATATATTAAAAGAAATTACTCGAGTTTTAAGCTATAAATCCATCTCATTCACATAATCCCTAATTTAATTTTGATAATGAAATGTAGAGGTAAGTAATAATTTAAATCAATATTAAATATTTAATAAGGTCACATAATATCCAAAAAAGAATAGACAATGTAAGTCGAAAAAACGAAGAAGAAACCTTATGCTTTCGGTTAGCCACGTGGCCCAACCAGAATTCAAAGATAGGAAGTGGGTCCGATTACAATCCACGTGTCGTTCTCTCACTCGTGAGAAGTGTTCGTTTCCATAACTTTGTTCCCTCGCTGTCTTTTTCAAAATCACCTAATGAACGTACACGTGTCTCCTTCAGATCATCCAAACCTTTCCTTTTGTGCTTTTTGAAAAAACCGCTTGCTTCAAACTTCATTATATATATATATATATATTATTATTACACAAAATTAAGATTATTCGTCGGTTATCACAAAGCGGATTTCATTTCATCTTCCATTTTCCGTCTTCTGATCTTACTTAACTTATCATTCACTCAGATTCTCCGGAACTGGACTCCTCTCGCAATCAATCGCGCCAAGATGTTTGTCAAGAAACTCGTTGGAAAGGCTACGCGTAAGGTAAAGTTGTTCACTCTTTAAATTTCTTTCTACTCTGCTAGTTAACCTCTCTTCTTCCGATCTTCGTTACTGAATCCTCATCATCGCATTCTCGATCGGACTCTTTTGATCTTATTTATTTATATTATATATATATATAGTGTTTTTTTTTCTTCTAATTTGCCTGATATTGCTGCTGCGATTGAGTCCTTTTGCTTTCTATATCTTGTTCGTATTTGATTTATTTTTTGCGGAACTTACGAGGCTTGAAAGAAACGGAAAGCTCGAATTGATTTGAAATTTCTTCAGTTTTTGCGACGAGTTTTGTATAAAATATGGACTGGAGTTTTCGAAATTGATGAATGCGCGTAGCTAGTTCAGTATTATCTTGTTTCTGTTAACTGATTTTTGGTTCCTGGAAAGTTTGGGAAATTGAAAATCGTTGCAACTTTGGAATTTAGCTGGAAAAGACTAGCTGTAGGAGTTGGAATCTCTTAGATTTGATTTCGATTTCAAATGCGAAGCGTTTTATGTTTTGATCCTTCCTCCATTTTGCTTCTGCAAATCGGACGAAGGTCTTAGAGTTCGAGAGAGGAAAAAGAAATGAAAATGCCACGTGGATGACGATTTTGGTTTTTTAAGTAAAAAAAAAAAGGTTTGATTGTTTGGAGTCAAGAGGTCGGCAGATGAGGCAGAAACCGATATTTATTTTTATGAAAATAGAATCCAATGGTCCAATTATTCGCGACCCTTGTACGAGACATCGTGCCCGTGCCGTACGAAATATTACATTTTTGGTGGAGGAAGAATCATTTATTTTATTATTTCACTTTTCTTTTTTAAAATCACTATTTTGTCTTTTTTAAAATCGTTATCTACAATATTTGTATCTATGACATAAACTAAAACATATTTTTGTTATATTTATAATTAAAAAATTGCAGAACAAAAAGAAATTAAAAAAAATAGTTCATAACATCTTCTTTTTCATACTGTAAATTTAAAAAATATTGTAATCTGCTGTTAAATTTGTTATTTTTGTAATTTAAAAAATGTTCGTTAATATTTCAAATTTTATTGGTATAGATTCAGCTATCTTTGATTTGTAATTAACATTTTCCTAAGTCAAGTCATCCACTTTTAATAAAGAGATTTTTAAATTAAACGTTTTCAAATATTTCATTATATCCCAAAATTTTTCCATCAAAATATGTTTTTATTACTTAAAATTATTTGTTTTATCCTTTAGTGTAACAAAATAATAAAGGGAGGTAGAAAAAAATTGGTCATAATTTCTAATATTTAAACATTCAATCTATTCGACATTTTAAAAAACTGATAGACACATAAGATAACATAAAAAAAAAAAAAAAAAAACCAAATTTATATTTAATGGGTCAATTAATTTTCTCTTAGAAAAACTCAATAAGCCAAAGAAAATAACTCAGAAAGTTATTAGATATTTTCTTAAGTTAAAAAACGTATTAAACAACGTTTAAAAGTGAAATAGACGCATAATACTAAGGTGAGTGAGATTTGAGATTGTAATGTATTAATATATGAGAAGAGTCTGAGATAGGAGCAGTTCACGTGATGGGGGCGGCTAGGGTGCAGCTGCTGTAATTAAATCTGCCCATGCCCAGCAGCTGCCGGCTGGACATATGGAGTTCCCAACTATATCGGGAATTTGGTTTTTTAAATCTATGAAACGCTTTCGTGTTGGGAAGTCTTGGTTTTTCGAAATGGACCCTTCATTATTCGTACACTATCCCCTACATTATTTATGTCCACCCCACTATTAAATATAAAAGGTCTCCCATGTTGCTTTTTTTTCTTTTTCTTTTATTTTATTTTATATAATTTCCCTTTTTCTTTTCTTTGGAAAGAACTCCAATGTTACCTTAATTTTTGTAATATTTTCTTAAAAATTTAGATCCAAAGGAACTTGTTCTATAAAGCCATTTTCTTTTAATTTTTTCTTTTATTTTAATAGACTCTCTCCTTGAATAAAAATTATTGGAAAAATTGTAATTCAAGTGAGTGTAAGTCTAATTACAAGTTGTCATGTGCAAAATTTTTACTTTTTAGAAACGTGATCTTTAAATATTTTTTGATTGAAGGAGAAGTATGGAGATAGATGTGGTCTTAGCAACACACACCAGCTTATTGCTCAAGTTATTATATCTTGCTTTTTTCTTTTTTCTTTTTTGTAAATATATACTAAGAAAAAATTGTCAACAAAAAACAGTTATTGTCCATAACATTATGAGTTTTTCTTCAGTAGCTTTGAGTTTTAACTGTTTATATTTTGAACTCTTTTCAATTGACCTAAAACTTGAATGTTAAAATCAATTTAGTACTTGTATGGCATGATAAAGATGACAAAAAAATATGTATTGGATAATTTGACAGAAATTTACTGGAAAAATTAGACCGCCTATTAATGTCTCTTCTAAGTCTCTGTCAACTAGTAAACTATCATGTCATATAATATTTTTCTCCTATGTAGGGTTGGAATAATCTTTTAGGATAAATGTTGTATATTGTGACCTATTAAATTATGCTGCTTGTATTGTCAACCTTTTCTTTAGAAGTATACAAAATATGTTTTACAGTTATTTCCATTGTCATCAAATACAGATCAGCTGACTAAGGTATTTATTTGCATAGCTATGTTTTGCTTCATATTCCATGGTTGAAATTAACAAAAGAAAGTCATATAACAACTAAAGTTGATGAAGTACAAACTCTTATTGAAACCAAAATCTCATCATCAAACCGAATGTCAGCATAAAAACTACCATATTAGTAATTCGCTCCGTCCTAAAACTATTTTCAATAATTTTTTAAATACAAGAAATTGTCCAACGAAGACGAACAAAGGATTATTTCTCAAAAAATACAGATTAAAATAATCAAAGTGATTGTAGTTCTCTCTGGTTTAAGGAGTGGGAGGATGAAGAACAAGAAATGTAAAGTAGGGATAAATATTGATTGATCTATCCATGAAACGAGGGGTTTGCATTGTTGAATTAGAAGTATAACTTCTTTGCTAAACATGAAAAACATGGAGAAAAGAAAGTTATGTATAAATTGGCATGATTGTGATGCAGCCAGAAAACACTTTTGATAGTTTGAAAGGAAGCGAGGTGGAACCACGTCTTGCCTTCCACAATGGCATTCCATCAGGTTCTACTACTTCTGCTTATGATCCCATCCAAAAGATACTTGCTCTTTCTACCAGGTATGTTTCATTCGTTCCACCCTTGATCATAACTTTCTTTTTTCTTCTTAACTCTTGTTTAATTAGTTACCCATTTACCTCTTATTTTCAGTTAGTTTGATAGTGAAATAATTGAATGTTTCCACTTTCTATTCATATTTTTATTTGTAGAGATGGTCGAATTAAGCTATTTGGAAAAGATAATTCTCAGGCTCTACTTGAGTCCAAGGAGGCAATTCCTAGCAAGTTTTTGCAAGTATACTGATTCTTATCTTTTCAGTTCTGTATCTGTTAAACATTTGCCCTTGAAATGTTTCCTATCAAGTTAACCTATAAAGATACTGAGGTTTTCCATTTTCAGTTCATGGAGAACCAGGGATTTCTTCTTAATGTTACTTCAAAGAACGAAATTGAGGTATTTCATTTGAGGATACTAATTCTGATTTCAACGAAGTAAATTACTTGATTAGGTCATATTCTCCTCATGCAGTCAATGATACTTGGTTGTGATCTGTTTTCCGTGTAATATGACATTTAACTTGACAAACCTGCTTGTGTAGGTATGGGATATAGACAGAAAGTTGTTGGCACATGTGCATGTTTTTGAGCAAGAAATCACTTCTTTTACGATCTTGCAACAGACTCCATATATGTAAGTTTGTTCTGCCTTCATTGAGAAACTAGGCTTGTCGCTGTCCTTGAAGTATGTTATGATGGTCCCTGTTACTAAAACTTGCAGTTATGTTGGAGATTATCTCGGTAATGTATCGGTTTTGAAGCTTGATCAAAGTGTCTGCAACATAATACAAATGAAGTACATCATACCAGTTTCAGCTTCGCGCGGTGAGACCCCTTTCCTTTCTTTCCTCCTGCATTGATGTAATCGTGCACTAACAACTTTGACAGTGTAACAGCTCTAGTCTTGACTGAAATTACCCAATGATTATCTTGTTCAGGAAATCCAGCGGAAGCTACCAGTGACATTTCTTTAACCCACATACTACCACAACCGACCACTGAATTTAAGAGGTAATGCTTAATACCATGGCCTCGATTCACACAACTTTGTTATAAGATTAAATAGGAGAATTATTAAAATCAAAGGTTATCTCTGTCATCTTTGTTTCTGCTCTTGTAGAGTGCTTCTAGTATTCAGTGATGGCTTTATTACTTTGTGGGAAATTAAAGAATCTAAGTCTATTTTCATCACGGGTGGAAATTCCATGCTATCACCATATCAAGAAGCAAAGAAGGTAACTTCTGCATGTTGGGCTTGTCCTTTAGGAAGTAAAGTTGCTCTCGGATATAGCAACGGAGATGTTTTAATATGGGCAATTCTCCATGGCCATAATCCAAAAGCTGAATCACTGTCAGAGAATAGCAATCGATCAGGTCCTTTATTTAAACTTAACCTTGGATATAAGTTGGACAAAGTTCCTATAGTATCACTGAGGTGTGATTATGTGGATGCGAAAGCAAGTCGACTGTATGTAATGGGTGCCTCTTCAAACTCACTCCAGGTACTGCAGTTTATGATGCAAACTGTTCCCAGTATTTCTATTTGCCAGTGAAGCATATTGTTTTATCAATCTCTTTTCTTTTCAAACTATTGAAACATAATTCTGTTATTTAATTAATGTTAAACATTTCCAGATCACCTTAGAGGATATTTAGGGTTTATAACATTTTATAACAAGGTAAAGTCAAATTTGACCTTTTCATGCTGACTATATTAGTAGGTGCATGTTAGTCATCTTTCTATTCCAAATTCCGGTTCCTACTCCCTATTAATATGCATGCTGATTATATTAATTAATGCTATGCTAGGTCTTTTCGGACTATTATTTGGTTGTTACAATCTACAACTTAGAATTTGGTGTAACTTAACAGTTTTAGAGCATATTTTTGTGAGGAATGCAAACATAAAGTTCCACACCAAAGAATTCATAGAGTATAAGTGAAGACAATTCTATTATTATGAGGCCTTTTGAGTGAAACCAAAAGCAAAGTCATAAGGGCTTATATTCCAAGTAAATAATATCATACCAATTTAGAGGTTTTGTTTGATCTTATAAACTTTGGTCATCTCTGTGTACAATGCATGCCTGAGCAGGACATAAATATAAACTGAACTGACCTTTAGTTAATTTGGAGGTAGGTAATCTTGTTGAATGAGCAAATTGAATCTCGCACGATCAAACTGGGGCTTCAGCTGTCCGAACCTAGCATTGACATGGAAATCATTTCAAGCTCCAGTGATCACAACAAGAACAAGCAAGATTATCTTCTATTGCTTGGAAAATCTGGCTGTGTTTACACTTATGATGATTGTTTGATTGAAAAATATCTCTTACAACAAAGTCAATCAAGGTCGGCAAACTCACTTCCAAAAGAGGCTATGCTTAAGATTCCGTTCATTGATTCACACATAACTGTCGCAAGTTTTTTCACCAACATTTCTTGTTCTCCATATGCTTCAGATGAGGTATGCTAGAAGCGTAGTTTTTTTCATGCTTATTTTATGCATTCTATTCCTCACTACATATTGATTTCTAGTAATCTAAGAGAGTGCGATTTCTGATGATGTATCATTGTAGGATTACATTCAGCGGACAAAAGAAATTCCTTCCCTTTTTCTTTCTGAATCAAAATCTAAGGATGTAACATACTTGGATACAGTTCAATTTGGTGGATTTTCAAAGGTTGAAAATTTATATATATCTGGACATAACGATGGAAGCATAAATTTTTGGGATGCATCGTGTCCAATTTTCATCCCAATCTATTCATTGCAACAACAGGTAGATATTCTTCTTATCTGAGTTAAAAGAGTTAAATACTAGAGAAATTATAGTTTCTTTTCATATTTTTATTTCCTTTCAATAGCTTTAAGTTAATAATTGAGTTTGTTCCTGCTACTTGAGCTGGATTACATACTTTAGCGTTGCGCAGGAGCTCTAAACATTATTTGGTTTCTTGACCACAAATTAAGCACGGGGGAGATTTGGACCTAGGACCCGTCAAAAGGATTTTAAACATTACAACCATATATTTATTTGAAATATATATATTTCCAATGTCCTAATGAGCGACGATTTCTTTCCTCATTTGGGGCATGAGTAGAATGCATGCCATGTTAAAAGATTTAGATTTTACAACTACATATTCATTTGAAGTATGTTTCCTATAGGCTAATGAGAGAGGATATGTGCCCTCATTTGGGACTTGAATAGGAGGTCAAGAACCTCATTTGGGGCTTGTTAACCCTTTAGATTTAAGATTCTTACTGTAAAGTACTAATATATTTTTCTTGTGAGTGCAGAGTGAAGATGATTTTTCTTTAAGTGGTATTCCGGTGACAGCATTGCATTTTGATGGCAGTTCCCAGATTTTTGTTTCTGGAGATCATAGCGGAATGGTGAAGTGATAGTTTCGAATAATTTTACAGAACTGTAAAAAATATGCTTCTTTTATGGTTTAATGTTATGCTACTGAATTTCTCAGGTTCGGGTCTTTAAATTTCGACCAGAACCTTACGCAACAGACAACAGTTTTATTCCTTTCCAAGGTAGACTAAGGCAGATTTTAATTGACTTCCTAAGTGTTTAAAAAAGTGCTTATAAGTGCAAAAAATTGTTTATAAATACTTCGAAAATCAATATAAACTCACCTGTATATCTATTAGAGTCCATGACTTAAAAAAGATTGTATTGGTTTGTTTGATGATTTTTCAAGTAGCAATGAGTTTTTCATGGTTCAAATTGCATTGATGTATCCTGAAAGTGATCATCTGACATACCACAGGAAGTACAAAGAAACGGAACAGTCATATTATCCAGAGTGTTAAACTCGTAAAAGTTGATGGCTCGATACTTGCAATCAACATAAGCCCCAGATCAGATCATCTTGCTGTTGGATCTGATAGAGGATATGTAAGCTTAATATCTTAGTTTGCACTTCTCATCTTAATTTTTGAAGTTCATTTCTTTTTAAGCCGACTCGCCTAAAATTCTGAATGATTAAATTCACACGGCAACTTGTAAGTCAAGAATGTCAGGGGACGTGTAATATGTCTTGGCTTCATTTTTAGGTAGATTGTCTTTATCTTTGGAAGAGAACTAACAAATTTAATTCGCCCCAACTTTTATCATTTTCAACAGGTTTCCTTATTCAGCATACAAGGACCCGAACTTATATATCAAAAACGTATCACCAGTGAAATATCTACCGGTATCATTTCTTTGCAGTTTGAAAGCTGCAGTCTTCAGGGTTTTGACAAAAATGTCCTCATGATTTCCACGAAGGATTCTTCTATTTTGGCTCTTGATGGTGAAACGGGAAATCCATTAAGTGCTAGCATGGTTCATCCCAAGAAACCCTCCAGAGCTCTATTTATGCAGATTTTATGTCAGATCTATTCTTTCTTGCAGCATCCTCTTCTCTAGAAATTAATCTCTCTCTATACACATTGCACACATACCAACTTTTAGGTCTCCCATTCACGAAGTAGAAGAATCATTCTGAACTCCTTCCCTTTGGATTTCTGCAGATGGGCAAGATTCATCAACCAGAGGATCAGTAATTTCAAATGATTTAGAACTGGGAAAAGGTAGTAATCCAGCTGTGGATAGCGTGCCAAAACAGTCCCTAGTATTACTTTGTTCTGAGAAAGCTGCATATATCTTTTCCTTCGTGCATGCCGTTCAGGTAGCAATCAACTGCAGGCACCCAATTGAACCATCTTTCTACGTTATATGAGTATCACTGTTACTGTTCTTTCTTCTCAGGGAATCAAGAAGGTTCTTTACAAGAAGAAGTTTCTCTCAACATGTTGTTGGGCATCAACCTTCTATAGTAGCACAGATGTTGGCCTCTTGCTTGTTTTTTCCACTGGGAAAATTGAAATAAGGTGATGGTTGCATCCTTCACTTATATTTAGTCAAATCATACCATGATGAAGACACAGTGTTACATTATTTCCTTTTCCTTATGATTTCAATGTCCATTCGTTTTCATTATGACTACTGGCACAGAACTGTTCCTAATCCATAAGTTCTTAATGCATCATTGGTGCACTATACTAGGTTAATCTATTGGTTGATTTACTTAGCCTAGCACTACTAAGTTCTTCACGATCTCATGGGTTTTCATCATCCATTTGGAGTGTGTATTTTTTATCTGTTCAGCACATATTAACTAACAAAATAGTACCTACCAACTATAGGTCCTTGCCAGAGTTATCTCTCTTGAAGGAGACTTCAGTAAGAGGTTTCAAATATTCTCCTCCGAAAGTTAATTCGTTGCCTGAAAGCATTATATGTTCTTCCAAGGATGGAGAACTTCTTATGGTATGATATTGAATGAAGCATGGGTGTTAATTTCAAAATTTCTCCCACGTCAGAGATTGTTTAGTGCTGTTTTTTCTTCTTTTCTTCCGCTTAATGTTTGTAATCTTTGTGAAACAGGTCAATGGCGATCAAGAAATCTTTATTGTCTCAGTATTATGCCACAAGAAAATATTTAGGTACATATTTGCTTCATGTAAGATATATTATTTTGTTTCAATATATCAATTTGGAATTCCATTGGCATTCACCTTCGCTACCCCTTGTGTATGCATCATAACCCCTATCTCATACTGAAGATGGAAGCAGTGTTTTACTATCTTACTATCTTAGAAAATTACTTCAACGCCCTTTAAGACATGTTTACTGCTTTTTGTTTGTTGTTTTAGGATTTTGGACTCTGTCAGTCACATATACAGGAAAGATTATATGCTTTCACAAGAAGTGACCACTGCTCACAAGGAAAAAAAGAAGGTATGAATATTGATTAAACTTCGGTTACAGCGAGAATGTTCAATAAAAAAGGGTAACAAAGCATGTTTTCCAAATGCTAGGGTATATTTACCTCGGTTTTCCAAGAGATAGCTGGAAACAAGGCAAAACAGGCTCCTGATGTCGAAATAGAAGATACTAGAGAAAGTATTGAAGAACTTTCCGTAATCCTCTCATCTTCCAACTTCCACGGGGACTTTAAGACCATTGATGGTAGTGAAAAGTTGGTTGCAAATGAAGACAAGTCAGTATTGGATATAGGTATTCACTCCACGAGCTAGATTATAATTTATCTTTCGTAAATGCTTCAAAACTACATACGAGTAAAAATCCATTATAGGTTCTCTTTTTTTTTTGCTTGTTTGTTATGAGAAACTAAGTGTAATGTAACAATAGTTTTCCCATATATTATCTAAACCCATTGAAGTGAAGTCTCTAGTTAGTATCCTATTTTTTTAAAGAATGTACACCCTGAACATGTTATCTTGTCCTTTTTTTTTTTCTTTTTTCAGATGACATTGATCTCGAAGATTCAGTTGAAAAACCAAAAGAACACAGTATGTTGGGTTCTCTAAATAAGCAGAAATTGGCAAGTACATTTAATTCTTTCAAAGGTAAGTGTTCTTCCATCTTGAACAAGAAAAATCTCTTCTTGATGCACTGTTCTTAAGGTTCTGTTCATTTGACCAACTTGGGCATATTCTCAAAGTGAAGAAGAGCGTAGTATTATATCTTTCAAATACAAAGCCTAAATTCACAAAGGCTGCTCGATGTGACAATGTAAAATAGAGAAGTTTTATTACACAAGGAGACTTGGAACCAACCGTTGATTGTGGCTTTCAGGAAAATTAAAACAGATGAAGAAAAACTCAGCCAAGGAAGAGCAACCTGATTGGAATGCAGGAGATAAGAAGGCAGGTGCAGTTGATCAAATCAAGAAGAAGTACGGGTTTTCATCAGCTTCTGTAAGTATAATTTGGCATTGATTTCTCAACCTGAATGAAAGGAAAATAAAATGGAGAAAAAGGAGATTATGGAGTATATATAATATTGAGCGATAAGTTTGCATGAAGTTAGATCGGCAGTGATCCCATTGTTTTCCTTGCCTACGCTAGCAGGATACAACAAGTGTTGCAAAAATGACTGAAAGGAAGCTACAAGAGAACGTAACGAAATTACAGGTAACAATCCACCACATTAGGTTTAGATCTTCACACCTCATACCTCACTTTTCGTTTGACTTTTTGATAACTTTATTTTGCTTTCATCCCATTTTATTAGTCTATACATACATTTTATCTATATATTTAAATAAGTTTGAAACTTAAGTCTTTAAAAATTAAATTCAACCCAAATTTGCTGAATAACGACATGAGAAAGATATAAAATATATTTTCAAGATTTATATATAATATAAGAATACGGAGAGGGTTAGTTTGTGTGGTTGAATGGGTAAAGAAAGAATATGATTGTGTAGTTTTATGTTTGAATGGGGCAGGGAATCAACTTAAGAGCGACGGATATGAAAGACACCGCAAAGTCATTTTCGTCCATGGCAAATCAATTACTCCGAACTGCTGAACATGGAAAGAAATCATAATCAATGTCTTTCCATTTCATTTCTATTTCTATTTCTATTTCTTTTGTTCATATATATATATATATATAATTTGCATTTTGTTGTCTATAAATGAAATATATATACATATAAGACTAGACTTGTCACTTGGGGGTGCTAAAACTGTCTCTAGTTTTTGTGTGGAGCTAAGGCCAGCACCCATTCCTCAAAATTTGAAAATGTTTTCTTCCAAATAACGATCTTTTCAGTTCAATCGCTACCTTAATAGAAATGAAACTCCGATTCTCATGTACTACCTCCATATTTATAATTATAACAGTAGTAGAATTTACACCTATTCACATTTTTCTCTTAATTAAGCTGATTGATATTTAAACGAAGTGGTAATATTTATTTTTTTGTTCTAAACATGACCATCCGAGCTATTATGCTTAAAGAGTGAATACAAGCATGGTGACAAATATATCTATATCTATATATAAAGTTAATGGTTGATGAACTAAAAACAATTAAAAAGAATTAACAAAATTGATAAGTTAGGAAATAATAGTGAGTTTAAAAAAAAAAAAAACAAAACAAAATTTGATTAGGGTTGCAATAATAAAAGTAAAAGATGGTATGGCACAAATTTGACACTGCATGTGTAGATAGCATATTTGCATGTGCTGAAGCTTCGTCTATGAATTTATCACAAAAAGATAATGATAATAATAAAAGAAAAGCATGAGCCCCCCATCTATCTTAGTTTAGTGGGTATCTAAGCTGGCTAATCAGAATTAGCTACCAGAATAATAAAATTTGTACTCATTTCAAATTAGAAATTAGTGTTAAATGTTCAAAAGGTTTAGATTTTGCAGAATAATTAATTTTTAAATCATAAAGTTATGGGCAAATTCTATAGTGATTTGTAAATATTGCTAAGGAATTTTGACTGCCCACATGCGCACCCACTAACTTCTAGGACTAAGCAAATTTTGAGAATGCCCTAAAACAAAACTTACTTGTGTGTAGATGGAAAGAAGTGGCTTACATAGATAGAAGCAACCAAAGCATTAACGCTCTTAATGCTGCTGCTGTTCCAGCATGTTTAATATCTGACCATGAATTTGCTCTTTAGCCTCATCTCTATTACTTGGATTCAACGTCAATATATTTGCCCCCGGATGGTTTCTCAGCCTTGCAACTGTCAAAACTTCACAGTTTAAGCAAACTTTGGGTTTATATACAAGTCAAAATATAAGTATTTGCTTATTTCGAACTGTGATTCATCATTTGCTAAATTATGACATAAGATGCTCTAATAGATACATGTATTATATTATGCAGTTGAGCACTTCTACCATTTCTTTGTTACGCTATGCCAAATCCAGAAATACTTGTTTATTAAACACGATAGAATATTTTATAGAATCACACACTTGCTTTTTTAAAAGAAGATTACAGGCTTCCTATTAGATAGACGCAACCAAGTGCACTTGTAATTCAACTGAATTTAAATAGTCATGGTGCCAAATATATCTGGCAACCAAACTGCGAACTTCTTATTTGCCTTCCACGCAGATTTGGAATTTTAGTGATATAATAGCAAAGTGTGCTAATTATGTTAGAATTGAGTTTATGTGAATGTACCTCCAGGTATATCCCGTCCAAACTTGGGAATGGGGATCGAAGCCAAAAGTGGAGTATTTGATTCAAAAACCTTCAGAACGGCCGGAAAAAACGATGAACTAAATAGCTCCATCTTCCCAACCTCATCTATGATGAAGAGATCTGTATCTTTTTCAACCTGTGCCAGAAATCAGTTCTTCAGAATACCCAGCAGTCAATTCCAAGTCATGCAAGTTAATATGCATATACGATATACTCATAATTAAAGCAATTTTCAAAAACCATGAACTTAAGGCGTACACAACTGCTGATTTTAACCATCCAAGTGTTAAACAAATTTAATGCAGCTATAGTTTTAACTTTAGTGAAGTATAGACGTCCTCTGAAGGAATTAGTTTAAAAATACACTTTCCATTATTTGGAAAAGATTGTTATGTTACATAGAGGGTAAAGTTGTGACCACCTTGATAGAAAATTAGGCATGTAATTTCAACTTTCAATAGTTATAGCCATTAACTTATCACCATGATAAACGCTTTTTTCATTATAACTTTTTTATATAAACATAATGGAGGACACTTGGATGAATGAAAAATTAAAAGGGAATACAAGATGTATTGTCTGAAATCTTACGAAAGTGAAGTGTGAACATTTCCCCCCCTTTTTTCTCTTTTTTTGGGCTAGAGAAGTGTGAGTTCATCAGTGCACATTCTACACTTCAATTCATCCATATTACCTGCAGTTCTGGCAACGCCAATGACTCAAATGATGCTATATCGACTTTATACCTCCCAACAGTTGGCCATCTTAAAGACTCTGAGCTGCAATTTGTTAGATACCTAGATTAGTATAAGGCTAAGGGTAGTTAGTTATGTAGGCAGTTAGATGGTTATAAATAGGAAGTTGGCGAGGGAAGAAAGGGGAGATGAGTTTTGTGGGTAATTTTTCTGCACTCTTCCTTGAGAGAGAGGATAGGCAGAGAGGGTAGTTAGTTAATTTCTATATTTTCATCTCAGAATTGGTATTCATCAATTCTTCTTTGTATTAGTGAGGATTATATCAATTGAATTAGAACACATCTTATTGGTGTTCTATCACAAGTGGTATCAATAGAGGTTACAGATAACATGGGATGATCACGAAATTCCTAAAAAAATCTCCTACCAGGTTCAGGCATTCTCTCAAGGCTAGAGTGCAAAGGAATGTCCATCAGAAAAACATGCTTAGAACAATATCGAATTTGAGTGTGAACTTTTCGGTACATTCATTAATTTTGGAAAAAAAAAACAAAGGAAAGAAACATACATGGATAATACTCTAAAGTTGAGACCTTAAAAGATCAAAGATAGCATACGGATAGTTCTATTGGCTGGACAGTTCCTCCACATCCCCCAACCCAAAAAAGAAAAATAAATCATCCCTCTCTCAACCAACCTTTCCCTTCCGATTGAAAGAATAATCTCTTAACCCAATTTTCTCTGGTGAACTATGTTAAATTAATCAGGCAATTCATTTTGCAACCTTAATTGTCAGATCAATATGACGTGAGATTATCTTTATTATATAGACAAGTCACCATATACATGCCACTTCCAATCTCATTCCCAAACCGATTAATTCAAGCTAACACAGATTAATGCAACCACTCTTCAAAACTCAAGGAGATAGTTGTACAGCCTATATAGAACTGTTCTAGTTCAGGCAATTTCGTATGAATGCAACCACTTCTACATTGAAAAAGAAAATGAAACACATATATTGTTTGGACAGAGAAGGGTTAAATACATGCATAGTGAAGAAAACATTGTAAGTTTATTAACCAGCAAAATTAGAGTAGTAACATTACATAGATGAAGCTTGTAAGTCGTCATAATTGGAAAACAACTGCAATATACAAAAACTACATCGTTCTAGCTGCAGCTGCAATATCAATATCATGCTGAACTTCAAGTGAAATCCCGTAGCATTACAGTTCAGATGAGAAATGGAGCAAAGAGACTTACAAGTGATTGCATTATAAATTAAGCAAATGGACAATAAATTGCTGCATTGTCGTGAACAAAAACTCTCGGAAGTTCCACAGAATTGAAATAAAATGAAGCATTCGAAAATCAAGTATTGAGGAGCCTAACGAACAAACCGAAGTTAGAGGATGAAAGAAAGAGAGGTGAGCACCTGGACACAGAGGTGGAGGCAAGGGGAGCTGTCCGGCCATCTAATGTAACAACTTCAAAACCAACACGCTGGCTTCCTTGCCTGATTTCTCCTGTGAAAACGGACCATCAATCGAAAAATCGATGAAAGAGAAACAAAAAGAGGAAAGAATTTGCTTACGAGTGTAGAAGCCTTTGATCTTCAAGTTAGGGCTAGAGGCTTTAAGCATCTCAAAAACCTTAACGATCAGAGTGGTTTTGCCCACACCCTGCGCACAAACGAAGGCATAATTTCATTTCGTTTTCATTCATATGCATTTCATCCAATTCCATATTCCGATCAACAGCAGCACAATCGCTTACCGGAGGCCCCGTAACCAGCAGGCACCGCCCTGGTCCTCCCATTTCACACTTCCTTTTGGAATTCCCACCGCAATCTTTCTTATTTAAACCAATTTTAGTTCCTTCCTCAAACATAATTTAACTTTTTTGCTGTCTAATTTACTTTAATTCTGAGGTTAATAATATTAACTCCAAATTGGTAGTACACATTTCTACCTAAGTTCAACTAAACTAATTTAGGTATTAGTGTTATATTTTATTAGACTTGATTTCAATGAACGACTAACTCACACCACCGATATATATGACTTACGTTTAAATATTTCAAGTATGTACCAAATTTATTTTGAATGAATTGACAAATAATTAGAGAGTTTGATTATATAAATTAAAGTTGGATTAGTCTGGATAGAATATTGTGGTAAACTTGAAAAGTAAATGTATTTTGTTGATTTGTATGTCTTAAGCAAAGTAGACGGTTATTTCTCAAGCCTTTATCAAAACTTTTTTGACCAACTCTAAAGTTGCAAACCATGAAAAAAAAAGACGTATGTTTGAGTATAAGAATATAATTAAAGTTATCTATCTATATATGTAACTAAATAGACTTACAAAATGAGCACAACTTAGAGGTAGATAATTGGTGTATAGGGAGACTCAAGTTATACTCACCTTAACAATTAGTGAGAAAATTAAAACGATAACATAATCGAAACAATTTTAAAAAATTCTTTCATCTCATTGTTCATCTCAATTCACATAATTGAATGTATGTTTATACTTCTTCGAACTGTTATGAGATACACATCAAATTGACCCTACCTAATTATATTATAAAGGTAGAGTACAAAATGTAATGGTTTATGGCAGTGTACACATCAATTATTTAGGCAAGTAGTGGGATAGCTTTACGTTTAACGTGTCTCCTCTCTTCAACATCCTTTCTCATAAAGCCCACCCACCACCTACCCCTATAAACAACAGTGATTAGTGTGAATGCATGACTGCTAATCGTAATAGCAGTAGCCAAAACCCCACATTTGGAGCTTTATAATCATATGAAAATAGTTTTTGAAACTCTTCCTTTCGCCATTCAAAGAAAATTGACACGCACTAACATCATTACTGCCACTCTCCGACCTTAAATATCATCAATGGTAACTGCATTCCAATTCAGCCAAACTCCTTCAACATAACAAAACAAAACGATTATTGGATGGTAAAGTAAAGAGTTGGGAAGAAAATATTATATTCTCGTGCCTGATTATGATGAGCAAAAACATTGACTAAAGTGCTTAATATATATATATGTGTGTGTGTGTGTATAACGGCTAGAATTGTAAAGGGAAGTGTCAGAAATCTCTTTTTTACAAATCATTCCATCCAAAATGCCAAAACAGCATCCGTGCAAAACAAATGATAGATAACACCACAAAGGACTACCAGACCAGATGGAACCATAATTTTGACTTCTCCCCATCACCTCAATACAAAATTGGTTTTTTTTTTCAATTCATGTGAGAGAAATCAAAAGAAGGGCTGAAGATGATGATGATGCCATGCAATAGTTAAAAACAACACAGTCAATGGAAAAAAGAGATGAGGTAAAGTCAACCAACACTATCATTTCAATCACCAATGGACAAAGCTTAAAACAAGGTAGAACAATCAAACAAACTTTCCAACAACATTCCTGTCAGCAAGAAAATGACAACTAACCACCAACCTATTCCGTTGTATATTAAGCTCACCCAAATGCATTTCCATGGTGAATAAGAAAGAGAAGAACAGAGAGGAGTTCATGAAGAAAAAGATCAGTAGAATAATGGAACTAAAACTGAATCATTGTGCAATTACTAACACAGATTTTTCCTTGAATACATATTCTTGTCAACTTAAGAAATCTAACATTAAACACGAACCTTCCCTTTGTTTTGATTTCTTTTCACCCGTTCTATCCTAATTACCCAAAAAAAAAGAAAAAAAGAAAAAAAGAAGTAGCTATTTATCCAAGACATAATAAAGAAAAATCTAAATTGCTGAGTCCTTCAGCTCCGAACTATGAAGGAATTAAACGCTTGTTCTTCCACCACATCATTCCTCGTCTTCTAAACGTTTACTCGTCATCTTCATCCTGCAAGTCAAAATCAAGTATCGTCAGTCAATCATTGCTTCGTTTTATAGCTAAAATGGAAAAATTCAAGCATAAAATGTTAACGAACCTCTCCACTCTCATCATCATCTTCATCGTCATCATTGACTTCTGATTTGGATTTATCTGATTCTTCTTCTTCAGCTCCATTGCCTCCCTCCGCCTAACGGAATTTGAAACATGATTAAGACGGTTGAGAACAATAATGTGTAGAAATACAATTAGGAAAATATTAACGATAGCGTACAATTCTCTTATTATAAGCCTGCATGCTCTTGTTGTACTCAGTCTTCCTTTTCTCAGCCTTGTTTATGTAAGGTGCTTTCTCCTGCAAATAACGTCATCATATGAGCAATAAGTAATTTGATGCAATAAACACAAGACATAGTATAAAATAGCTTCAAATTCCATGTAATTACTTACAGCGTCGGACATTGACTTCCATTTATCACCACCAGCCTTTCCAACCTGTTTATTTGACCAAACGAGAGCTCTTTTAAAAACCTAAGAATCTACTACAAACCAAAAAAAAAATAAAAAATGAACAGATCTAAAATTACTTACAGCAGCGACGGATTTGTTGTTAGGATGTTCCTTCTTGTATTGCTTCCTGAACTCCTCCCTATACGTTCACCAACAAATAAATCAAACCAGTAAAAATTCCACAAAAAACACGGATCTGAAAATTGAAAATAAAAAAGCATGATAAGTTTGAGAACGAGAGATATACATGAAAACGAAGAAAGCACTAGCAGGCCTCTTTGGCTTGTTAGGATCCTTCGCAGCCTTCGCTGATTTCTTACTAGCTCCAGCACTTTTGCTCTTCAACCTAACAAAAATCAAATAACAAAACACATAATAAATAACTGGGAACAGAACCAAACATTACAAGACGAGCGTATCCGACCCAACAGCTTAATCCGAAACATACTAACACATATATAGATAAAAATATACATAAAAAAAAAAAGGTAATCGATGAACTCACTTGGTATCGGTCTTTTTAGGCGCCCCCTTGGATTTGCCGCCCTTCATGATGAATCCTGCAGATAGAGGGAAGGAGAAAAAGAGGAAATGATTATAAGAAAAAGGGCGGAGAAAAGGAAGAAGAATGGAAGGAGCGGCGGAGAGATTGGGAGTTAACCTGTAAAACTCTAGGGTTTGGAGGAGGAAGAAGAAGATAAGGAAAGAGTGTGAGAGTGAAATATGAGGAGAAAAAAATTGGGTATGGCTTATAGTTAGGTTCGTGTGATGCGGTTTTGAGATTGGCTTTGAGTGCGTGTGTTTATGTGGAAAAGAAGGAAAAGGCGTTTGAAGTGAAGAGCGAAGCGAGAGAGAGAGGGATATGAAGAGGGAGTCGGTTTCGTTAAAAGAGAGAGACAGAGAGAGATAAATCGCGATATCAATTGAATCTCTGGGTTTAGGCGGGATTTCAAAAATCTTTTGCCATGTCATCGATCCTCGTCCTTTTCTCTCATTGGCTACTCTTCGTCCCTTCACATTTGCTTTCCGCTCTTTTGTGTTTCCTTTGTGTGTTATTTGCAATTTCTTCGCTGTGAATTGTTCCCTCTCAACAGATCCGGACACGTGAGTTAAAGCCCGTTGTTTCAATGTGAAATCACCACTTTACCCTTTCCTTCCTACAACTCGTCCCCTCCCTTAGTGCGCAACTTATCACAATAAACGTGATAAAACGATTAACGCGTCGTTGAGGTAATCATTGATCTCACTACTCAGGGGTGTTTTCGTAACTTAGTTTCTTTTTCTAAGATATTTAGAACTAAAAACGCAGCGTTTGGACTCTCCAAGAACTGGGCTGGGCTTTGGGTTCTTTTGGGCCTTGGGTTTTGAGACCTTTTATTTCAAGCCCCTCCTTTGTTGATATTCGTAGCCCAATTACGATCTCAACTTCTTCCAGAATAACCTCCGTCGAATTGTGACGATGAACGGAGTTTTTTTTGTTTGATTAATTCACTGTTGTGGCAGAAAAATTCTCTGGAAATGGAACCGGAAGGAATCGTAGAGCATCGAAGCTCCATTGCCGCTCCATTCATTTTCTTTATCGTTATCGGTTTTCAGTTTCTCGCTAGATGGCTGGAGCACCTGAAGAAGGTTCGCCTTTTCGTTTGATTTTCTTTTTTCCGTCGGAATTCTTTTCGTGTTTGTATTTCTTGATTTTCAATCCTAAGCTTGTTATTTATAGTTGAATTTTGAGGTTTGGGCTGTAGCGCGTTTCAGTATTTTTGTTGACAGACTTGAGAATGCAATTTATCTAACTGTGCTTCGTGAAGTTTACGATATTGGATTGAAGACATTGTGATTTGATTAGTTTAGGAACGTGATGCATTTAATGTGGAGATCTATGGACATTTTCAGTTTTAATGTCTGGGAATTTGCTAATGTTATAATTGTTATCCGTTCAATCTTGTCAACTTGTTTGTTTTGAAACAATCGTGTTTCCATCATGCGTGTACTTTTCAGAGAGGTTCCAACAGCCAGGTGGAAATGGAGTTGCGCAAATCAATAAAGCAACTTCTGAAGGAGGCTAGCGCCTTATCTCAGTGAGTAGTATTTTCCAGCTCGATTCAGCATTAGACAGTGTTAATTTGGCTCAAATCATCTTACAAAAAAAAAAAAAAAAAAGGCTCAAATCATTCATTCTATATGATTGTTTGCAACTGTTATGGCTGTCATGGGGATCATATTTATTTGCGTTTATGTTCTTGTAGACCGTCTACATTTGCACAGGCTGCAAAACTTCGGAGGTTGGCAGCCGCTAAGGAAAAGGAGCTGGCAAATTGTGAGGCTATAATTAATTCATCCCCCGATATTCAAATATTCCTTTAATTTTTTTTTAGCTAATGAGTTGCTGAGAGAATATTGTGAAATGCTTTATACCTCTTCTCATCAATAACGGGTAGGGGAATAAGTTTGCTATTGTATGATAAGGTTTGCTTTATAAAACATCGTTGCACGAGCAGTTTTGAGGATGTTGCTTGGACCATTGACTGTTATGTGATATAGGAATCTAAGGATTAGAAGCTTGAGCAACCACTAAGCTATCGACAATTAGAAAGAATGGTTCTCTTATTGAAACCGAAGAAAAAAAAAAGGTTATACACTCGAAACTAACAGTAAGATGGGTGTATGTGCTGGTAAATGTCATTGCGCTCCATCCAATGAAACTGGGTAATCGTAAATATATTTGCAACTTCATCCAACATGGTGCTCATGCTGCCAATTGATTCATATATGGATCATGGTTTAACCGTTGGAACTTGGAGATCATCGAACAAGCTCTTGTCTATAATATGACTCTGGATGGGAGGGAACCAAAGAAGTGTTATGTATATCGTAGCAAGTTGAAAGCAACTATTCATTGGTAAAATCGGTCTTATTCTAGGAATCATGGTAAATGTACTACATTAGGCTATGGGAGAAGTTGATTTACTCTATTGTGAATGATTGAAACCGTTGCATGCTTAAGGTGTCAGCATCCAACTAATATAGGATGTTGACGTAGATGAACTTGTGTAGTGGCACCCTTTCTTATACAAGACCATGTTTTCCTTGACAATATGTGGAGTGGGGGGGAAAACCTCTGGCCTTGAGGTCAATAGAGTTTTATGCCAGTTTTTCTCAAATCTAATATCACCCCTAATTCTAACTAAAATGTTGTATGGCATAGTTATAGTTCTTAACTGGCAAATTCTCATGACTGTATCTATTTCTTTGGGCTCATTAAATCACATTTCTCATTTGGCCCATGTTAAATGCCAATTTTGATATAGGCCTTTACCAAGGTTATCAATGTTCAATTATTCGTTTCAAGTTATCCAACTAGTGAGAGTGATTCTTATGTTGTCTAAAAGGCCAATATCATTCAATATGCATCTTGAAGTCTAGCTAAAATATAAGAGCAGTAAAATAGTCTTATTTATCATTATAGCCTAGCCTCAATTTCTGTTCATCTTATTTCAGTTGTTTTCTCCAATTGATTACTTCCCTTCCCTTGTGTACTACTTATTAAGATGCTTCGGATTACACTTTCAATTCAATTTGAATGACATTGCTGCCAGATCAAGAATCACGTAATAAGGAGATCAAGACGTCATATGGTTTATATAGTCAAGTACTGTTGGTATCAAAGGTATTATGTTCTTCTAAATGTTCTTCTAAATGTTTCTATATGTTGGCAGTTTTTTAAAAAAGTTTGTTATCTTGTGGTCATGTAGGTTATTATACATATTGTGCTGGTTTGCTGGTTTTGGAGAGCTTCTGTTGCTACTGTACCTCATCACCTTGTGCAGCCATTTGGTAATCACTCTTATCGCAAGCATAATTTATGAAGAACAATTAAAAATATGTCATTTTATTTAAAATTTTAAATATCAGTGTCTTGATGAATCCCCCTACTGCAGGGAAATTTTTATCTTGGAGGGCTGGAGGTACCGTAAATGAATATGTGAAGGTAGAATTCTCATTTATTTGCATATAACCTCTTCGATCATATTGCATTTATTTTATCTCTTGACCATAAACATAACACCACTTTCGCCCAAAAAAATGATATTAGTGAGGAATGAATGTTCTGTTTCGATTGAGGAGGTGCTCCTAGGTTTGCCAATTTGGAAGGAAGGCAAAGTTTTGTGGCCCACTAGTTTCTTTGCTATCTTCAATCTCGTGGGGGGTTTGGCTTGAGAGAAACAATAGGATTTCTTAGAGAGATGTGTGGGAGGAGGTGAGGTTTAACTAACACCTAGTTGAGGGCATCCATCACTGGACCTTTTTGTAATTTCTTAGATTGGTAGTGATTTTTGGCTTGGATGCCCTTGTTGTAGGTTTTTTTGGACTTTTTTTTTTTGTTGGCCATTGTTTTCTTACCAAAAGATTAAAAAATATAGCAGTAAAGAGTTGGGGAAGGTTTAAACAGTGATTTGTTATAAATAGAAAGAGTGCAAAAAGTTAAATGTATCAATTATTTTGTTGGATTAGGGCTTAAGTAGTCTCAATAACTAACTAAGAGCGCTCATAGGTTCAATCTATGGTTGTCATGTGAGATTAGTCGAGGTGTGCATAAACTGATTCGGACATTCATAGATTAAAAAAAATTAAGGCTTGAGTGGGGAAGATTCTCGGAACCTCAAATACTAGAGGGTGTTATATTTTATATTAGGCAGCTACATATAATAACATGAAATTGCTATCTATCACCACAATCATGGCTCCGCACAAATGAGAGAGTGGTGATTCGTAGGTAAATTTTAATGATGAACTGCAGGTTGGAATTATACCTTGGTTGATACTGTCGACAAGGGTTAGCAAGTTTGTATTTCGAGTGGTGAAGTAAAAATGGGGATTGAAGGTAATTGTGATGAAGAATGAACATCGCCACATGTGCTATGTACAATATTTGGCAACCAATATTTTCCTAAATGTGAGGGGAGGCTGGAGAAGTTTTTACAGCCCCACCACTATTTCTTCTTGTAAGGTTCAGCATTGTTGTTCTTTTCCTTTCTTTTCCCCCCATATATTTTCCCTTTCATTCTTCTTTTTTGGGAAACTCTTTACTTAGAATTAAAATATTATATATATTTATATATATAGATTCGTTGCCTATATGCTGCTTAGGGTAAGGGAAGGTTGGATCCTAAATCTTCACTAATGTTCGTGCTAAAAAAAATGAAACTTTCAAGCTATATCAAAACTTTGAATATGAAATTTCAAAGTGCATATAAATTACATTGAAAATTCAATAGATGTGATAATCCATTGTTTCATGTAAGTTTTGGTACAGTGGTTAAAACTCATCTCATATTTGATACAATTTAAAGATGGGTATAGTAATACATGATATGTTCATGTATTAATCAATAACGGTTGAAGTTCAATCTAATATTTTAGTTGATAGTATTTCTAACAAACACATTTTAAAATACGACTTGTGCCATCAATAAAATCAATATTTTGATAGAAATTATTCCAAATTTATTGGTTTAAATTACAGATAAAATTTGTTGTTTTGATATCTGTGACAAATGGTAGAAATATTTGTATGGCTTGAACTAAATGAGAATTGTCTCCTTGAGTAATCATTTTTCTCTTTGTTTTGGAATAGGTTTAGTAAAACTCATTTTACCACTGGATTTATTTAGTTGTAATTTTTACCATTTTTAAAAAAATTTAAGTTAAAAATTGAAAATTGTACGATTTTTAAAATTTTTTTTATTAATTTATAGTAATAACAAATCGATGTAAAATTTGTGAAGTTTAAATAACAAACATCTAACATGAGAATTTAAAAACAATAAAAATAGTTCATTTGGTTTTATCTTTTTTTTTTTTTAAAAAAAAAAATTAAGCATAAGGACTCTACTTTCACTTGTTTGTTAATTTGTTATTTACTTCTTAGGCTTCACCAAGACAGAGACTTTCTCTCAGTCATTTTGCTGTATATCTATTTGTTGAACAAATTTGTATTTGTTTGAATGATTTAGGTTTCTTCGATAATGGAGTATGTCTCCAGTACATGTAACATTTTCTTATTTTAAAATATGCAAAACAACTCTAAACAAGATAATACAAATATTGCTCTTTTAAGATAAATTGAACGACCAACTCTAACTAGGTAATCAAGTGCTTTAAACATGTCAAGCTGATTAATGATTAATAACCCTAAAAAATGTCAATAGAATAAACACAAAAGGCAATCATTAATAAGGAAAATATATCGCATAATGAACATATTTATAGGTCCATTTTCTGAAACAACAACAATATAAATATCTTATATTTATGATATCCAAAATTATAAAATAAATATTATCAATCTCATAGAACTTAACCGCTTTAAATAAATAAATTTTACGCTATACTAAATTTACATTCTTTGAAATTTTTGTATTAGTTTATTTCTACTTTTGAAAGAAAATTTGAGTGATTTTAATAGTAAAGAAAGGGAAGAAAAAAAAAGATATTCGTGAGGTTGCTCTGTCCAACTCGCCGTTTCTGTTAAAGTCGCCGTTTTCGCCGTTCAATGGGTGTTGGCGTTACTCAGTAGTTCGTCCAACACCCCGCCATCGTCCGATGAATTCTCACAGTTCGATGGCGTTGCCGCCTTCCATTTCGTGAAAGGATTACTTTATTTTATGGTTTTAGGGCTTTTCGTCATTAAACATTTCGTCAACATCATCATCTACCCTTCCCTTTTCAGTCACAATTTCAAATCCATTCTGATTTCTAACCTCCGGTGACCGACCATGAGAAGCTGGTCGGCTCCCAATCCAA
This sequence comes from Cucumis hystrix, assembly GCA_025688845.1. Lineage (NCBI taxonomy): Eukaryota > Viridiplantae > Streptophyta > Magnoliopsida > Cucurbitales > Cucurbitaceae > Cucumis > Cucumis hystrix. Next base: position 26,739,850 of record CM046888.1, read on the forward strand.
TGTTGTAGCAAGACGAACCCATTCCCATTTGCAGATTGTTTCCTTCATCCAATTCCTTCCCAACATGGCCGACCTCTCTCAACACCCTCTCATTGATCCCTCCACCTTTGACCTCATTGTCGTTGGCACTGGATTGCCCCAATCCATCCTTGCCGCTGCTGCCTCCGCCGCCGGAAAAACCGTCCTCCACCTCGACCCTAACCCCTACTATGGAGGTCACTTCGCTACTCTTCCTCTCCATGACCTCACCTGTTTTCTCAATTCCGCCTCTGCCCCTTTGCTGCCATCGCCACCTCTTGCTTCCTACGATAATCAAGATTACGTCTCTGTTGATCTTCAAACTAGGTCTTTGTACTCGGATGTTGAAATATCCTCCTACGCACCTGAAGTCCTTCAAGAGCATGCCAGAAAGTTCAATATTGATTTAGCTGGACCGAGGGTTTTGTTTTGTGCGGATAAATGCATTGACGCTGTTCTGAAAGTGGGGGTTAACCAGTATTTGGAATTTAAGAGCATTGATGCGAGCTATTTGTGGGATCAGAATGGAAAACTGGTTAATGTGCCTGGTTCTCGAGCAGCTATATTTAAGGACAAGAGTTTGAGTCTGACCGAGAAGAACCAGTTGATGAGGTTTTTCAAACTCGTTCAGCAGCATTTGGATCCTGCTGAGGATGGTGAAAATTCCAAAATATCCCAAGAAGACTTGGACACTCCATTTTTGGAGTTCTTGAATAAATTGCGGTTGCCTCAAAAGATGAAGTCGTAAGTAGATCGGTTAGAATTGTTTTGTTTATGTGTGTTTGTTCAAGTTCTAAATGGCCCTGCGCTTATTAAATTTGACGTCCAACTTTGATTATTAATCCCAAACAAAAACTTCTAAGCAACTATTACATCTAGATTTCAACTAGAGTTGTTAGTTTACCACAAGTATAATTTCCTTTCGCTCACGACTCTCCCCTTCCAATGTGCAGGATAATTCTGTATGCCATATCCATGGCAGATTCTGATCAGAACGACAATGACATTGGTAAAAATAGATTACTTACGAAAGAAGGAATCGCCCGTCTAGCTCTCTACCACACTTCAATTGGCAGGTTATTATTATATGTGTTATGGGTTTTATTTGTTTATTGTATTTTTTAAGTTTATGCTGGACTTGGTTATGGTGACTGACCTTTCTTCTGTATGCTTCTCTAGCAAAATGAAAAGCTCCCATCTTGACTAATTTTATTAATTATCACTTTGTTTGCTTTCATCGACATAATCTCCAGGATGCCTTTTTGTAATTTGAAATTCTATATCAATATAGAATGTGATTTCTCCTGTTGCCTTATGCAGATCGTCTTTACTTTTGTAGCAAATAGAATGACATTTCTTGCACAACTTCTTATTTACTTTGTTAATCCCTACTAGGTTTCAAAATGCACAAGGTGCTTTATTATACCCTATCTATGGTCAAGGGGAGCTTTCTCAAGCATTTTGCCGTCGTGCTGCAGTCAAAGGTTGTCTTTATGTAAGTTCCATTGGAAATATTCTAACCTCTCTCAACCTATAGAATTGTCTTTATTTCACGGAATGCCCTCAATTTTTTCTGTTTAATTGCATAAGAGACATCTTCATACCTCTCCTACTTAGTGTGGCAGTTTCATATCTACATCTCTTAGAGACTGTTCACTCTTGGGGTTAATTTCATTTCCTTGCATTATTATGATTTGTCATAAAGATTGATCTCTGCATTACTATGATTATTATTACCCCTTTTTTTGGATGGATAGAAGAAAATGGTAAAGAATTCATGACTCAGAGAAAACACTTTTTCAGGTGGCTTGATGCCATGTAGTCAATGTGGCGATTCACTTGGGTTTAAGGTTGATTTTTGGTTGGGGTTTTATCTTGGGAATTGGGTGGTTATAAAAAGCTTGCTTGTTACATTATGTCTATTGCTTCTCTACTGCTTCTAAGCCCTCCTTTGGCAGAACGTGACCAATGAAGATTGAGGACCATTTGCTAAAATTCTTTCTTATTGCCTTATTTGTGTGATTCAATTGCAAATTCCATGCTTATTTGTCTAATTTTTTTCTTTTCATTTCTGCTAAATATCAAAAGGATACCTGACTCATCTTTGTCTGTCATTTCCATGATAAGGTTGAAATTTTACTCTTATTAACATCTTCTTTTTGTTGTACAGGTACTGCGAATGCCTGTGGTTGCTCTATTAAAGGACAAGGTTTAGAATTATAATAGTATGTTTTTCTTTTTCTTGTGTGGACTACTTGGAATGCACTAAACAACTCTTCCATTGAGATGAAAATGGATTGATATAGTACATCTTGAAATATTTGCAGAGTAATGAGCAATATAAGGGTGTTCGGTTGGCTTCTGGACAGGACATCTTTAGTCAACAGTTGGTGCTTGATCCATGCTTCATAGTTCCTCAACTGTTTAAATTATCTCTAGAAAGTCTTCAAGATGTTAGCTCGAGAGATGTCAATTGCAAGGTGGCTAGAGGAATATGCATTACAAAGCACTCCTTAGTATCAGATGTTAAGAATTGTCTGTTGGTTTATCCTCCTAAAAGTAAGCACTCCTTGGTTTCATCTATGTATGTTATCAAACATTTAGCAGGAGAGTATTAACAAATTTTCTTCCTCCATTGTAGCTTTGTTTCCTGAGCAAGTTTCATCAGTTCGGGTTCTCCAGATAGGTGGCAATTTAGCTGTTTGTCCGGAGGATATGTGAGTTCATTTCACGTTTGGAAATAATTCATTGTCATCTTCTATTTTCTTGTCCTCTCTTTCTATTAATCTATTCTTACTTCATTTTTATTAGTGAGAAGTTATTTTTAATTTATACCTTGTTTTGTCTAACAAAATGACCACCTTGTTTTTTAAGAAATTCTCAAGGCCTATGCATTGGGACCATCTATATTTTTTGTGAATCTCTTGTTAAAGTTACAGGCTCACGTAGGTGCTGTTTTAATATGTTTTTATCACCAATCTTAGTGGTTAGACACCATCAAATATTGTCTATGAGTGGTAATCTTCAATTTTGAATCCAATGAATGTTAACAGATATTAGGTGTTTTAGATCAATAAAATTTGTTAGCCTTCGACTTCTATATTAAACAATTTTTTTTTGTATAGATAAAATTGTTTAACCTACTGAGCCCTCTGCCCTGTGGGCTTGCGTCCTCAAAATGATACTCAAGCAAGGTGATGGTGGTAAATCATGCTCAATGCGTTGCAGTGGGCTAAATGGATGGGATGTACATAATAATTTTAGAATTTGTTTTATATTGCTACAAGATCTCTTTCTTCCCTATCGTTTTTAAATCTTCCTTGGTCTCACATATATTTCATGGATAGGGATGTCGGGTTGATTAATCATTGTCATTAGCTTGGATTATGCTTAACTTTTGTTTCTACTGATTACAATCTTGGTCTCAACATTTATTTATTATGAGCAGTTTGGTTGATGGGATCATCTTAAATTTTTATGACATACATCTTTGTCTATATCTCTCTCTCTCACACACACACACTAACATGATTGAATTTTGTTTTCATCGTTTTCATCGTTTCACAAGCTTTAATATGGTGTCTAAATAATCACCTGCCAGTTGAACCTGTTTGACAGTGTCGCTTCTTGTGTAGGTTTGTCATATACATTTCTACCTTATGTGATAGTGCTAATCAAGGGAAGGAGATGGTTCGTGCAGCTATGAATGCAATCACATCGCTCTTTGTTTCTGATTGTCCTGATTCTAGTTCTGTAGATCAAGATACCAATGCAGAAGGTAAAGATTTGGACTTACTTTGGAGTGCGCTATACGTTCAGGAATCAAGTGTGGTGAGTATTGATTGCTGCCTGCAGAACTCTTTCTTTTATTTATTTAATTAATTAATTAATTAACTATTATTATTATTTTTTGTTGGGCTTTGATCATACAAGTATATGTGTCCTCCTTACCATTTCCTTTCTTAAAAGATTTGACCCACATTAAAGACACATTATTCTTCTGATCAGGCCATCTTGTTGGTGGGCCTAACCTACATATACTCTCCCTGATTACACCCCTTCCCTTCAAGATCCCCTCTTCGACCTCCCATCCCCATAAAACACTCTACCTTCATCATCCTCTTGCCAAACCCTGACATTAACACCATACTCCACCTGGCAGTATTTTGGCCCCATGATTTGAAGATTGTGGGCAGTGCATTATTGTAATTCCTGCTCAAAAAAATAAGAACAAATTCTAGATAAAATAGAAGAAAGGCCTCGTGAAGCTAGGAACCAGGCTTGCTCCACTTCATCTGATAAAAAGGCCAAAGCCTTGATTAGTGAAGGCTCAGAATCAACCTGATGATTGTTCTTTCATGGAACCTTAGAGACTTGGGTTGTTGGAAGAAAAGATCTACTATTAAAATTCTCATTTCCAAAATTAATCCCTCCATTGTCATCCTTTAGGAGACAAAAAGCAAAGAGATTCGCCAACTTTTCATTAAGATCTTTATGGAGTTCAAGAGGTATTGAGCATGATTAGATGCAAACATATCACTAGGGGGTACTTTGAATTTATGGCAACCTGCTTCCTTCAGTCTTCACTACATCCTTTATCACTCATGGTGCCTTCTTCCTCTCTATCCATTGTACCTTGCTGATAATTATAGCTTCTGGATTACAAGTTTCTATGACCTAACCACGGAATCTTAAAAGCCCCATTTCATAAAAGAGCTTGAAGATCTTTTTTGCCTCGTTGATGAAAATTGTCTTGTTAGTTGAGATTTTAATGTCATCTGAAGAAGAATTTAGGGATTGATTTGGTTGTCCAGTAGAGTGTGAAAGTTGAAATAGAATGTTGACGTGTTTAAATGGGTAAGTTTCATTTGAATGGTGAAATTTTTGTTTGGTTTCCTCAATATCTTGGTCTGTTTGAGTTGTTTCTTGGAAGATTAAAGTATTATCCCACTGAAGTCTTGCATTTCAATTTCAAAAAACAAGCTAGCCAAATAAAAAGGAGAATCATCTAACATTTCTATTGACTATTTCTCAACTTCCTCTTTGTCTTCCTCATCAAAATAATTTTAAAATTTTAGAAAGTGCTCCTAACATCTAGTCCATGGAAAGTCCTTGCTGGAACAATTGGAATCTGGAACCAAGAAACCTTTTTTTTTTTTCCGAATTCGTGGGATTTATCATGATAAAAGTGACCTAAGATTTTTTTGGAGGCAAGCTTTCTGTTTTTAAAGCATTTGTACTTGTTTATCTTCATTGGTCCTCTTGGGCTCAAACATTCATAATCTGACTGAATCTTGAAAATTGATGTTCTAGAGTCCTTCTCACTGTATTTTCTTGATAAAGATTGTGTAAAATTAGTTAATAATTGAAGGGAAGAAAATGGTACTCCATCAACTCAAGTACTTTTGGTCAATTCTTGTATCACTGATTGTTTTGTAGTTGGTCTCACCAAGCCAAAGCTCCACTTTGAAGCTTGAAAATGAGAACTATGAGTTTTACCTTTTTTTCTTCTGGTCTGCTGGCATATACGGAGAATTCTCCACATATTTTACCCAATCAATGAACTTCCCAATATCCCTCCATTAAAGCTTGGTAGGACAACCATCTTCAAAAATTTGAAATTTCTTGACAGATTGGTTCATTTTGATTTCTTCTCGGCAACCTTTTCTCAATCTTGGTTGTCTTGGATGTTTCTTGCTTTATCCACCATTTCTACAACAGTTGTTGATTTGTCGTGAGTTGATTCTTTTGGCGAGATATTTACCCAAACACCCGTTGTATCTCAATCATTCTTTTTCTTGATTATTTCCTCCGTTGAATTCCTAACTGGATGCAAGCTTTGGTCCAAATCTTGGTGAATACTTGAAGAAGCTTCTGCCAACAAACTTTGGTCAATGCAGTTAAAGCCTCGATTTTAGAAATTTGGTTTAAGCAGAACCAGAGTCTTCCACAATAAGGTCATAGATAGGTCAGATTGGTATGGATGGTTCTTTTGCTAGCATCTTCCTGGTGCTTGCAATCAAAGTTCTTCATTGATTAATCTATTTAAGATATTTCTAGCCTTTCAGTAAATAATGATAAAGTGGGACAAAAATTTTATGGTCCGGATCTCTCTGGTAAAAACAAAAATGGAATTTCTGATTATTCAGAACTTAATCCAATCCTATGTACGTGTCAATCTAATCTCACATATCCTGCTATTTTCCACGGTAATTCTGATTTATTGGCAAAGAGGCGAAGAAATGGATTCATCATTCAATTTGACTCACTTCAAGAACGAGAAAAAGAACTACGACCCCCTTCCGGTATTTCGATTGAAATACCCATAAATGGTATTTTTCGTAGACACAGTATTCTTGCTTTTTTCGATGATCCTCAATACAGAAGAAATAGTTCAGGAATTACTAAATATGGGACTATAGGGGTGCATTCAATCCTCAAAAAAGAGGATTTGATTGAGGATTGCGTTTATTTCTTCATTATAACCAAGCTAGTTTGTCTTTTGTTTATCTCTATAATAGCTTTGTCTTGTAAATGGATTTGATGAGGGTGCTACAGGAGGTGCCAACCTACCTACTGATCTCTAGATCTTTTAATTTATATGTTCACTTTGTTTCTTGAGCATTAGTCTCTTTTCATTGTATTATTGAACAGTTCATTTCTGTTAAAAAAAATTGAAAGCAAGCTAGCCTTCAAGTGGCGGGGGTTTGATACTAATTTGATGTAAAGCTAAAACATCCAATGCACCTTATATTGATTTTCAAACAGCTAAAGCTAAAACAACTTGTGAAATATGCATGTTTATAAGCTGGACAACAACACCTTTACAAAGCAACAACAAACCAAATCATTAAATCCGAAGATTTGAAGTTTATCTATAGTAAATCTTAACAAAGACCAGTGGAACCTTACAAGAAATATGAGAAAGCTATCGAGTAATGCTAAAAATTTCCTAACTCATCTTATTATTAGTATTGTTAGTTCTTTGGCCCCTTTGGTGCAGGCTATTTTTTTATATGCTTGTGGACATTTATTTTGTATTCTTTCATTTATTTCAGTGAAAGCTTAGTTTCTCATCTAGAAAAAGAGGGGAAAACTTTTAAGTAATTCATTCCACCATTAATCTTTCACTGCATAAACTCACTTTCATTGATTTTCTTTGTTTTTTCTTGTGGCAACTTTTAAAAATACTTTCCTCGGGTAATGGTCTTTAAGCTTTTAGGCAAATCTATCAATTATCTTTCAACAGAATGATAGATCTCATCCAGTCATCTTTATTTTTTGCCATCCTGATGCTGTTTGTGATATTTTTTAGAACTTGTTTCTTTTTTATGATTGTGGTGCAACAGGAATCCTTTAAAGATAAATTTGATGATCTTGCTGATTCTGCTGTGGTGGTTAATTTGTTGGTTTCTGTTGGATTGTGATACGTTGCTATATTGTATAGGTGTCACTTCTTAAGAGGGTGTACTTTCATTTTCTTTTTGATTTTGTATATTTGCACCTTTTTTATTTGTGAAGTGTTATGTTTCCATTGGTAAAATTTACACATAAAGAAAGTAACTCCAATGGCTAAAATTCTGGAGGCTTACGGTTAATTAGAACTGAATTATTTGTCAACTGTTATGATTTGGAGGCATACAGTTAAGTTATGAAGTTCATTGTTGATCTTTGCAGAGAACTAAATCATTTGGGATCATATTTGTTATTGTAACACTAAATCTTTTGGTTTAACGACAATCATATTGATCCGCTGACCGGCAATGTAAAACTACCAGTAATGCGTTTTTAATTTTGTCAGGGTCAATTTGGAACAGTGAGCTTCACCCCTATGCCTGATGGCAATCTGAACTACGATGACCTTTTGAATGCAACATTTGAGGTATACGGGTTCTTTGACATAAACGTTTAGTTGCATATATCTCTTCCCTTTGTATGAAACCTCCTGCAAGTGTTCTTCAAGAAATAATTTATTCCGTCCCACACAGTTGCTCCCTGTCAGAAATCTAGTAACCTCATCCAGCATCTAACAGACAGATTCTCAATATACACACCCATGTCTTACTTGGAGTGTTGCTAACTTGCAATGCATTAGGGACAATGTGGATCCAATCTTGCCCTGTTTTAATGAATTTACTCACGCTAGATATGTTGTTAATGCTATTTATTATTGGGTTTTGTTCTTGACAGCTATTTAAGAAGATGCATCCCAATGAAGAGCTCTTTCCGGAGACAACTACAGCTGGAGATCATCAAGACGATGGCGAAGAGAGCTAATGGTGAGATATGACGCCTCAATGAATCTACTTATCGTGTGTAGTGTCATGAAAACTTCCTGCAACCTCGTTTTTGGCATCTGCAGGACTGCATCAAATACATGATAATGCAAGACCATGCAGGGCTATATATGCAAAGACAAGGACTCCCTTAAAGAATGCTGAAGAACTTGAGGTGGATTTTTTTAATGTTGTACACTATAATATATGTTCAATACTCCATGCTTACACAAGTTAAAATTATATGCATATTCTCCTAAACGGAAAGAAACCACTACTTTTCTCGAGCCCTGTTTTCTTCTTTTTATGCATAGCCATGCATCTGGCTGTGGAGCTCGGTTATTTTATTTTTCATGATTTTATTTAATCAGATTTGGCAACAAAATCATAGGATGTTCTAATATTTCCATTGTGGGAACACAGATTTAGAGTGCTATGTTTAACTGCCACAATGTTTGATAGTCAAAGTTTTTTCCAACATTGCGTAGCTTACACGATTCTTATGAATTGGATAATATTGGCATAGAAAGAGATTGTAAGAGCACAAGCAAAAGTCGCAGTTAGTCATCTTTACCCCTTTTTCTATTGTGATGATTTGTCAATGAGAATAAGTTTCCATGCAATAACCTTGTTTTTTTCATTTGCATCAGTTGCTTTCCTACAGAAAGTTCAATTTGATGTGATATCATTTTTTGTTTTGTTATAATGGTTTCGCTTTTAAGAAATTTTATGAATTGAAGTAATCTTATTATTTTCTAACTTAAGATTCGAAAAAATGACGTCAATGGAGTTGACAATTTCTATCAATTTTAGGAAAACTTTATGAAAATTAATAGAAATTGTTGTTCATTTTTCTTTTATATAAATTAAGATAACATATAGAGTTGTACATGTTCTTGTAAATATATTCTTGATCACAAATTTTAAAAATAAATGAAAAAATAATAATTACAAAACAATATAAAGTTTATAAATATTTTGAAAATGAGAAAAAGTAACCCATTTAAAAAAGCTTTATCCTTTCTACTATACAATTGTATATAATTAAAAACTTGAATTTAGGTAACATAGTTAATTATTTGAAAATTTAAATAGCGATTTTGAACCTAAACTTTTTAAGTTATTTATGTTTGGCTCGAACGTGTGTCTATGTTTAGTCATCAAGTCATCAAATGTAACTCAGAAATATTCTTTTTGTATATGAATATAATAAAATAGTTGAAGAGACAACAATGGGAATGTAAAAAAGAAAAACTTGAAGAAAATGTGGGTGGAAAATTAAAAGACAAGAATTTCAAAGTCAAACAAAGTTGGGTTTCCAATTCAAATGGGCAATTGAGAGGAAATGAAAAATTGGACTTTCAATTTTCTACATTTATTTGCTATTAATTTCCCTTCAATTTAGGAAGCATTCATCAATTTTCTTTTTATTAATATTTTCACACAGCTGGAGCCGACCCATAGATATCAATGAATGTCTCTTCACACAAAATTTTAAAGGCCAATTTCGAAAAGTACTTTCCCTTTTCTTTTGACTTTCTTCTTTTCTATGTTCATATTTCGTTTCCCACTTTTTGAAAATATATACTCTCAAATTGGAATGAATTTGTAGGGTGATTAAGAATAATAAAAGTACAAATACTTCAATACTGTTTTGTTCGATTGATTGTTGATATGAATTCTATTTTATGTTTTTCGTTTTATTTTATTTAACTTAGTATATGTTAGTAAAAGTTTTCTAGAAACGGAATGAATAGTTTGAGTTAGTTTTTGAAAACTAGTTGATAGCTTTAAAAGAGTTAAAGACAAAGGTTTGAGTCATTTATGATACAAAAAAGGTTAAATGAGAAAAGATGAGACATTCAACTTCACTTTCACATACTTCCCTTTGCGAAAAAGACAACCAAATTCAATTATTGATCACAAATTTTATTGAAATTTTAGAAGAAAAAAAGAGAGTAGATTTTAATTAAAATTGTTTTTTAATAACAAAACTATCTTTGAAAAAAACGTACGTTGATCCTCACACCATCATAGAAATTTCCTATAAACAATAATTTATTTGAGTTAGCTTCTTCTATGCAAGTTCTCATGAAACAACCTATAAAAAAGTTCGAAAATTTTGCGTAATAAAAAAAAAGGTTAACCATTCGTATCTTTTTTTTTTTAAATTTTTAAAAATTTAAACAAAATACAAAGTTAAAAAATATTTTTTAAATTTAACATGGTTTATATTTTAAAATAAAGAAATTTATTCATATACAGCAAATAGAAATTAAATACCAAAATTGATTGGCCCTCTAAAAACTAAAATTGTAATCTAATATATGAAAATTGGGTCATTTAATTTCTTAACTTAAAAATAAAAACACTTATTAATATGAATAAAGTGAACCACAATTTTTTTGTTGGTGGAATTTAATTGGTGAAGCTCAGTCAATGACAATATTAATGTCATTGTGCAAATTTGAGAGTGAAGGTTAACTTTTTTTTTTTAATTTAGAGGAATGGTGTAATTATTTTTAAGATTAATGGAATTAACTAATAAGTGTTTTTTGCAATTTGTTATTTATTTATGTAAACAATTACTATTTATGTAAACATTTTAATTATGATATATATATATATATATATACTTTACTATATTATTGTGTGTGTTTGTAGTAATGATGGGGTGAGTGAATTTATTTTTTGTTAGTGGATTTCCAGTTATGATGAAGAGACATAAAATCACTTATCCAATCACTTTCTTAACACACAAATAAGTAAAAGTCATCACTAATAATGTCTAAGTTTATATCCTTTTTCATATTTCATTGGTTATCTAAATAGAATATATTGAGATTTGATCACGTTTAAAATGCATTGTTTCTTTAGTTTTTTGTTTTTTAACTTTACTTTTTACATTATAAAAGAAAAGGATTTAGGTGGTAGCTATTAATTAAATTGATATATCGTCCAACTTTCTTTTAGCATAAGTACAATTTTACGTTAAGACGTTGGAAATAAGTTTAAAATAGTTATATTGAAACCAAATGAATCAATGAAAAGGGTGATCCGTACGGATGACCGCTCAAATAAAAAAAATTAAAAATAGTCACGATTTTTAAGAGTGAATGAAAAATTGTTTTTTGCTTGTGTCAGCACTTTGTGATTTTACTGATTCATCTCTGAAAACCATCCACACGCTTGATGCTCAATCTTCGATACTCATTACTAGATATTAGCTACTCAATACTTGATGCTCTATGCTTTTATACTATATGTTATACCATATGACACAAGATATTTGATTCTCGATATAGATACTAGTTGATCCATGGTGGCCACCTACTTAGAAATTAATTTTCTACGGATTTTATTGACACCCAAATATAGTAGAGTCAGATGAATTATCGCGTGAGATTAGTTAAGGTGCGCGTAATCTAGCTTGAACACTCACAGATATAAAAAAAAAAAAAGATACTAAAATACTAGTTATTTGATGTTCAACGCTCAATGCCCAATGCTTGATGCTCTACGTTTTGTTTATGTTATATATATATGTTTCTCACTTGATGCTCGACTCGTGAAGAAACACCATTGAAAGAAAGCAAAAAAGAGAGTAAAAATGCTAAAAAAAATTGAAGAAGAAATAAATAAAACAGAAAAAAAATATTTAAGATCGATGGTAATTTTACAAAGTGATGACATAAGCAAAATACCATTTTTTCATTAGTTTTTAAAAAATACCCATTTTTTTATTTGGATATTTTACTTTAGGCATGCAAAAAAGGAAATCTAAGGACGAAAATAACAATGATACCCAAATTGAAAGACTAAAGAGAAGTGGGTAAAATCAAATTTAAAGATGAACGTTGCAACACAAATTTTCGTTGCAAGATAAAAATTGAAGATCATAAAATGTAGTTTATGTATTTGTTTTGAGTCAATTCGATTCAACATTTATTTGATTAGAATACAATCAATCCGTTGAAGGGTTTTTATTTTAAATTTTAGAAGAAGGAATCAGATATTTTATAATGGGTTTGAATTGTTGAAAGATAAAGAAACTTAATTAGTTATGAGTTGGAAGGTCGGAAGTATGTTTTGTTTATTACATATTTGAAATTCCAAAATATTGATTTTAAAAAAGATATAAATGAACAACTTTCAATTGAATTGTTGTTATTATAATTAAAAACGACGAGTTTCAAAAGACCATAATTCCAGTCTTCGCCTTCCAAGATGAAATGAGATCATGAGATGATTGATTTCTATATCATTCTCAAGTAAGAATAATTTGGAACCCAAAATCTGTTGGAACTGAACCATAATAACAGATTTCACAAGATTGGAAACTGTTTTTGCCTTTTGATTTATTCAAGCAACTCAGATTTTCCTTTTTGATTCCTTTGACCCATAAATTCAAGCTCCTTTTATGGAGATGGAATCATGGAAGAGTGCGCAATCTTATTTATGATAAACGACATATAGCGCTTTTTCCTTTTCTTTCTTTTCCCCCATTTTCCTTAGATTCACCTTCTTCTTTGATTTTCTTTCGAGAAAATTCTTCTACTTTTTGCTTCGTTGATTCAACCCAATAAATTAAAGCTGTTGATTATGGGAAATTGCTTGACTTCTTCAGCTCATCATTCTAACTCCGTTCCCTGTCAAGCAGTATCTTCTACTCCAGGTGCTAATTTCAAACGATTAACTTCGGATTTACTTTTTAGAATGTCAAATTTCCAGCTTCATTTTCTGCTTTGAGTTGTCAATTTGATTGTATCTTCTGCCATTTCTTAGGAACTTCAGGCAATTTCAGCGGAATCGTAGGGTCTTCAGGTACCAATAGCACCGCCGGTGGAAGTCAATTTTCAGCGGCGGGGAGCGTAGATGTGAGTGAGCCCTATCCGAGTGGGAAAATCCTTGACCAACCAAACTTGAAGGAATTCAGTTTCACTGAGCTGAAGCTCATTACCAAAAATTTCAGACCTGAATCCTTGATCGGTCAGGGAGGTTTTGGGAAGGTGTATAAAGGCTGGGTAGATGACAAGACGCTGGCTCCTTCGAAGAGCAATTCTGGTATGGTGGTCGCCATTAAGAAATTAAACGCAGAAAGTGTTCAAGGTTTTCAAGAGTGGCAGGTAAAATCAAGCTCATTCATCCATCATCTACTATATTGTGTTTAATATTCTTGAATCTGATGAAATCTTTTCTCCATTTCCAAATTTAGCCACAATTTCCCTTTCTTGCTTTATATGGAACTCTTACTTACTGAACAAAAGTAGATGGCCTGCCCATTATTAGTATTCTTTGTTCTGGACAAACCATGTGCAAATTTAGAATTAGCCTGAATACTTTAAGGATTAAATGACTTTTTATGTTTACAGTTCGGTATCAATTGAACTGGTGGCATACGTCTTCCAATCATTTCGACGTTTTTGTTAAGTTTTGTGTATAAGAAAATGTATGTTTTGCATACCTTGTTTGACAAAGGCTAAATTAAAAATTTGCATTCTTCTGAAATTTGTAGTTACATGTTTATACTCATGAAGCTCAAATAAACATAAACCTATAGGCTATAACCTTCAAATATGTGTACATTTTCGAATGGTATTAGGACGGACTTGGAAGTTTTGCTGATGCGTGTAGATCGTTTTGCGAAGTTCTGTATTTTACAAGATTTATTAATGTCTAAGTGCTTGTATGGATTGAATGCAGGCAGAAGTCAACTTTTTAGGACGGCTGAATCATCCAAATCTTGTCAAACTATTGGGTTTCTGTTGGGAAGATGAAGAATTGCTCCTTGTGTATGAATTTATGCCCAGGGGGAGCTTGGAAAACCATCTCTTTGGAAGTATGATTTCCTTAAATATAGGATAGGAGAAGATTGACTCTTCATATTCTGTGCTGATCTTTGGGTTTTTTTTTTTTTTTTTTTTTCTTGTGATTAGGACGTTCTTCCATTGAACCTCTTTCTTGGGAAAGAAGGCTCAAGATCGCTATTGGAGCAGCTAGAGGCTTGGCTTTCTTGCATTCCTCAGAAAAAGAAGTTATATACAGAGATTTTAAAGCATCAAATATACTTCTAGATTTGGTTTGTCCAACTTTCTGCAGTCTATTTTTAGCTAATTGCTATATTTCAATAATATCTTTGTTTCTCTTTTCTTGTTTAATGATAATATTCAGTAAAATGTAGTTGATAAGGGTTGAGGATTCCACCTTAGGAAATTCAAGGAACCTCTCTTTTTTTTTTATAAGATACACGAGTTATTCCTTTTATTTGTCAATGGTTTTAAGACGAAACCTCTAATCATAACTAAGTGTAACTCGAAATAGCTAGATTTAATATTTTGGATGAGTACATTGTTTGATATTTTCATTTCTTTATATACTTGGGAGTAAGGTTGACACGCTGTTGAACTTCTTGGTCCATCCTGTTTTCCTGTCTCATTTCATCTTTCTCTTACCCATCTATTTAAATTTCCCTTTTATATTCACGTGCAGAATTATAATTCGAAAATCTCGGATTTTGGCTTGGCAAGATTGGGGCCTACAGGTGAAGAATCACATGTAACAACAAGAATTATGGGCACATACGGTTACGTTGCCCCAGAATACGTTAGTACAGGTGATTATATTTGTCATTGTTAAGTCAAATATACCAAATATTTTGGTTATTTGGGTTTCTCGCAAATGCATAGAGGAGAGGTCAAAGTCGAAATTGAAATAATGATTAATTTGGAGGAGTATATAATATACTGGTGTGACAAAGGAGATGATGTGAATATGAAAAGTGCTACATATATAATTTCATTCCGCAAGTTCTCTAATTTTTCTTATTGTGTCAATATTGAAAACCATTTTCATTGCTAAACTTCACAGGCCATCTATATGTTAAGAGCGATGTTTACGGGTTTGGTGTGGTACTTCTTGAAATCATGACTGGCTTGCGAGCACATGATATGAATAGGACCAGCGAACAGCGCAATCTGGTCGATTGGGCTAAGCCATTCTTGGTGAAGAAAAAAAGGATAAAATATTTGATGGATGCAAAAATAGAAGGTCAGTATTCATCGAAAGCAGTCACGCTTGTGGGTGATCTTACTCTAAAATGCCTGGAAACAGATCCTCGAAAACGCCCCTCAATGCAAGAAGTTCTAGAGGCATTGGAACATATCGAAGAATTGAAGGAGAAACCGAAAGAGTCCAAGAATAGCAACTCGCAGTCTAAACAACCTCTTCATCAAAGACAGCCAAACAATTCATCAGCAAAAAGGCAGTAGAGATAAATGAGGCCAAAACCAAAAGGCGAGACGTTCAATTCAACCTCCAGATTTTTTTATAAGACCATTTTAACATTGTATGCATTTCTGATTTTGATAGAAATACTCAATATTTTTAGTTTTTTTTTTTTGCTCATAATTGGTTGTCTTGTTTAGGGATGGCAGGAGGGGATGTAGAAATATATTTGATTGTATGTATGTATGTATTATTTGTCAAATGTTTTAGGTTTATAGAAGAAAAAACAGTTGTTTAGATTGTGGATTTCCTCCATATTTCTCTTTCTTTCCAATAGTTAACATTGCTATATTTATTGAATATTGACTGTTTTATTTATTGTATTCTTACCCAATTAACTCTTTTGTAATTTTATTATCTTCACAATATATCAAATGTTGAAGGTAAAATATTCAAATTTCTGCTATTAGTGTCCTAATATATGTTACAAAAAGTTATAGCAGCACTCCAGATCAATTGATAAGTTTCAATTATTATGATTTAATAGAGTAGGTGGAATTTTGTATGAATTTACATTACTAAACATAATAAAATTAAATTACTTAGTTGCCCTTCTTTGAAACAAGTGCTCATTTTTCGTTTAAGCCTAAAAGCGATTCCTATTCTTAAAAAATAACTCTCACTAACAAGAAGTCAGTTCAACTAGCACTTACATGTATTGGAGAACAAGAAGTTTTGAGTTCAAAATCCCCTCACTTTTAATTTGTACTAAAAAGAATAGTCAAGTAATCAAATAGTATAATCATTAATCAAAATATCTAAATTTTAATTAGTGATCAATGTCAAATATTAATGACCATTTTTTAAAATTAGAAGTCAAAATAGCTATTTTCTATGTTTGACTACAAAGTCGATCTTGATTCGACATCTACACTGTCTTAATTTTGCAATAAAAAATTTAGTTCAACTCATATTATCGTATGTTATTGAAAAGAGAACTAAAAGGTCTTTAGTCTAAAATTTAAATTCTCTCACTGCCTACGTACATTTGAAGAAATGGAAATTTTGTTCTAATTTCGCCACAATGAATTTGACTTAATTGATTTTAATATGCATTTGGTTTAACCACCTTGCCCAAAAAATATGTAATTTGTTCCATTCACTAATGTTTTAAAGAGAAGTAAATATGAACAATTTTTTAGATATATTGTTCTAAAATTTTCAATGATCGTCTATCTTGATTCCACTGTACTAACTAATTGCAAATTTCAAAAAAAAAAAAGTAGAAAGAAATATTAATGTTCACGAAATGAAGAAAATATAGGTCAAACAAACGTCTAGAAAAAGTTGAAAAAGAGTTGGGATTATTTCACAAAGACGAAGACTCCCACCTTGACCTTCAAAATTTAAAACCAATCAAACCATATATACTCATTTCCATTTCCACTAAGCTTTCAACTACTCTTTTGTCGCCTCATCTCTCTCATCACATTATATATTATATATCACGTACGTACCCAACCCCAATAATCAATACCCAACATGACTCTTTCTTCCCTCCGTCTCTCTTCCATTTTCACACTTCTTTTCTCTTCTCTCTTATCTTTGACCTCCATCAACGTCGTCCAGGCCCAGACCACTCATCATCACCATCATCACCCCCACCCTCACCTTCGCTCTCTCCACTTCTCCCTCTTCCAACACGAAACAATCAACAAAACTGGTTACTTCATTGTGCCAGGGGTGGTTGGCCCCGGCGTCAGCCAAACCACCACCCCATTTGGCACCATCTTTGCTTTCCACGACCCTTTAACCACAGGCGCGGATCGTGTTTCCAAGCCAGTAGGTACGTCTGAGGGAACCTCCATAACCTCTAGCTTTGACGGCTTGCAAAGCATTAGCATAGCCAAGATCACCTTGCGTTTGAGGCACCATACCGGTTCCCTCTCCATCGTTGGTGGGACTCATAATGTTAAACCGTCGAACCACCCTATCGTCGGAGGGACCGGGGACTTCTTGTTTGTACAAGGCTATGTGACGTCGTCTCCGGTGGATCTTGTGGGCATCACGGTGGTTTACAAGTTGGAGTTTCATCTTTACTGGCCACC
Organism: Cucumis hystrix; assembly: GCA_025688845.1. Lineage (NCBI taxonomy): Eukaryota > Viridiplantae > Streptophyta > Magnoliopsida > Cucurbitales > Cucurbitaceae > Cucumis > Cucumis hystrix. The sequence goes on from CM046888.1 coordinate 26,757,476, forward strand.
CTATGCATAATAACATAACGTAACTCTCTCTTTATAAAAAGAAAATTTAAGTGTTTCGGTATCAATTTGTTGATTTTCACAAATAATTTTACTTTTCTGAATATCTATGTGTAATCAACTTTCGACGTTGCATCCCTTAATTTTCTACTAAATCTTAATAATATTATTATCGTTTGAATTTTAAACTTTGTAAGAAAATCAAACATATTGATGAATTTTAATGTTTAACAAATTTTATAGATTTTTTTTAAAATATTTTTTCACCTCCACAATTTTAGTAAGATTACTTTTTGTGTCAACTATTTAGAAAAAAATTCTAAAATGAAAAATCAATGTAGAGAAGAAAACACATAAACAAAGAAATAGAAGCAATGCTAATATAGGTTTATAGTTTTAATTATTAAAAACAAAATGAAAAACCAACAACCACATGGTTTATCAATATTTCACCTAATTAATTACTTTAAAATTATGTGGTCAAATCTAAGTAGAGATCATAAGATATGATTATGATATAATTAATAATTATACACATCTCTAATCGTATCCATCATAGAATGATAGAAATTATACTTTTATAATCACAAATATATTTGTCATATAAACCTTTGGATTGTATTCTTTTTTTTTTTTTTTTTTTTCAGATTCATAAACTTTCGAAATGTGACGTAATTTCACCAACATTCAAACATATATTTTTTTTGCTAATCAATGAACCAATTGTATAATATATGAACACATACATAATATACCTAAAAAAATTCAAAAAAAATAATAATAATAAAGTGGACCTTATTTGACTTATTGCAAGAACTTAGATAGACATCGTTTATATGTACTGAGGATCAAAAAGTCTCGGGTTTAAATCCTCATACTCAATTTATACTAAAAACAGTTCTATTCAAGATGTTAATGCGATTTTTTATTTACTAGGTTCCGTTTTATTGATTTGTTATTTACATTTTACCAATGCTTTAAAAAACCAAACCAAATTTTGAAAACTAAAAAGTTAAGTCCGTTTGATGACCATTATGTTTTTATTTTTACTTTCTAAATTTAAGTATATAGACACTACTTCTATCTCAAAATTTCTTCATTTGTTATCTACTTTTTACCAATGGTTCAAAAATTCAAGCCAAATTTTAAAAACTAAAAACGATAACTTTTAAAAACATTTTTTTTTTAATTTTAGAATTTGACTAATAATTCAGCAATTGTATTTAAGAAAGATGTAAATAATCTTAGGAGATGAGAGAGAAAATAGGTGTTTCAAAAAAAATTTTAAAAATCATTTTTAAAAATAGCAAAATAAATTAAAATATTTATGAGATATTGCAAAGTTTTTGGATTCTATCAATCTCAAATGTTTGTTATTGATATAATTTGAAATTTTGCTATAAATTATAAATATTTTGTCAAATTTACTCCTTTTGACCATTTTCCAATAAAAAAAACATCTTAATTTTAAGAAAACTTATTTTTGTTTTTGAAATTTGGTTTACAATTCAATGCTTTTTACCTCATAAATATGCACATGCTATTGTAAAAATAAAGATAAAACAGAGTTCATTTTAAAAAATGAAGTGGTTATGAAATATGATAGATTTTTTTTACGAATATGAAATTAGTTTTATTTTTATTTAAAGAAAGGTGAAATATTTTCCTTATGTTTAGGATCATTTATCAATATCTTTTAGTAAGGAGTCAAAAGATATTTCTTAAATATCTACTTTAAACAAGAAGATATTCCTCATATTTAGGAATATTTCGTTGTAAGAAGGTAATCCGTTTACCTTCACCTATGATTATTGCGTCAAAGGATTTGACAGAATATCAATTGATAAGAAATGTGAATGAATGCTGTGATAATTGTACTACGGTCAATGAATTCAGGTCTTCGAGGAGATTCAAGTTTACCTTCAAGGGAGCTTGAGTTTATACGGTTAAGTTATGGTGATAACTTATTAACTTAACTTTAGGGTTAAGTTACAAATTTTTTAATCTCAATAATATTTCTTAGGCCGTATTTGCTGAACTGGATTACCAAAATGTCCTGTTATTTGTTATTTATCTTTCATGTACTCTAGTTATTCCTTGTGATATAACTAAAGGGCATTTAACCAACTCACTTCTCAAACACAAACTTGGTTTTTTTAAACTAAACCTAGAAAAATCATCTTCTACCTCTAAATTTAATGTGTTGTAATCTTAATTAATTAATAATGTTTTAGAAAAGCAAGGCAAAAAGTTTGAAATTTTAAAAATAGTTAGTTGAAGACTTATTTTTAGGATTTAATAATTCAACCGCTTAAATTTAGAAAAATGGAAAATGTTGTAAAAAGAGATAGTAGAAAATTTAAGATCATAAAATAAAATGAAGTTTATTTATTTGTTTTGAATACGTTCAACATTTTTCTAACTGCAATACAATCAATCCGTTGAGCCATTTTTAATTTTAATTTAGAACAACGAATCACATCTTTTATAATGGTTTTTGAATTGTTGAGAGATAAACAAACTCAGTTATGAAATGGAAAGTGGGAAGTATTTTTAGTTTGAAATTCCAAAATATTGATTAGAACAATACAAATGAAGAACATTCAATTGTTGTCATTAAAGGCGAGGAGTTTCGAAAGACCACAATTCCAGCCTTGGCCTTCCAGATGAGATGATTTCTATATTATTCCGAGGAAACAAAAATTTGGAAGCCAAAACCTGATGGAATTGAAACATAATAACAGATTTTACACGATTGAAAACTGCTTTTGCTTTTTGATTTATTCAAGCAACTGAGATTTTCTTTTTTGATTCCTTTGACCCATAAATTCAAGCTCCGTTTATGGAAATGGAAGAGTCAGCAATCTTATTTATGATAAGCGACATATAGCGCTTTTTCCTTTTCTTTCTTTTCCCCCACTTCCCTCAGATTTTGTTCTTCACTTCACCTTCTTCTACTATTTGTTACGTTGATTCAACCCAATAAATTAAAGCTGTTGATTATGGGAAATTGCTTGACTTCTTCAGCTCATCATTCTAAATCCGTTCGCCGTCAAGCAGTATCTTCTACTCCAGGTGCTAATTTCAAACTATTAACTTCGGATTTACTTTTTAGGATGTCAAATTTCCAGCTTCATTTTCTGCTTTGAGTTGTCAGTTCGATTGTATCTTCCGCCATTTCTTAGGCACTTCAGGCAATTTCAGCGGAATCGTAGGGTCTTCAGGTACCAATAGCACCGCCGGTGGAAGCCAATTTTCAGCGGCGGGGAGCGTAGATGCGAGTAAGTCCAATCCGAGTGGGAAAATCCTTGACCAACCAAACTTGAAGGAATTCAGTTTCACTGAGCTGAAGCTCATTACCAAAAATTTCAAACCTGAATCCTTGGTCGGTCAGGGAGGTTTTGGGAAGGTGTACAAAGGCTGGGTAGATGACAAGACGTTGGCTCCTTCTAAGGGCAATTCAGATATGGCGGTTGCCATTAAGAAATTAAACGCAGAAAGTGTTCAAGGTTTTCAAGAGTGGCAGGTAAAATCAAGCTCATTCATCCATCATCTACTATATTGTATTCAATATCATGAATCTGATGTAATCTTTTTCTCCATTTCCAAATTTAGCCACAATTTCCCTTTCTTGCTTTATATGGAACTCTTACTTACGGTACAAAAGTAGATGGCCTGCCCATTATTCGTACTCTTTGTTCTGGACAAACCATTTGCAAATTTAGAATTAGCCTGAATACTGTAAGGATTTAATGACTTTTATGTTTAATGTTCGGTATCAATTGAACTGGTGACATAGGTCTTCCAATCATTTTGACGTTTTTGTTAAGCACTTTTGTTAAGTTTTGTGTATAAGAAAATGTAGCCTCTGTTATGTCCATTGTTTTGCATACCTTGTTTGACAAAGGCTAAAATAGAAATATGCATTCTTCTGAAATTTGTAGTTACATGTTATAAACTCATGAAGCTCAAATAAACACAAACCTATAGGCTATAACCTTCAAATATGTGTACATTTTCGAATGCTATTAGGACGGACTTGGAAGTTTTGCTGATGTATGTAGATCGTTTAACCAAGTTCTGTATTCGGGTTTGAGTCTACTTTACAAGATTTATTAATGTCTAAGTGCTTGTATGGATTGAATGCAGGCAGAAGTGAACTTTTTAGGACGGCTCGATCATCCAAATATTGTCAAATTATTGGGTTTCTGTTGGGAAGATGAAGAGTTGCTTCTTGTGTATGAATTTATGTCCAAGGGAGGCTTGGAAAACCATCTCTTTGGAAGTATGATTTCCTTAAAGATAGGATAGGAGAAGATTGACTCTTTATAATCTGTGCTGATCTTTGGTTTCTTTTTGTTTTTTTATTTTTATTTTTATTTTGTTTGTGATTAGTTCGTTCTTCCACTGAACCCCTTTCTTGGGAAAGAAGGCTCAAGATCGCTATTGGAGCAGCTAGAGGCTTGGCTTTCTTGCATTCTGCAGAAAAAGAAGTTACACACAGAGATTTTAAAATATCGAATATACTTTTAGATTTGGTTTGTCCAACTTTCTGCAGTATTTTTTAAGCTAATTGCAATATTTCAATAATATCTTTGTTTCACTTTTCTTGTTTAATGTTAATACTCAGTAAAATGTAGTTGATAAGGGTCTAGAGGATTACACCTTAGGAAATTCAAGTAACCTTTCTTTTTTTATATAAGATACATGAGTTATTCTTCTCATTGTCAATTTGTTTTGAGATGGAGTCTCTAATAGTAAGTAAAAATTCGAAATAGCTAGATTTAATATTTTGAATGTGGTTATTATTGGATATTTTCGTTTGTTTATATACTCAGGAATAAGGTTGACACGCTGTTGAACTTCTTGGTCCATGTTAAATTTGATAGTATGGGGTTCCATACCAAAACCAATTGGCAATGTGAGGAGTAACTCATCTATCTTATATGGAGTATGAGTCCTCTTCTCCAATATGCCCCCTCAAGATGGTGCCTCTTCTGGGTTCACCTATCTTGGACCGAATATTAGTGGGCTCTGATACCATGTTAGATTTGATAGTATGGTTTTCCATCTCAAAACCAATTGGCAATGCGAGGAGTAGCCCACCTATCTTATATGGAGTATGAGTCCCCTTGGTTTTTCCAATGTGTGACTCTCAACTTCTCTAATAGTCCATTTTGTTTTGCTGTCTCATTTCATCTTTCTCGTATCCATCTATTTAAATTTCCCTTTTTTATATTCGCGTGCAGAATTATAATTCGAAAATTTCGGATTTTGGCATGGCAAGATTGGGGCCTGCAGGTGAAGTCTCACATGTAACAACAAGAATTATAGGCACATACGGTTACGTTGCCCCAGAATGCATTAATGGAGGTGATTATATCTGTCATTGTTTTGTCAAATATACCAAATATTTTGGTTAATCAGGTTTCTCGCAAATGCATACAGGAGAGGTCAACAAATCGAAATTGAAATAATGACAATTTGAATTAAATATGAAAAGTTCTACATATATGATTTCATTCCACAAGGTGTCTAATTATTCTTATCGTGTCAATATTGAAAATCATCTTCATTGCTAAACTTCATAGGTCATCTATATGATAAGAGCGACGTTTACGGGTTCGGTGTTGTATTGCTTGAAATCATGACTGGCTGTCGAGCCCATGATGTGAATAGGCCCCACGAACAGCGCAATCTGGTCGATTGGGCTAAGCCATTCTTGGTGAAGAAAAAAAGGATAAAAGATTTAATGGATGCAAAAGTAGAAGGTCAATATTCATTGAAAGCAGCTACGCTCGTGGGTGATCTTACTCTAAAATGCCTGGAAACAGATCCTCGAAAACGCCCCTCAATGCAAGAAGTTCTAGAGGCATTGGAACATATTGAAGAATTGAAGGAGAAACCGAAAGAGTCCAAAGACTAGCTAGCAGCAGCTCGCAGTCTAAACAACCTCTTCATCAAAGACAGCCAAACAATTCATCAGCAAAAAGGCAGTAGAGATAAATGAGGCCAAAACCAAAAGGCGAGACGTTCAATTCAACCTACAGATTTTTTTATAAGACCATTTTAACATTGTATGCATTTCTGATTGTGATAGAAATACTCAACATTTTTAGTTTTTTTTGCTCATAATTGGTTGTCTTGTTTAGGGATGGCAGGAGGGGATGTAGAAATATATTTGATTGTATGTATGTATGTATTATTATTTGTCAAAAGCTTTAGGCTTATAGAAGAAAAAACAGTTGTTTGGAATGTGGATTTCCTCCAAATTTTCATTCTTTCCATTAGTTAACATTGTTATAAATATATCTATCGATTGTTTTGTTTGTTGTATTCTTACCCAATCAACGTTGGTGGCTGCAAGTACATTATTTTAATTGAAAGTATAGGATAATGTATACTGCTTTTTCTAAAAATTTCTTTTTTAATTTGATCCTTTTGAGGCAGAATCGAAAGTAGGAGACTGATATGATATTAAAGTGTGTATATATATAGCCTCAGTCTCATACTATAGAAAACTAAATGGTAGAATATTGATTATATGTGTATATATTAATGGTAAATTCTATTCTTAATACAAAGATCCGATAGTTAAGTTAGTTGTCAACAACAGTTCAACATAGCATCTATATGTATTCGAGAACAAGAAGTTTTACGTTTAAACTCTTATCTCCTTCAATTTGTACTAAAACAGATAGTCAAGTAATCAATATCTATGTCATTAGATTACTTTGCGACATTGCATTCCTTAATTTTCTACTAAATATAATAATATTAAGGGTAGTTGCAAATTTAGCTATTAGATTCAAATTAATTGAGTATTAAGTAACATTTTAAATTTTTTTGTAAATATAGCAAAATTTGTCAAATTCTATCCATGATAGAAGTTTATCACTAATAGACCATGTTCTAAATATTGATCTATCATTGATAGACCATATAAGTATATCAACGATACAAGTATGATAGTTTTGCTATATTTGCAATTTTTTTAAAATGTTGCTATATCCTTAATTATTATTCCTAAAATGATCCTAAATTATAATTACCCATAATATTATTATTGTTTGAATTTTAAATTTTTGTAAGAAAATCAAACATTTTGATGAATTTTAATGTTTAACAAATTTTATAGATTTTTTTTTTAAAAAAAAATCTTTTTTCTCCTCCTCAATTTCGTAAGATTACTTTTTGTGTGAATTATGCATAAAGTAAAAATACAAATTATAATGAAAAATTTTCAAAAATAGTAAATTTTAGAGAATAAAATTTTTTAAATTCCAGTAATAGAAGTTTATCATAACTATTTGATAAAATTCAAAATTTTATTACAGCGTGTAAATATTTTAATTAATTTTTTTATTTTTAGAAATGCCCCAATTATAATTTGATGGTTCCAATATAAAAATACGCTATTCTCTCCCTATTTTTTAGTAACCCATTGTTTTAATTAATTATGTTTTCTTTCTTATTTATAATTACTATATATACGTATGTTGTATAAAAACATTTAAATTTTTAGTCAATTTAAAAAAATGAAAACTAGTGTTTAAAAACTATTATTATTTAGTTTTTAGATTTGGACTTTAATTTAGAAAAATCAATTAATGTAGACAAGAAAACACATAATAAACAAACAAATAGAAGCAATGCTAATATAGGTTTATAGTCTCAATATAGGTTTAAGATATATTATTTTTGTCTTCCCCTTAGCTTCAATATATTATCATCTCTGTGGTCACATCTAACTATATCGTAAGATATGATTATGATATAATTAATAATTATACACATCTCTAATCGTAAATTTTACTTTTATAATCACATATGTATTTGTCATATAAACCTTTGGATTGTATTTTTTTTTCAATTTTATTTTTTAGAAACATAAACTTTCGAAACGTGTCTTTCTCCAATATTCAAACATATATTTTTTTGCTAATCATTGAACCAATAATATAGTATATGCACACACATATAATATACATAACAAAAATTAAAGCAAAGTGTCGACATTATTTGACTTACATTGCAAGAAGTTAGAATAAAGAAGTCTCGGATTTAAATCATCAACCTCTCAATTTAGATTAAAAAAAGTTATGATCAAGATGTTAAATACGATTTTTCGTTTACTAGAGATCTCTGTTGAGCATGAAATTTTGGCCAATTAAATTTCGCCACATCATCACAGCAAATATTGTGATAATTATATTTTTATTGAATTTTGATAATTAAGTTTAGTCAACCCAACCAAATTCAGGTCCAATAAACAAATGGTCTCAAGTTCAAGCCTAACAAACAAATAAGCCCAAGTCCAAGTCTAAGAAGCAAGGTCACGCCCAACAAACAAATAGGTTTAAGCCCAAGTCCAAAAAGCAAATGGGCCTAAACCCAAGCTCAAGAAGCAAATGAGCCCAAGTCCAAGCTAACAAGCAAATGAACCCAAGCTCAACAAGTAAATGAGTCCAACCCACCAGCCCATGAAATTTCTCTATAAATAGAGACCTTAGCTATTCATTTTGGAGGATCTTGGATTGAAGGGAGAATTGAAGTTCTGAAGTATTGAAGCGTTGAAGAATTGAATATTCAAACTTATACAAGCTCTCAAGACGTGCAAATTCGTATCAACCTCAAGATCAACATCTTCTAAAAGACTGAAGACTTGGAGATTAAACTTTCCTTGGATTCCAGAAGATCGAAGTTCAGATCAACTTACAACTACAACATCTTGAAGACCGAATACTAAGAAGTTCTAAAGTTTTTATCTTGTATTCGAGAGAAATAATCAAATGAGTAAATACTAGAGACTATATTCACAATATTCATCAATATACAAAGTTCAATTCCACGAATTACATTTCTTCGAAATCTTGTGTAAACAATCTCGTTTGATAATCATTTGTGCATCAATGGGCCAATCATTTAACTTTAGTTTCTGAAAATTATTTACTCTATAAACACTCATTCTAGCTCTAAATTTATTGATTTGTTATTTACTTTTAATCAATGCTTTAAAAAATCAAACCAAATTTTGTAAGGGCATTTTTTAAAATAGCAAAATAAATTAAAATATTAACAAGTTATAGCAAAATTTTAGATTCTCTGATAGTCTTCTATCACTATAGCATATCAATGACTATCAGTGATAGAATTTGCTATAGGTTGTAAATATTTTGTCAAATTTGCTATAATGAAAATTTCCCAATTTTGAATTGTAAACTAAAAAGTTAAGCTTCATTTGGTGACAATTTTACTTTTATTTTTAAAATTTAAGAATATACACTACTTCTATCTCCAATTTTCTTCATATGTTATTTACTTTTTATCGATGATTTAAAAATTCAAGTCAAAATTTAAAAACGAAAAACGATAAATTTTTTTAACTTTTTTTTTAATTTTAGAATTTGACTAATAATTCAAAGCTGGTATTAAGTGGCGATCCAAATAATTAATTTTGAGAAGATGTTGAAGAAGATGTAAAAAAAAGTTGAAAAGATTAAAAAGCTAGAAGTTGAAAACACAAAATATTAAAAAGAAAATTAAGTTTAAGTTTTATAAAATAAATTACATAGGTAAAATTTATATCTAGGTTGGAAGGGAAGTAACAAACATAGTAACCACTGAGCTATTACAAGGATTAAACATAAAATAATTTTCTTTATATATATTATATAAAAACGATAAAGTTGGGAGGCTTTAGCCCTCTGACCTATACTAAATCCAATTGTTGCTTCTATTAAAAAGATGCAAATTATTGTAGGAGATGAAAGAGAAAATTAAATAGGTTTAAGTTTCAAAAGTAAAGACAAAAAAGTCACGTGGTTACCAAATGTGGTCTTAATTTTCAAAAATCTTATTTTTGTTTTTGAAATTTGGTTTATAATTCAACTCTTTTTACTTCAGAAATATGCAAACACTATTGTAAAAATAAAGATATAAAACAAACTTAATTTTCAAAAACCAAATGGTTACCAAAATAGAACATTGGTTTTTGCAAACTAAACCTAGATAAATCGTCTTCTACCTCTAAGTTTGTTGTGTCGTAATCTTAATTACTTAATTAATAATGTTTTGAAAAACCAAATCAAAATTTGAAAATTTTAAAGATAGTTGTTTAAGGCTTTATTTAAGGATTTAACTAAGAATTCAAAGATTTTAATTTAGAAAAATGGAAAACATTATTGTAAAAGAGAAACAGAAAAAACAAGCTTAATTTTCAAAAATAAAAAACCAAATAATTACCTATTAAACATAAACCGCATATGACCATCAACATAAACTTCCTCCTTCCTCCTGACATCAAACATATGTTTGATAGTATGAGATTTCATCTCAAAACTAATTGATAGAAAGAGTGTAATTAATCTCTTTGGTTTTTTCAATATGAAACTCTCAACATCTCAACAAAATAAACTGTTGTGTCAACATAAATTCCAAGACCGTCTATCAAGAGAAAGTTTGTCCAAACAGACGACACTGTATTGGTAGAATGCCTTTTTTCTTGATGCAAAAAAGTATTGAGAGAAACTTTCTTCCATTCAGAATAATTGCATGCATGCATATTTATTATGAATTGAAACTACAAATTCGTCAATTATTAGTTAATCTTTTAATCGATCATGTCATGGATATTTGAATTATAATAAGTCGGTGTTGATAGATATTTGAAGTATAATAAGTCGATGTTCATAAATATTTGAATTATAATAAGTGGGAGAGAATGTAAAAACTTACTATTAAAGCAACCCAATGAGATTTACCATATATATGGTTTTCCACGTTTGATTTCGATCTTTTTTCACTAGATTTCAATTCCAGCTAATATTGTCGAACGTTTCAACAAAATTTAGTCGTTGAAATTTAATGTGCGTTTCTTAATATAGCAATGCCAAATTTATATTGTAAATTTGTTCGAATAAATCTCTGAAACACCGAATAGTATTAATTAGATTGCCTTGTAAAAAACATGAATCGACCACTATATAAGAAGAGGCGTGCCGATGTTAATATTCGTCACTCACAAAACATAGATGTGAAGAATTAAGAGTTAAGAGTGTCCCTCGTCTTCCATTGCATTGAAGTTTTTGGTTTGGAAGACGAGAAACATATTATCGGTCGATAAAGCTCATCATATTCGCAAATGATAGGTGAGTTTCTTTCTGTTTCTTTTTCTTTTTTTCTTTTATACTTTATCTTAGTAGTAATTTTTTTAAAAGCATTTTGTTGAAAGTGAATTCCAAATAAAAACCATTAAGGGAGTGTTTGGTTCACATCTTGAAGTGCTTAAAAAAAAAAATGTTCTTTTGAAAAAAAAATTGTGGTGTTTGGCAAGTTCGTAAAATGTATTTTTTAAAATTAGTTTACAAAATAATTCATTTTAGAGAAATCAATCAAAACCAACTTTTCTAGAAAATGAATTATCAACAATTGATCGGGAACTCACAATTTTTTTTTTGTACTCCGTGCTTTATTACACTGTTCAAATTACAATTTACTACACAATCAAATTCAATCAAAATTGTTTTCTCGAACAAAAAGGATCAAAACTATAGCTTTGGTTTTGAATCGACAAAAATACCCCGGTTCTCCCACCCCGTCTCCCTATCTTTTTTAATATATATATATATATATATAGAAATTTTTTTCAAAATATATTTCTTTCTAAAAAATCAAAATATATCTATATTTCTTTATGAAATTAGGTCATAGTGTTTTGTAGTCCTTTATGGTAAATATAAACATTTTGTGTATACGACAAACCAAACAAAATTATAAATATAAACACTTATAAAAAAAATCTCATCATACATGTAAATGTTTAAATTTTAAACTTGTTTTAAAAAAAAGTGTTTAAAATGAAAAGTATTATTGATAAATATTTTTTTCACACTTAATACAAACAAACCCTAAATAATTAAATAACCTCATCAATTTTTATTATTGGTCTCAAAATTTGGAATTAATTAGTATTAGTTATATTTTTTACTACTCATAAGATGTTTTCTTAAAGGAACTGTATAGTGATTAATGAATAAGCTGATTTTTAAAATATCAATTTATGTTTGGTCTCCACTTACAAAAAGTAGTGTATTTGTATTATAATAAACACTTTATTATTCAAGTTTATGTTTAATGTTCAAATATAAAATATTATTAATTTTTAATAATTAAGATGTATTTATTTTGATTGTTAATTACGCATTAATTATAATTAGTGAGGGATTAATTTCGAAATGCAGGCGCTGGCAATGCAATATCCTAAACATGCATGCATGAGTAGCAAAATGCGAAGACCCCGAAATGAAGAACATTCGAAATGTTGGCTCAAAAAATTGGAATCTTTTATTCCGATATCTATACAAATAAGTGTTGATGGTATTTCTAATTATTATTATATACATCCGCACTGCCGATCTCACTTCTCGTCGTCACTCTCCGGCGGGGGTTCGAGGTTCAGATCAAACCCGGCGTCTCTGGTGTTGTCCGGCGAGTCACCGTCGTCAGCAGTAGAGGGTTGGTTGAGATCAATATCCAGCCCTCTTCTGGACGCTGACACTTGCTGAGCTACTGTCAGCAAAGTGGAAGCGAGCTGCTGCTGACAACGGCGAATGTCAAGTTCGGCGGCGGTTGGCGGAGGAAGAGCCCCACGGTAGGTCCGTTCAGGGTGAGACCTTAAGTGTCCAAATAGTGCTTTCCACGATTTGAACACTTTGTTACATGTTGCACATCTTGGCTCACCCTTTGGAACCTCCGTTAGCTCTCCTTTTTTCTTTGCAGCTTTCACCTGCTGCTGCTGCTCTCCTCCGTCCCCTCGTCCTCTTTTTTTCCCCGCTTCGACGTCGGAACTTCCTCCAACGTGCTCGTGTGATGATGTTCCGACGTCGAACATTGCGTTTACACTTTGGCTCCGTCTTACGTCGCCTGGTGTAACGCTTTCCGGGGCCGCCACTACTATCGAGGACGAGGGTTCGATGACATCAGTGGGAGGGTTATTTATGTCATCGATAATGCGAGCAGGTGGTGGTGGAGAAGCTGCCATTGGAGACCTTTCTCGACGGTGGCGTTGGTCGGGAGAGGTCTCCGATACCGCATCAATGTTGATATTGATATTGGTATTGGCATTTGTGTTGGTGTTCTTCTCCATGGCAAGAGATGGGATGATGAAGAAAATGAAAGAATTGAGAATAGAGAGAAACAGGAAATGAGAGCAAGGAAGCAAGAGAGAACTGTTGCTGGGTAGTGACTTTCTTCTTAGGATTATGCATCTATTTATAGTGAAAGTTCAGAGCATTTGGTAATTAACAAAATCATCTCTGCATTTGTATTTTGCAGTCAAAGTTTAGAGCATTTGGTAATTAACAAAATCATCTTCTCCATTTGTATTTGTAGTCAAAGTTTAGAGCATTTGGTAATTTTGAAAAAAGATGTAAAAGTAAATGTAATAATATATTTTTGTTTATTCATATGGTGTCCTCCTACCTCATTCTTACGATGTGAAAGAACTAAAAAATCAAACGATTATAAATATCGGTGTCTAAATTAAATCGACTAAGATTTATAATTTTAACGTTTTCACGTCGAAAAACTTGTACAATTTCTCTAAATAAGTCCAAACGATCACTTTAAATGCTTTAGTTAATATAATTATATTATCTTCTTTCTTTTTAATCATTATATTTGCAACTAAGTATGATGTTCTTTTTTTACTACGAGTTGTATTATTTACTATTTGCTTTTTTAGAAGTATTAACCGTGATATAACATTAAATCTAAATAGTGAATAATATGAATATAAAATTTCCAAAAACCTTTTAACTGATGTTCATCTAAGCTTTTCAAGATCATCTTCAAGTGATCTATCTTCATTTTGAAATTTTGAAAAATAAAGAGAAATAATTTTTGCTACTTCAATTTTACTTAATTTTAATTTATAATTAGTAGAGATGGCAAAATTCAATTTTGATTCAATTAATATTACAAAATAAAATCTTGTTTGAGTTAAACCACACATACTTTATTTTTATTGTGAGGAATGATTTTTCCAAATTCCATTTTGTTCATGGAAGTAGGAAATACATTGCATAGAAAAATCACATATTAATGAAATATATAACTAAGTAAATGAAGTAATATTTTGAAAATATTTATTTAAATCAAGTTTTATTCTTTTTCACATTTTAGGAATTGGAAATTAAGAAATTCAATGAGGATAATTTTTTATTAGATTTTCTCTCAAAATTTTTCTTTTTTTTTCCTCTTAATTTCAACAACATTTCAAACACTATTAGTACATGTTTTACATCGTCTGAACTATATTCATGTTGATTTTACTCCTATAATTTTTTTACCGTTCGTATAAGCATTTACTCTAAATGGTAATGAAGTAAATTAGATTTAATTTTTGGTAAAATGCATTTTGGTATTGGTTAGGTTACCATAAAAGAGTATATGTGTGCATCTACATATAATTTGTCAAATATTGGCTGCATACTCCTTTTTTGGAGTTTTATAATTATTTTTTAAATTTTCAAACTTTTAAAATTCAAATTCATCAAGTTAAATACTAGTCTGTAGTCAAAGTTTATGCTGGACTATAATTAACATAACGGACATTTGGGATAAGAACTACCCTAAGATTATAATAATTTTATATTGCTACCGATAAATACTATATTTGATAGTGAAAGCTTATGCTAGGACTATAATAATATAAGACGGTATTTGGTAAGAGTAAGCACGATAGACTAAAAAACTAAGCCAATTCGACAAAAGTCGACCCAACCGAAGGTGGTCAATCAAAGATAAGGAGAGGTTCCATTAGTGTCAATTTGAAAAAAATCCAAACCGACGACATTTTTTTAAAAATTCAAAGGTTTAAACTGACTTAAACTGATTTATCGACTGGCCAACGATAGATTTGATACATTCGTGGTTGAGGTGGGTTTGAACATTTATTAAATCAACCATAGCTTGTTCGGTATTTGTATGGTCGAAAAACTGACTCTGACCGACCGATGCCCACCCCTAGTATTTGGGACAATTACTAAGAGTATAATAAACCTCACATTGGTACTATAGTTTGTAGTTTTCGATTAGCTACTATTAGTACTATTTCAAAGACTTCATTTGCTACCGTTTTTACTATTCTACGTTGATTATTTTTTAAATTTTGTGTTGTAGTGATTATTATTTTCTTCTCAAACTAAAAATAGTTTGCACTTGGAACATATATTATTATAACTCAAATTAAAATAATTTATACCCAATACAAAATATTATAACTCAATTATAATAATCTAGCTAGACTATAATATCCAACTTTTTGCCTTAAATACCTCTAAACTTTGATTAATAATGAAATCATACTTCCATAGTTTTTTTTTTTTTTCTTTTAAGATTTGTGTGAAAAACTAGTTATTAATGTTTATATTTTAAATTTTGTTTCAACAATTAAGTCACGTTATAATTTTATCTATAAAATTTAAGTTTGGATATAATTTGATCTCTAAATTTAAAGATTCAAACTTTTAATATTGAATTTTCAATACGTACTCACTTTTTGTTCTTAGTGGTAATATCTACAAATCGATTTTTGTAAAAAAAGAAAAAGATAATTATAATTAATTTTCAATATTATTTTGAAACTTAGAAGTAAATTTTAAATTTAAAATATATATATATATATATATATAAGTATATACCATTTTAAAACATGAACAGTAGAGATTAGACCAATAAAAAAAAGTTACTTTCCCAAGAAAGGAAAAACGGTTAGTTTGAACAACGTTACATAGAAAATGGTATTTTGTTATTAGTCATTGATGTTTAATGGGCAATTAAAGAAAATACATCCATGGAATTTCCTGTCCAAATCATTGTTCCCTTTTTCGAGGAATCAAATCATTATTCCTCATCCCATTACTAAATAATAGTAAACATAACCCTAAACAAATTACTATCATATATCAAATAACAATACCCAAAAACAGGGTTTAGGGTTTACTATATCATACTTTATACATACAGACATATATATATGTGCTTTCTTTGATGATATAAACGATTTTGTTCTACGATATATTATCTTTAACGAATTAAATTATAGAAATTCAATAAATAAATAATATATATGTATGAAGAGATGAATATTTAGGTTATTTAATTTCTAATTGACAGAAAAGGTTGAGGGTGTTATTATATTAGAGGTTTGTTTTAAATGGTAATAAAGTAATTGGATATATATGATTTTTACCCCATAATTATGTTGCTTTGAAAGGCTATATGTATGCATCCAGATAAGCTTCCTCAATTTTTTTTATAAATTAATAGGAAGATTCCTCACACCCAAAATTAATCAATAAGTAAATAAAAATTTTATTGATTTTAAAAAATTGTAGTCTCTCATATGTTAAATTGACCCATTTAATTCGGCATGTATTTAAAGGTTTTTCTATTAAAATAATCATTAATTTTGGAAGAAGAAAAAACAGATAAATTTATAATTAGATGCCAAAGTGACGAAAAAAAATAATGAAAATTAAATAACCTATACTTTATTTTCTCAAAGTTAAAGAAAAAAAAAAAGGAAATCACTGTGGATAGAAAAATAAAATAAACAAATATTAACTTTAAGCTTTCAATAATATTGAATTTAATTTTTTTATTTATTTCTTCTTCTTCCTCACAACAATAATACTATACCAATACTTGTTAGTAACTAGTAGGTAAGATGAGCATAGTTCATCTTACATCGTGTTTGCTTGTATATTAGCAATCTCAATTGAACGTATATTTGAAATTTGGCTAAATATTAACTTTATACTTTGATTCGTTTATTTTAGTTTATCCACCTTCAAAATATTCAGATTAATATCTGTATTTTCTATTTTATTTCATTAGTTTGGATAAAACTCTTAAAAAGATAACAATTTCGGTTCCTTAAAAAATAAAATAAAAACAAAATATCGATAAAAATAATCCCGTTCTTTGAAAGTTAAAAGAACAAAAATCTATACTTTAGAGTTGAAATTATAAGAACTAAAATAAACCTTTTAAAATCGATTAGAGATATCAAAATAAGCCAAAATTGAGAAGGTAAAACTAAAATGAATATTATTTTAGGATTTTTTTTAAATATATATATGTGTATATATATATATATATGTATGTATATAACAAATTAGCAAAATATTTTCACTATATAGAACAATTTTGAGAACGGAAAAAAACCCACAATGTAAAATACCAAAATTACCCCAGTCAACAAGCGATAAATCAGTCACACGCTCGCAATACACAATCTTGAAGATTTTGATACACGATCTCGATGCTTGTTGACTGAGTCAAAGGACAAAACAGGTTTAGAGATGAGTCTTGGGCCATCTCGGGGCAATGTTCGGTTCCGATTGCAAGCATAAAAGGAAACCATTAAGGATCTCGAGCAGATGTGTGGAATTTCGAGCAAGATTGAAAATAAAACTGTAATCTTAGGACCATCTCAGTGCTTGTTTAATCGAGATGAAAGACAAAAGCTTAAGAAGGTTGGATCTCTGGCAATCTCGGAGCCATGTCGAGAAGGGTGAAGATCTTGGGGGATCTCACGCCGATCTCAGCCGAGAATTCAAATGTCTTAACCTTGTTTCATGAATTTTTCGGCTGCCTTTATTTTATTCGATCTTGGGAATACTTTGCCCCGAAATGTCATGGGGTGAAAGACTTCTGCCTTTAGTTATTCGATCTCTGGCCTTAATTGTACCGAGATGATCCAATATTAATAAAATCACAAAAAAGATATAAATCATAAGGGTACATATGAAATTTATAAAAAAATGATCATGCATTATGGGCTTTTCTTATTTTGCTCTACGACCCGTAAAATATGTTGGGTTTTTGTTACACCTTTACCTAAATTACTCATTTTTTTCAAGTAGAAAAACCAAAAATCATATAATAAAGAAAAAAGAGATAACCGTGAGAATAGCAAAATTTAGTATAACAAACTGAAAAATAGCAAACATGAAAAATATTAAGAATTTTTTGGCAAAACTGGTGGTTACATAATTTTTTGGATTTTTTTTACCCGTTTATACCCTTTAGGTAGGATAATACGTGTTTTCAGATAGAGTGTATTTGTCACACGGTCACAGATACAATGTATTTGCAAATTACTATCAGTTTTAGAAAATATTAACTAATTTATTATATTTTCGGGATTGATAAGATTTCCACAATATCTCCTAAATATATGTCTATAATTCATAACAAATTTTCGAATATTTATTATTTAAATCAAATTAATTAACATTTATTTATTTAATTCATGTTTAATAAAGATTTCTCCTAAAAAATTGCTAAAAGATTTTCCTCATTCATTAGATTCCATAATATTTTGAATTCAAACATTATGAAATATAATTCCTAAAATAATGACAATCACTATTTCAGTATTTTCATATGATTTATATTTCAAATTATTTTAAACAAAATTATTAGATAATATATAATACGTATAGATAATAAAAAAAAATAGTTATGAGAATTTCAACCATTTCCAAATCATTATATTTCATAATATTTTGATTTTAAATATTACATCACATCCCTAAATTAATGGCAATCATAAATTAAGCATTTTCGTATTATTTATATTTCAAGTTATTTAAAGAAAATTATCAGATAATACATAAAAAGTATGGTTAATAATAATTTAAAAATAAAGTTATATCATCCTACAATCGTGCTAATTATGATTATACACTTAATTTTGATTGATTTTATTAAAAAATAATTTATTGTGCCTCTTGTATCAGATAATTATTTTTTCACGTTTTGTTTTTTAATTATGTTAATAATCATATTTATTTTAATTAGACATTTTATTTTGTATGTGACGTTTTATTTCCAATCATCCTTGTTATACATGTCTAAATCAAGAAGTATAATACGTGTGTTATACGTGTTTTGCTGTGTATTTACATGATACAAATAATGAGATCAAATATCACATCATACAATGTATTTGCAAACTACAATCAGTTTTGAAAAATATTAACTAATTTATGATATTTTCGGGATTGATAAGATTTCCCCAATATCTCCTAAATATATGTCTATAATTCATAACAAATTTTTGGATTTTTAGTATTTAAATCAAATTAATTAATATTTATATATTTAATTCATAAAACTTATGTTTAATAAATATTTTCCTTAAAAAATTGTTAAAACATTTTCAACTGTTCCTCATTCATTAGATTTCATAGTATTTTGAATTCAAATATTATGAAATCTAATCCCTAAAATAATGGCAATCACTAATCTAGTATTTACGTAGGATTTATATTTTAAATTATTTTAAAAAAATTTATTAGATAATACATAGTTATTTTAATTTATATTTCAAATTGTACACTTATTTTGCAAACAGCATTCATATTTGGTAATGTGCCTCTTTTATTAAATGAGTGTATTTTGCAAACAACATTCATATTTGGTAAATCTTAACTAAATTTGCTATTTTATTGCTAAATTTATGCTAATAGCAAATATATATACAAGATTTTCAAATTTGTTATATTTTAAACAATTTATTACATAATACATAATATATATTTTTAATAAAAAAATTGAATTTAAATTTTAATATATATTTTTAATAACAATTTGAATTTAAATTTTAGGATTTAATTATGCCTCAATGACATTTTTGCAATTATTTGAATCTTCTTCTTTTAGGTTTTATTAAAGAAAAGAAAAGAAATAGATTAAGAGAGTGGTAGCCGACAAGAGACAAACACAGTGTTAGAGAGAAATTTTTTCTTGCAAACAAAAGAGAAAAGTTCAAATGAATCTTGAATGTACGAAGAACTCACCGATTTGAGTGGACGAACTCACCCAACGTATTTTGCTAAGATGTATATAAGTTTTGAATTCTATGATATAATTTTATGATTTCATATTTATTATAATATCAACAATGCTCTTCTTTTCAACTTGAAGCTTTCAGCTATGGTTGTTCCACAGGCGTAGAGTCAAACTCTTAGATTGAATGTGTTTCAATTTTAAAATTACTCATTTCAAATGAATTGCATCTTTTAGACGTTGAAATAGATTTTAAGTTTTGCAGGCATGAGGTGGAGTTTTCCATTAATAGCAATTTTTCTAATATTTACGTTTTTGCGAAAAAAAAATTTTGTAGCATATGTTATTTTAATTACCATCTATTTGGAGTTTAGTTAAATAATTGTACTTTTCATATTGGATAGAAGCATTTGAAAAATTGTTTCATTTATTTATTTTTCTAACTTTTATGTTTTGTTATTCTAACAATTTCAAATTATTTTTTTACTATTTTTCCAAAGTAAAACTCATAATTTTCCATTCAAAATGGACAGTATGGTGTGGCCCAGTCTAAAGCCCAAAAAGTGTGTTAAGGTTAGTTGGGCCTAAGAGTTGGCCCAATGAAGAAACTGAAATGCGATTGGGCTATCCAATTCCCACCGGCGGGCGAACTGCCCATTCTCAATTACTCTGGTGGCGAAGCGGGGAGGGTTGGCGGCGTAAGAGAGCTCTCTCATCCAGCCATCACTATTACTCAACTCATCTCAATCTTCTTCAGGTCACACCATCAATTTCAAGTTTCAACTTCTTTTTACAATTCTCAATTGCCTCGATAATATGGATCATTCCTCATATCTTGATCTTCTTCCTTGAACATTTTGAAAGAATGCTAAATGGTCAAGTTTTCCATTTCGGATCGGAGATATGGCTACTTTTCCGACTGTAAATGGCCTTCTGAAGCAGTTCATGTCCACCACGTTGTTGTTCTTAGGAATACGACTGCTGAAAAGGGTTTCCTCTTCTGCGTTTTTGCAGTCCTTGCCTTATGTTTTTTCCTACTCAAGGTAATTTGTTGTTCAGAGAAATTCATAGGTACAAGCAGTATTTATAGGCTTAAAAATCATTTTTGTATTTGAAGTTTTACTAAGAATTCATGTGTGTGTGTGTGTGTGTGTTTACAAAGGATGAAACTCAATCTAAAGATTCGATGTGATTCTTTCTGTTTCTTTTGCCATCTTTTTTTCTTGCTTTCCATTTTCAAACTCTGTTGGTAGTTGTTCTATATTGTTCAATTTTATGTCTTTTGATTATCAGTTGCATTCCACGACCTTCCGTTCCTGTTCTATAGTTTGTACATTTGAGTCATTATTAAGAAAACTTTCCACTAAAGAGTTTCACAGTTCATTGATATGATTGAGCCGAACTGTCAAAATACATACATGAACTGAAGTAAATGTATCAATGGATAGGATTGCTTTTGATATTCGAACAGCATTCTTGGAAATCTGTTGAAGTCTTTTTTCAGTGCATTATCATTGACTCTGTGTTTAACAGGGCGAATCGATCTTTGTTGCCTTATGGTGCTTGTTCTTGAATGTATTCTTTTTCAAGAAGTTGTTCAAGGGAAGGGTTGAGAAAGGTGAAAATTTGTGGAAGATCTCTGCCTTATAAATTTATAATGCAATATTATGTACCATTTGCTTCCTAAATCTGAAATTTGAATTTGTGCTGTTATCAAATTCTTTTGACGGATGGGGACTGTCTAAATGTGCAGAGAGTGTTATGGTTATGCCAAATTTTGGAGTCCAACTTGAAACTCACTTTCGTAGGTAACTTTTTCTTTGGAGTCCAACTTCCTTTCCAATGAAACTCACATTGGCCATATTTGTTTGTTATTTTGATTTGATAAACCTCTGAGGTTTGATATCCTTAGTTCTTCAATACTGAGACTATCTTAAACCCTTATGCTTCAACATGGCTATCACTTACGTGTTACTTTCGCAGATTCTCCTCGGTGCTTACTATGTCCTTTGTCTCTTGTTGTAGTGGAAAAGTCATTCGTCGGTTTGTGCCTGTTGATAAAATTTTAAAACCAGTTCTCCTTGAATGCCTAACTCCAGTTACTTGTTACTGGAGTCTGTCTTTGATTGTACAAGGGGAAGACGAACTATTGTTGGTTTTCAAGGTAATTTTATTGTTTATTTAAATGTTATGGCCTGTCCCTTGAACCATGTATGATAATGATGTAGCATTAATGATGAAAGAAAGAAAATGTAGAATAAACTATTATTTTGCTCACAAGTTAGGCTTGCATTAGACCCAGTTAAGAAATGAGGCTATATTGATATTGTGAATTTCTTGTTCTAGTATGCGAGTTTGCTTATCCCCACCTTTTACACAAATGCAGATTCAGTAATCTATTTGTTTGAATAGACCTAAGGCCCCGGTAGACATTTGATTATTTAGTTTTTGAAAATTAAGCATATTTTTTTATTATTTTTCAAAACTCGACTTGGTTTTTAAAAACACTAATGGAAAATTGATAACAAAGCAAGAAATGTAGAAGTGGAGTGGAATGGATGTTTATATAGGCTTAATTTTTGAAATCTAAAAACCAAATAGTTACCAAACGAGTTAAACATTTATATGAAGACTGTGCACTACATTTTGTTTTGGGGTTTGAAAAATATTCTTTCTTTTTCTACGAGAATGAGCGTTGTGTTATTTCATCCCACTTATTGTTGAAAAATATTATTCCCCTTTGTAGGAATTACGTCCACCGGTGAAAATGCTGGTCCCTATCTGGAAGGCTTTGTGCACAGCTACCCGTGATGATAAAAATGGAGATGATTGTTCATAAGGCGATTTGCCAACTCAATTTCTATCTTTACTCATGTATGTAAATGTATTGATTTTAGTTGTAACCTTGATCTTTTTCTCTTCCATTGATTTCTTGTTTAAATTTTTCTCACAGGTACATGGTGCCATTATGGTTTCGTTCGAAAATATTTTGAGCCTACGAAGGAGTTTTAGAGCTTGAGCCAGCTTATAACAAGAATTCTTAGATTTTCCCCATTCATTTTTCTATTTTCGAACATTTAAGTTTGTTTTTACACATTTTATTTTGTATCTTTTCTTTTTAAAGAATACATTCATTGTGATTTTAATATTTAAATGTTAGTAGAACAAATTTAATATATAAAACTAAGAAACTAAGGGCCCGTTTGGTAACATTCTCGTTTCCTGTTTCTTGTTTCTTGTTCCCTGTTCCCGGTTTCTCGTTCCTTCTTTTTTTAAAACAAGAAACAGAAATGTGTTCGGTAACTGTTTCTATTTCTTGTTTCTTGAAAAATAGAAACAGAAATAGAAAATGTGTTTGATAACTGTTTCTTGTTTCCTGATTTTCTTTGAAATTTTTGTTTTATTTTATTCACATTTAATTCAATTAAACACTAAACAAAAATATATGTCCTACATTAAACATAAAAAGAATTATCAAACCTAGATAGGAAGGTCTTGTAATTTTATGGAAAACAAGATAAAGATTGAGATTTGAAGAACATAGCTGACGAGAGGAAGACCAAAACCCACGACGAAGAGGACTGAAACCCACGAAAAAGAGGAAGACAAAAACTCAAAGCTAAAACACAGATCTGACAAAAACCCACAAATTTGGCGAAAACCCACAAGTGAAAAAATAATTCACGTAAAGAGGAAGAGGAAAACCCAGATCCAGCGTAGAGGAAGGCGTCGTGTAGAGGGAAGACGATGAGGGGCGAAGAGGAAGACGATGAGAGGCGAAGAGAAAGACAACGAAGATGATGAGAGGAAGAGGAAGATGATGGTTATTTGGAAAAGACGATGGAGATAAGACGAAGAAAAAGGAAACCACGTGGAGACTGGTTATTTGGGGAAGAAGATGGAAATAAGAGGAAGATAAAGGAAATCACAAGAAGAAAATGAAAAAGGAAAATGAAATAGAAAAAGAATTGAAAAGAAGGAAAAGGAAACTAATAAAAAGAATTGAGAAAAAAGAAAAGGAAACCAATGGAAACAATTGAGAAAAAGAAAAAGGAAACCAATCGAAACAATTGAGAAAAAGAAAAAAGAAACCAATAAAAATAATTGAGAAACAGGAATGAGAGAAACTACTTTTTTTGTTCCCAATAATTCCTTATAAAATGAGAAACGGTTCTACTTTTTTTTAGAACGAGAAACAAGGAACGTTACCAAACACTCCCGTTTCTTGAAAAATGAAAACAGAAAACAGGAAACGAGAACGTTACCAAACGGACCCTAAACCGTTGTCAAAATTTGTTTTCAATACAATAATTGAGGCGTGAAGGTATGAAATTTTGGCTCATTTTGAGTCTCCCTTATTTTTAATATATGCTAAAAGATCTATATAATATTTTCTCACTTCCTTTCTCTTTTCTGTTTCTCCGAGTATATACTATTGTAATCAAATGCAAACTGAGAATTATTTATCCATAAAGTAAATATTCTTTTAAGAAACATTTAGCTTTATTTACAATATTGCAAAAGAATTTATTGAAGGATTACAACCAAAACTCTAAGGAAACCTAAACTACAGAAACACTCTCTCTTTAACAAATCATCGTCCCCATCTTCTGCTTCTATGCATAGTCTAACAATGCTACTCAATCCAATCTACTATGCATACTGCTGCTATTTACTCCGGCTCATGGGCAATTAGTCTCCTCAATGAAACGGCAGCATTTGCCAAGAGTATTATAAACCTTCAGCCGAACTCAAGCGCTGCAACATCCTTTCTATGCTCAGCGCTTGTCGTCCTAGACCATTCCACGTTCCATTTGAACCACTTCTGCCCTGTATTTCCAGCTCCTTTATCTGCTTATGCAATGCCTGCAAGTTCACAAGAGGTACCGTCGTTGGCCGTCCATGGGCGCACTGTACATTTAACATTTCACACTTGTCAATTACTAGTCATTTCCTCCCCCAACCCCCATGAGGTTTGAAATTATTCACTCACTTGGAAACATAGAGAAGTCTGCTTCAGTTCTTCAACTATAAGGGAGCACTCCGAAGGTAACAAAGAGTCTCCGAACATAATTGCACCTAATCAAAAAATGATCAAATATTAAGTTTTGAGTGAAATATCCACATGAAAATGAAAATACACACATGGCATTATGGCAGTGGAACTAGTAGTCAACAGATTGTTGTTTTCATATGGTTCGGAAATGAGAAAAGCAGGGAAGTTGAATCAAATAGTTTGAAGACTTATGGCAAGTTATTATTAGCATTTATGGTTCAAATGAGTTTGTTTGGCCTATAAAAGCAATGGGTTGTTTAGCCTATAGAGGCCACGAGTTAAAAGCTTGGAAAAAGGTGGAAAGTCTTTGTGTTTAGAAAGTTAGAAAATAATACTTGTGTATCATTTTGAAAGGACCCTTGGCTTTGTCATGCTACTCTCAATGATCGCTTCCCAAGATTATCCATCATAGCTGTTAATACAAGTGGGGCAGTTTCTTTTTTTCTAGATATCTCAAAATTTCTTTTAATAATTTTAAGAATAATGACTTTCATCAAGAAATGAAGAATACATGACCATACAAGAAGAACTCACCCACAAAAGCATCTTTCCTTAAAGGAAAGGACTCCAACTATGCAAGATAACACCTATAGAATAATTACAAAAGGTTTTCGAATCCGACCCCAAAAGAAACATGGAAGCAAATAAGGGACCACACGTCACTAGCATCCTTGTCTACCCCTAAAAATTATACTATTCTACTCACCCCACAAAAGCCATATAATAGCACACACCCCCCATGCCACAAAAAAAGACCCTTCTCCCCACGAGGCAGATTGAAAGACGTTTGGACATCTTGGAATATCAGGAGACTCTTGAAGGATGAAGAAGTGTTTGAGTTTCAGAATCTTCTTTCCAACCTCTCTTCCTTTCGCATAAGAAAACATGGGGTGATGCTCAATGTTGGGCTCTTGAATCTTCAGGATTGTTTTTGGTGAACTCTTTATCTTCTTACTCGGCTTCTTTAACAACTGTTGACAATGCCTTATTTAAAGCAATTTGGAAGTAAAAATGTCCAAAGAAAACCAATATACTCATTTGGATCATCTTAAATGGTAGTAGCAATTCGGCAGAAATTTCACAAAAAAAAGATTTGTCAATCTTTTTCCATCACTGTGCTCCTTAAGTTACAAGGAGAATATCTCCATCACATCTTCTTTTAGTGTTATTTGATGATTTCTCTATTCAATGGGTTTTCTCTGATTCTTGGAAGGCAAATGTGAACTTTGTGGCATTTGATAGAACTCAAAAGCATACTTAATTTGGGTTAATGTTGTGAAGGACACTCTTTTCTAAGCTCTGGTTAGAAAGAAATCAACATATTTTCAAAATTCTGCTCAAGCAATTAAGTTCCTTATGCTCGTTTTGATTTGGCTCGTCTCAAATTTTCTGCTTGGTGTTCTCTTTCCAAGGGACCCGAAGGGCTCTCATTTCAGGATATATATACTTGCTGGAATGCCTTCATCACTACTTCCAATTGGTATTTGATGTTTTGGTTTTTTTTTGTCTATGTGTTTATCTTTGTTTCCTGTATCCTTGTTTTTTTTAGCATTAGTCTCTTTTCAAATGAAAAAAGGCGTATCATATTTCAAAAGAACAAAAGAGAAAACAAAAAAGAATACCATCCAGAAAAGCTTAAGTCAGCCCCATCCATGCAGCATCTAATTTCCAATGATTCACAGTATTTGTAAATATTACACAAGTTTAAGCATGTACCTCTGCAGGCCTTTGAATTAAGAACTCGAAGTACCGATGGTGGCATCGTTGCTGAGCCATCTGTATCAGCAAGCTTTCGATCCCAAAAAATAAATAAATTTATTTCTTTATAGAAAAAAAAAACCCTTAGCAAGCTTATACACGTAGGAGATAGCAACATTTGCAAAATTATTCAGATGTTTAAGGAACAATACAACAGATAAATAAAATTAATATCTGAATAAAACAACTAAAATTTGTATTAGAGTGCAGGGGCCTCAGTTACCTGATGAAGGAACTCCAGAAGATCAACATCAGATAAATTAACCCCTAATATGCACGGTACCTATCATGCATACACATAATGTTTATATAAATATATAATAACAACACATGAACTGGAATTCTAAAAAAAGATATAAATTTGTTACAAATTTCAAGCACACAATAAATGATTTATTACAGTTCGCATGGTTTGGTTTTGCAAAGTTGAATGCAATAATCATAGAAGCAAGGAAGACGGTGATTAACTGCCATTAGCATGATGACTGTTTCCTGCTTGTGTAGGATGTTCAAATTGCTGCACAGAGAACCAAATATTAATGTGGCGAACGTGAGCAGTACTGGCAAATCAGACAAACCCCTTATCTCTCAATCTCTTTTTAATGAAAATCAAAAGAAACTACCTTAGGCAATGTTTAACTAGTTACCAATGAAAATACATAGATTTCCCGATGGATCAGGAGTTGCCCTTTCCTCTCTTTAGCATGCTAAGTAGCTTTCTAGCTTAGCGTAGCCAGAGAGGGAAAGGACAATTTAGAAGGTTCTAGGGAGTCATACAGGATACCTTCGGAAGGATTTTGAATCTTGAGCATGAATATTACAGATCCAACCCCACTCTTTAACTTGATTGGCATAGTTGTACAGCAACTGGTAACCAATCTCTGGCAGTACCTGTAGTAATCAAACAGCAGGATAAATTTATATCCTTTAAATCAAAGCATGACAGATTAAGACCAGAAAACAGCAAACAGAATTTACCAGCTCGTGTTCAGCATCTAGATAGGCTGTAGTCTTTGCTTCACCGGACAACAGCTGTGTACATATGTCTTTATTAGAAATCACAAAGAACTAGTTCACCAAACAAATTTTGATTACCTTTTGACGAAGATCTTCAAGTCGGATTCTTTCATCTGCAGCATGCTGTAGAAAAGCACCATTTCAACATCATTACCAAACCCCGCACCTAGAAGACTTGTCAATTGGTTTACACATAATGTATATAGAGTGTAAGAGGAATAACAAGGCATGAGTACCCAAAGAAATGGATGAAAATACACATAGACAACCTTGTTAGAAATAATAATTGTAACTAAAAGTATACGTATAGACTGAAACTTCCATTAACTTTCAATAGGACAAAAGGTTGTACCAAAAGAAGAGTAGATAAGATACACACCATAGCATGGTACCAAAAAGAGAAAACACTTCAAATCTAAATTTAACAAGAAAGAACGAATCATTAAAAGTAACTTATGAAGAACATTCCTCAGAAAGGCATATGCTCTGTATATGGTCATCAAATGGTAAGATGCATGTACTTGTCAGACAGGGAAAAAATGGACAACCCTATTGTTTCTATTGATCCAGGAAGACCAGATAAGAGATCTTGCAGTATTCTTACAAATCACTCAAGCCAACCCTTGGCCACCAACTACAGTGTTCCATGAAGTAAAGTAGTAGTGCCTTTAGGATCACCAGAACCCAAAATCAAATCGGATAACCCAGCTACAATGGATAGAAAAGTGAACAAAACAGAGAACCACCTGAAGTGAACGAACTTATAGGGATTGAGCTAACCTGATCAATAACAGCCAAAATTCCACCAGAAACAACTGGAATGAATTTCTTATCTAGCTGTAGAAGAACTTTTGCATCTTCAAGGAAATTTTTATTGATCGAATCTGGAACTAAGGAATTGCTAGCAAGGGATAGGAACCCTGAAGAGATATCAAGTATACTAACTTCATCATCAAAAGCATGTGAATCCTCATTTCTCTGAAATCAACGAGGAAAAACTATTAAATATCACTCAAATAAATAAACGAAGCCTCATATCAAATAAAAGAAAGCAAATTAAGTTTCAAACTTAACGGTAGTTGGACAGCAATTTTTCCATTTGATCCATAAATCTGAGGACTCTTGAGTTTCCTTTGAGCATAATTCTGGAAATGAAATATGGTCAAAACTATGCCATTCGAAAAGTATTAGAGGATATTAAAAAGATCACTAATATGCTAGCTATAAAAAGCGCTGTGTTATTTTTGGAGAAATAATAATAATTCTCTTTTTCTTCAAAAGGGACCACATAATGGGTAAATATAACACATGTGAAATACTAACAAGGAAAGAACATCTAAAAATAATTAAAAGATGTAAATGACTAATTCAAACACAACTATTTTATATACAAATCTACACACTATAAATATTATTTCTCAGTCTAAAAACTATTTGAGGGACAACAAAATTATGAACCAATGTGGCATGCTATATACTGTAGCTGTAGGGACTATTCTTGATGATTAATTTAATTAAAGTATCCTGATTAAACATTGTTATATCAATGGTGATAAACATAAATCTACTAAACCTGTATGAGAAGAGATTAACAGCACAAGATTCTTTCAATGTTTTTCTGATCAGATAAAGTCCCTCAATACCAATCCCCTCAATAAATATTGAAATCTCGTTTACCCAAGTCCAATAAGAACAAATAAATAGTTTTGAATACATGGTATACCTATAGCACTTTCAGTAACCTTAACATCGTGTTGGGACTGCTTGGAGATCTCTCCTTGTTTCTCCTCACTATTTCCCATAATAGCAGACATCTTTATCGTATCTGTTCTGGAAGATCTGGAAGTGAGGAAGAGGTTCTTTATATTCAAACAAAAATCTCAAATTTTAAATTGATAGGAGAAAGGTTTGGCTCTCTACCTGGTTTCAACCAATAAGTCATCAACAGGAAAAGGCCTAACATAATGATTACTAGTACCAAAGATATGTTCGGAATCTCTCAGCTCAACTGGTTCTGTACATGCCAGGCAGTAGCTAAAACGTTAGTAATTCATCAGTGACATCTTACAGGCTAAGGCTTTTTAAATAATTAATACCTAAATGGGGTGGGCTGTCAAGGAAGACCGATGCCTTAAGCTTTTCAACTTTCCCTTGGTCCATGCAATAGAAACTAGAGGCACTAGACTTATCAGCTTTTCTTTTGTTCGGGCAATAGAAACTAGTCTTTCTTTTGTAAAAAGGTGGAGCCGATTTGCCTCTTCTAGGCCTTTCAACAGAACAATACTTCTGTTTAAAAGTTTGATGTCCAAACTCAGGTTCTGAGCTTCCATAAGCCTTTTCACAATCTCTTTCAGGCAATCTCCAATTGGAAAAATACTTCTGACGGGAGTGCATATCAGGACTACTCCTAGGAGAAGAATGTTCAAAATTATTACACTTTTTAAGGAAGGTACTAAGGTCTTCTCTTGTATCAAAAACATCATCAATTATCATTGTACTATCGTTACAGCTTGACTTGTAATTCTTTTTGTTGGAACTACTCAACATGATGTCATAATCAAATTGGCAGCCCTTTTCATCGTCATCCACTAACTCCTTGAAGGGTATCCTATCTCTAGATCTCCAGCTCCTTTCAACCTCATCCCTAACACTCAAGCAATCAACATCCCATTCCCTGGCTAATATAGAACTTGAAGTCATGTGAGCATTTGGGGAATTTCTGGTCTGATAACTTGACAAAAATGTCTGCATATGCTTGTCCAAATGCCAAAAGGATATACAAATTAGATCAAATAGTTTTAGATAGAAATTAACATCTTGAGAAATTCATAAATTGTTCGCTCTAATAGGTCAGAGAGCATACCTCAGCATGCAATGAGGATCCGGCACAAAAATCAGAACCCTTGATGTAAGCATCAAGTTTCATAGTATCAGATTTATCATCGCTTCCTTGCATTTGGGTTCTTTTGATGACATCATTTTGAACGTATGATTGAAAACTGCTCATTGAGGAGCATCCCGTAAGTGAAGGTTTGTTACCCATGAAGATATAATCATCATAGCTAATTTCATGAATGTAAGAAGATGGTGTACTTTCAGCAGACCCAGTGATCATATTGATATGCATTTTAGATGATTGACCTTTTAAATCTGAACAGAAGATATTCTCCTCAACAACGTCATCACATCCTTCAGGAAAATTCAGCCTTCTATCCAAAAAGGAGTCTTCAGATACAAAAAGAAATTCAGGTACCGATTGGTAACGGTCATTGTTTTGGACAGCTGTAGTTGAGCATTTTGCCAAGGGAGTATCCCATGATTTTGGGAAATGATCAACTTGGTTACTAAATTCCATCTTAGCTAGATGGTGATCGCTGTCATCCAATTCAATTGAACTTGTGCGTGAACTCTGACATGCCTTTTTGTCACACAACCTATAGGACAAGATGTCATCATGTTTTGTGAACGTGACTGATGGTGAAAACGAATCAAAAAGGGAAGCCTGACAGCTTTGCATTCTGCTCTTCTTCACAGATAGAATATCATCTGAAACAGAAATTGAACCAGGTCATTTTTATTCTGCAAGTTTGCACGGTCTGAGTATACTTCTCTGGGGAAGTGTGCTGTGCAGATAATAAATGGAGACATTTATAAATTAACCCTTTTGTTGGGGGGGCAGTGTGGGCAACGGAAGAAGCATATATAAGAATAAGTCACTTCATAAATCAAAAGTGAGAACGAAGACAAAGACGAAGACGAAAGTTCAACTTAAAAGTACTTGATTTTGTTGAAATCGTGTTATCTTCATCCTTCCACAGCTCATCTCGAGCTATGGGGGTTGAATGGACCGCAGATTTTCCTGAAAGTGCAAAATAAAACTTCAAACAGTGTTTATGAACGACGACTACGGTGTCAAGATATGGCTAACTGCATACCACAATTATATTTTTCCTTCCAAAATTGTTGAATGGCCTCTTCAACGAAGGTAAGTATTGGGGTCCAGTCCTTTGCAAATCAAAACAGAAGGAAATCAGAAGGGATTGGATAAATAAAAAAGTCTAAGGAAAGAATTCTATCGAACAATTGAATGTGATAAAACAAAAGTATTTCATGTTTCATATTAAATAAAGGAACAGAGGATAAATGAATGAACTAGTGTTTGGAGAACAAGAATTACCTTAAACTGAACAACGGTCTTGGATGATTCAAATGTTAGGTCGTAGAAGGATACAGGGCACTCTAAATTTAAAACATAAGCAGGATTTGCTTCAGACCTGCTTCTCTTCCTTCTGTGAAAGGCAAGGTCAGTCTGTGGATCCAGGCTCGTAAATCTACTGGCCATTTGATTAAGTAATTTATGAATTTGGCCCTTGCAAATGAATCGCCTGTTAATATCTGTCCTTGCTGAGGTCCAAACAATTTCATAAAATACTGAATAGTGAATCCTATCCACCTACCAATCACCATAGTTTTAAAGAATTTACAGAATGGTGTGGATACAGACATATTGAACACCCTGCCATAAAAACAACTCATAAAAAATAATGAAATATCAAAAAGCAGAATTAGCCTTCTTTTGTGACATCAAGAAAATAATCATACCTTGATATTGAAATTGTCAAACGGACTGCATATATAGCCCGATAGCTTAAAGTCCCCACCACCGATTTTTAAATCATGGAGAGACCTGGAAACCTCACTACCAAACCCACTTCTCAAAAGTGATAAAGGAGAAGGAGAGGGATCCGTGCAAAGAAGGATACTCTTACTACATCAGAGAAATAAAATTGTGAAAACGCTAACATAAAAATTTTACGTATTTCAACTTCAACCTGAATTAAACATTGATATACCTTTCACTATCTACAATTTTGAAGGAAACTTTAGAATGTACAAGGGCAGTTCGAAATACACATTTCTTGACTGCATGCAAGACCTTCTTGGGGCTTCAAGTTCCATTATGCAAAATGAAATTTCACATATCAAAATGCAACATAATATTTCATTTTACAAAGCTAAAAAGTTAAGGTTCGTTTGGTTTATGAAAGTGTTTTAAAAACTTACATTTTGAGAACAATCATATTTAGAGTATCAAAATAAGAAAATTTATAATTTATGTGAAAAAAAATTATATTTTTCATCCATTAATTTTAAATAAAAAAATTGAGGCACTGAATGCTTAAAACTGGTAGTTATCATTGTATTAACAAGTATGAAAGAAATCATTTAAAAAATATCTGAAAGGAATTAAATATTGTTGTTTGATCTCTATTTTCTCAAGAACATACTACCGAATTCTTCATTACAAACTTTAACATGGCAAGTTTTTGATGTTTCTTAAAACACATACTTTAAACTTCATTCTGACAAGGCCCTGTATTTTCCTTCTGGCTTTTCAGCTTTCTTAAACTATGATTGCAATCTATTATCTTCTTTCTCATCATAAGAACTTGCCTTATCCATAGGTCAACTCTTGAATTCTCCTTTTCACTAAAAAAATTGTTTGATATACAAAAAAGGAATAAAAAAGTTGGAAGAAATTAAGACCTGGATTGCATATGTTTCCTTCGAACTGGTTGGTTGTAAAACAGATCTCGAACAATAACTACAAAAGAAAAAGATGAAAGAACCCTGATTCAGTAATGGCCTTGAGAAGTATTTGCAAGAATAGAATGTAACAAAGGAGAAAATAATTTTTTTCCAGTTGTAATTGCAAATCACATGAACGTTTAGAAGTATTTGGAGCACAACATATTAAGATGCACATAGTTTCAACTATTTTTCATCGCTGGTCTAGTTCAACAGAAAGTTCAGTGACACCGATAGTTGCCTTGCTACCATCCAAGTGAAAATTTACCTACTAAAACTTAAAAGACATCCATCATCCCATCACCGTACTAAACTCCCCACATTTGCTTTCTCTCCTTGTATGAGCATAATGAGCAGTTAAATGAATGCACTACATCACGGTACAAATATTACAATCAAACTATTTCTTACAAATATATGATGGTAATTTTGTGGACCCATATATACTTCAGAACTACGGATCAGATAACTGAAAGGATAATTACAAAAAATTTAAAACAACCAAAACTGGATCTACATCCCACATAATTACGTTTTACCACATACACCAGGGTTCCAACCGGTTGATTTACCACATCAATGTTTTTCATGAGGTTAATGGTCAGAACAGAAAACTGCAAACCAAAGTATGAGTCCAGAATCCAGATACAAAGGGATGGAGCAGAGAAGGGAATATAATATATTTTTTCATGATTAGATACCCTTTGTTGACTATTTATAGAGAGAGAGAAAAAAAGAAGATGAAGAAGAAGTTGAGATTTTAAAGTTCTCTCTCTAATTTGCCCATTAAAAGATTATATGGTGTGTGTGTGTGTGTGTGTTTAGAATATAAACTGTTGGCCCTCCCCCCCACCCAATAAAAATCCAGCTCGGCCCTGTACGAAGCACTTGCAAGATCTTAAAGCATGCTAAGCAATTTTTGCAATTTAATGTAACTGAGAGATGATGAAACTCTTACTACTTACCAATAGTGCCAAAATCTTCCATATCATCGTCAATTCCAAGATACAAGCATTTGCAACCCTGTAACAGACAGAATAAAAGTTAATTACTTTAAATAACAACAAAATATGAAACTTTGCATATATGCCTCCATAATTAAATAGCTGTACCTTTAAGACTTTACGATATCCATTTGCCCTCCCACATGCTCTAGTTATGATCTCCACCAATGACAAATCTGAAATGGAAGCCAATGCCTCTCCTCGAAAGCCAAATGTTCCACCTTTGTTATCCGTGTCGATGAGATCATGAAATTTTGATGTCACTGCATAAAGATATTGAAAAGTGCAACATAAAAATGCCAAGGTAGTAAATCCAAATTCGTTAAATATTTGTGCTAACATGCTTATTTCCTTAGTTAGAATTCCACTTTTCACCAGTTGCGATAAGATTATCACATCAAAACATCCTTTCACTGCTTACAAGAGCAGCAGCGAAATCCATTAGCACATTCTGCCCGTTTTTGCAATTGAAAAAATTGATAGACTTACAGAAATATCATTAGAGTTATATTTAAAGAGATTTGTTGGTCTAAACTTGCCCTTTAGTACGCTCCACTCAATCAAAGCTAAGAAATCTTTTCTAACCCATCCAGTTATAACACTTACAGACACCATCCCCCTCCTGCAAGCCCAAGCATAACAATTCTGGATTCCAAAGCAAAACTGGGGAAATGATAATGAAGTAAAATACGCGGTCCACAAAGAAGAAAGTTGAGATTTTTACCGTATCTTTCTCCGAGCAAAACTAAACCATCTCGAGTAATACCAGATCCTACAAGAATATAACAAATTCACTGTATCAGTACGAAACTTGACATAGAAAATTAAAGTAACAAGTAGTGAACTGAGAAAATCACAAACCATCGTCCACTACTTTAACATAGGATGTCCCAATGCCAATGAAAATTGAAATCTGGAGGACATAAATTGATACAATAGATTGTAAATAAGATACATTAAGGCAGGCAAATTAGAAGAAAATTATATGTATATAACCTTCACATGGAAAAATAACAAAGTTAGTTAACTTTGATGGTTGTTTCTATTTAGTTTTTGAAGTTTTCAGAAGTTTTAATTACATCCTTATAATTTCTGATATTGTTCTCTTTTTGGTACCAGAAACATTTCATTGATGAA
Source organism: Cucumis hystrix (assembly GCA_025688845.1). Taxonomy (NCBI): domain Eukaryota; kingdom Viridiplantae; phylum Streptophyta; class Magnoliopsida; order Cucurbitales; family Cucurbitaceae; genus Cucumis; species Cucumis hystrix. The sequence goes on from CM046888.1 coordinate 26,792,897, forward strand.
TGAAATTAGGGGAGAACCACAAACACCTAATGGTGATTACAAAAGAGTGCATCAATTACTAACTAAAAATGATATGCTAACATGAGAGAAAAGGTGCTTCGTTTTACACAATGAGAAATGGTGCTTTTTGATGTTGTTCTGTAAGTCAATATAACTACCAAATAATGATTTTGCACAACATGACACAGAAACAATTGAATAAGGCGAACCAGCAAAAACACGATATAATATACCAGATTTGGTCGCTCTTATTGTATCTGCCTAGCCTACTATTTGGTGCTCATGCCTAACCATCATTCTTTAATTTGCTTAATATGACAGTATTAGGATTCCACCAAACAAGAACAACAAAGAAATACAAAAACACTAAAACATAGACTGCGTTCAGTAACTAGATCAATTCTCAATTTATCTTCTTTGTAAAGAGAATCAATTAACCATAAAGGAGTAGGTTTTTGCTTGTAGAAGAGAAGAAAGGTACTCAGTGATGGATGACTAAGAAATAAACTATGATTACATGGTAGGCTCTAATTCATAATGCACTACTTGTAACTGTTTTAGGAGCAAGATTGATTTATATCTAAGTTTAATATTCTGCACACTCCATCAGATTAACTTACCGTAAGATAATTAGCATAAAACATCTCACATTTCCAACTTGGGCAAGTAAGCAATCCCACGCCTCAACATAGCACAAAATCATACAAAGGACGATTAGACTCGTACCTTCGACGCACCAGCATCCAAACTATTATAAACAAGCTCTTCCACGACCTTCGTGACATCATAGAGAATAACGCCAGCACACACGGAATTACGAACTGACTTCGGCAGGGGCTTGATAGTCCCCATCTAGCATTCAAGTGCATCGGTAAGGAAAAACATCAAAAGAGAAACAAGACGAAGAATAGGAGGAGAATCAGCATATAAATAGAAAGATAAAAAGTTAATTATTTTCACCAAAACTTAATACGTTGATTGTACTGCTTTTTCAGAAAGTAGTTTCAACGGCGAGAGGAAGTGGACAAATTATGCAAAACTTGGCTATAGAAACTTTAATTCCTAACTTTCGTATAAATCGCTTGAGACAATATCAGCCTTCCCATTCCCTCAAAAAGGCAAATCATGGACTTGGAAACATGTGAAGATTGAAGTTTGGCTCGGAGATAAAGTAAGGCTCGAATACAACAAACTAGACAACCATTTCAATACTTTTTTCAACATAAATTCATTCCGCAATTTCAGAGGTCCTCATATTCGATTTACAACATGCCTCTTGCTTGTGAGTTTAGGAAGATTCGTGAAAAGCAATGAGTTCTTAACGAAACAAACCTACAAAAAAGCCTACGTACAAGACTTCTGTAACTACTCTAATTCTGTCAAAATCCCAAAAGCTATGCTCACATGTTAGCACAGCATCCACAGCCGGACTCTTCTTCCCGATGTGGCGGTGCAGGCTCATATGTCAATGGACCCGTATTCAGTCTGATGCCAACCTCTTTTCGAGACGACTGCGCTCCACCGCAGTAAAAACGGCCGTGCCGAGTGTCGTATTTAGAGCATACTGCCGTAAATCGTAATTAAGAACTTTCCCGGTACCAGGGCGCCGCTAGCACGGACGGCATGTCGTTTCGTTTAAGATAAAATAATTTGGACTCCAAACTTGCCAATTTTATGTAAATATCGATCAACATAAAAATGATAAAAAAGTTTTAGAAAAACTCAAGTTAATGGACGAAATTGTGACTGTGACTTAATTAAACTATAATTAATCATTCTTAACCATCATTTTTATAATACTTAACAGAACATTTAGATGGATTACATTGTTACTTACCATATAAAGCATACTTAGGCAAACACAATGTTGAATTAGTTATCATAATTTGTATTACAAGTGAGATGCAAACTATTTTTGTTTGGATAGAAAATGGTGAACACGGTAACATAGTGATATTGTGACCAATAGTAAATACAGCCAGAAAAAGGGTTTTGAAATAGTAACTACCACTCTTAATTATATGTTATATATACTTGTAAACACTATTATTAGAGTTATAGCCCAAATATGGTGTAGCCTATTCCACCAACCTCTAGTTGGCATAAGAAAAGTATTGATTTTTAAGAAAGCAAAAAAATCGTGTTGAAATAATTAATGCTATGACTTTTGAATACATAACGTACATGAACAGAACAAAAATTGAATGAGTATTGATATGTTATTTTATCACCTACTTCCCTTTTTATATTTTTTGAACATAGCAAAATAAGTTGGCAAAACAAATAGACTACATTTTACAAAAAGAATATAAGAAGAAAAAGAATCAAGACAAGATCCACATGAAAACTGCAGACCAAAGAGCGAGAGAAAGAGCAGCAGCCAAATACGTCCAAAGCATAATAACAGAGCATTCCTCTTGACCAACACCAAACAGTTGAGTCATTGTGCCAATAGCCATGGCGGGTGGCGTGGTGTACTGAACCATCAACAAGAAATGATAAAGAGGATCCGGCGCCAAGAACCCCAATGCATTTGCCGCTTTCACTACCGAAATTCCAATTATAGGCAATACAACATATCGAACTCCGATCACTCCAATGATTGTGCTTGCTTTCACCTTTGACGACCGTAACCCTTGAACCAGATTCCCACCTAATATGAGAGTAGTGCAAGGAATTGTCCCCTCTCTGAACATGACACACATAAATATATATAAAAACCTTTTCAACTATTTTAAAACTTCATCATTCCAAAGAAAACATATAGCATTTATTTACCCGAGTAGTTGAACTGAGTCTTGGATTACTCTAAACGGAGCATTGTCCCCAACCACCAGATTTCTAAGCCATGCCACCGCTCCAAAAATGAAACCCACAATCTAATCATATTATCATTAACCATACATTAATTGACTGTTATTTAAATTTGTTGTATAAACATAAAAACATGGGATTCTTGTTTATATTTACTTACAGCTCCTAGTGATGGAGGGGCCAGCAATTCTTCAATAATGCTATGCATAAATTCAAGTGTTTTAGCCCAAATGGAGGGTGATTCCCCTTTCTCTAAGCTATCTACTGATTCTTGGGATTCAACCTGCAAGTAAAATCAAATGGGTTACCCTCCAACTAGAAAGCCCAACGTGGGTGTGATTATGAAAGTAGTTCATAATGCGGTGAAAGAAAATGAAGCATTCTTCAAGTTGGATTTAAATTATCAAACTATACGGTAGTTTGATGTTCAAATTTAACATATATAAGTTGAATTAAATAACTATAAGAAACAGCATATTCTCCATTTGGAGTATCACGTTTCAAATTGAAGAATCCTCTCCTTTCTTTTGATCTTTATAAGTTGAGTCAAGAGCAAGTATTCAAAGTTTCTGTAAGATTCAAATATAATAGTTTCATATTCTAGTTATACTAGAATTAGTTGTTGTATCATGCCAATACGATTGTTGTAGTATGCATGCAGTCCATGCAAAACAAGTAATCATTTTCAAAGGCAACACTTATAAGCATGTCTCAACTACCTTTCAAATCTCCACCATTTTTCTAGGCTTTTTATAAGTTCTTGGTTACTTCAATTTATAAGTTTGAACATTATTAAGTGTCTAGCTAATTGTGGTGAAATTATTTTGCTAGTGTTAAAAAGTGTACTTGGTTCTATATATCATCCAAACAGTTACCTGTTCCAACAAGGTGTTGGTGGTTGATGAGACTGAAACAGGAAGAAGATGGGCTTGTTCCCCATTTTGTTTATTGAGAAGGTGAGCTTGTAGATCTCCATTGGAGGCCTGGTTGGGTGCTTTCAACTGCTCCTCTGCTTCTTCAACTTCAAGTGCTTTCAATCGCATGGACGAGGTTTTCACAAGCTGATAGGTATAGGTCCACAGGTAAAACCCACCTAGCTGAAAGTTCGCCAATATTTCAAACATATAAATATCAAACTAATCATTCGTTCTTGATCCAATAATACCATGTTAAATGAATCGGATATTTACCGCCATGGAAAAGGAAGCATAAGAGAGTCCGAGAGAAGTGCAGGTATCGCGGTCACCGAAAGGGCTACCATCCTCATCACAGATAGCAGGGACGATGATGAGAAGAAGGTTACCCAAGTTCCCTAAAATCATTAATATATTTGATTAGAGAAAACAAGAATAAAGAAATGAAGAACAACACAGAAGACGAAGCAAAGGGTTAGTTAAGAAAGCAACCAGAAGAAGAGGCTGCAATGACAAGGCCTTCAAGATATGGCTTGGGTTTCAATATTTTAACAACTATCCATCCCAATATTCCTCCAAATAGAAAAGTAAGACCAATGTTCACTGGCATGAACCACCTAATATAAAATAATCATTCCACTTTAATACTGATATGACTGACAAAAAGAAATCAAAGGACACAAAATTAAACGATAAATTACGTACCATGAAACAATGTCTTGAAAGGTGACTGTTTTGGCCAAATTTGCAAACATGAGACATGGAGTGAAAACAGTAAACACAATCTGTAAATTAATTAAAAGAGAATTAGGGTGCATGGATGGATTAAAGTAATATTATATATTGTGATTTATGAGAATGAAGGAAAAGAAGAAGAAGAAGAAGAAGAGAAAATACCTTGTTGAGAGAGGTTCGAGCATGGGCAGGAAGAAGGTTGCAATAATCGGTAGCCAAAAAGGCACCCACCAAACAAATGAGAAGCACTTGTAAATTGGGCATTAATGCCACCTCCAATAGAGATAACAAACCCATCTCTTCTCAATTTGGATTTGAATTTTTGGGATGGTTTTTTTTTCTGTGTTTCAAAATTTCAATACACAATCAGTAAACTCATCCATTTTCCTAAACGTAATTAATTAAACTCCAGCTTTTAGATCTCTAATAACTGGAAATTGAAATCAACTTTTTTTTTCTTTTTAAATTTTTGGATCTGAAACGGAAAATTGTTGTCATTGTTCTCTTGTTGTTGATATTGGGTGGATCTGTTAATAGCGGGTCTGCCTACCAATCCTACATCTAGAAGCCAAAATTGAAGAAAAACTCTAGATAACTTTATTCTTCAGACATTTTAATTAATTACAACTATATATTCTCTAACTTCTAACAAACTAAAAGTTTGAAATTAAATAAATCAAATTTATGAATTATCACTATTATTATTGTAAACTTATTTGAAAAACAAAAACGAACATAAAATATGTAAATAATTGATGTAGTAATTGGCCATATTATATTTAATTTACCATACAAATTGGGATTTTAATTTAATTAAAATACAAACATCTAATATGGTTCAAAATTAATATTTATTAAGGGTCAATTCAAGCTTTTATTTGATTTGATCAAGATTGAAGATCAAAATAAAGTTTGAAGATAAAAAAGATGAAATTTGCAATAGTTGATCTTTTTTAACACTTTTGTTTGTTAATTCTCACTTTGTATGTTAGGGTATAGTTTTCAATTTTTTTAGAACCTAATGGTTTAAAATACTTTTTGTCCATTCGAAATATACAATTTTCACTTTTTTAAATTTTTAGTCATCCACAATAAACAAGGTGAGTTATATTTTGATATAACGATCTCTTCATTTTTAATATAATGATGAAAATAATATAATTAAAAGTTTGGAAGCATTTTTCTAACTACATCTTTGAACAAATTTACAATTATTCATTACAAATTCATGTCACACCAAGATAAACACAAAAATAAAGAACTTTTAAGTTTGACATTCAAACTTTTATATTTGTTGTACATATTATAATATATTCGAAATTGTATTTCAAATATTTAGAATTCTATTCGAAATGCCTTTATATATATATATATATTCCATGATTTTAATAGATCCAAAATTTGCTCAAAATTTTTATTTTTATTAACTCTCATGTACTTTAAAATCCCTACCCGATAATAATTTGATTACTTAACCTAGAAATAAAACTAATTAAGGTTTGTTTTTCTAATTATTTAAACCGAGAAAGAGGCAGAATGTTATAATAATAAATTGATAATAACTTTGAAAACTTTGGTTTGAATTTCATTAAGTTTTGTGATTTTTTCCATTTATCCCAAACTAGGTTAGAAAGTTTGGTTATTCCATTTTGATATCTCCAAAATTCTAAAATATTTTTTAGACCACGGACTTTTATTGTATATTAAAGATAACAATGTTGGTTCTTATCTTTATTAAATTTTAATACTAAAGATAGCATGTAAACTTTGAGTACGTATAATAGGATGCGTGTATTAGAGGTAAACATAATTGGTAATTAAAACAAAACTATGGAAGAAAGGAAAGCAAAATAAATGGCTATTAGACTCTATAGGCATTTGAAAACTACCAACAACAAAAAAGTAAAAAACGCAGTATTCTAAAGTTTCACTTTTCGAAAGAAAAACGAGATTGAGCATTTGTAGTTAATAAAGATAGCTTAATAATTGTTTTGGGTCTCATATCAGACACATTATTGAGATTTTGCTAATCTTTTCAATTATTATGTATGCCGAATAATATATACAATATGCATGAGATTTTGTATATTTCTTTACATCCAAACTATTTTTGTTCTTTTGCAAAATTTAAATAAATCAAAATGCAATCGGGTAAATCCATTTGGATAATGATAAATTCATTTGAAAGTTTGGAAATTTCTAAAATTGAGAAAATGAGAAAGTAAATGTTTGGATAAAGATTACGTAAGTCTTTATATAATATTAGATAAAAATAATTGAATTAGGAGAAAATTTGAAAAGTGAAAAAGTATTATTTAATTTCTAACAATTTTGAAGAAGATTATTGTGTGATGGAAAAGAAATTAAGAAATAGTTGTGAAAGAAATATAGAGGCTCTGAGCAAGCATTTACGTGTAGATTGTTATTTATTCATTTATAAGGAAAATAGAAAATATATAGTTGTATTGGCAATCAAAAATAAGATAAAACTATAGTGTTTATCTTTTATTATGATCATATCACAACTAATACGCGTTGTTGCAAACATGAAGAAAATTGTTTTGATTAAAATAAAATAAAATAAAAATTATTTCGTGGAGGCCACAACCACGAGGGAGAATAATAAGAGGATCACCAAAAGTAGAGAAGAAAAAAAACGTTCTGTTTTTCATATATCCTTTTAAAAAAATAAAAAGTATATTAAACTTAGATATCATAATTAATTAAGATGAACTAAAATATTAACAAATACTTAAAAAAACTACAAAACTAATTAGAAGGTTTTGTCAATAACAAATTCTCATAACAATTTTATATATTTAAAAATAGATGTCTAATTTAACAAATGATTAGAGTCAGCGTTTAAATTATATTAAATAAAGAACGTTTCAAATTTTAAAGTTAACAATTATCTAATTTGGAGATATAATTTGATGGGTTAAAATCTAAAGTTTAAGTTCGATAAAGTGTAATAAAATTAGGGTGAAATTAACTTTTTGTGAGTTATATAAAAAAAAAAAAAAAACAGAAATTAGAAGTAGAGAGAGAAAAAGAAGGAAAAAGGAAAGAAAAAAAAAGAAGGTTACGTCAATGTGTTGGATTGGTAGAAGAGAATAGCAGAAAGAACTCAAAACTCATATTGCTCATTAATCCGCGCGCACATTCATTCTTCTTCCTGTATATCCTCTTTTTTTCCCCTTCCAGTTACTATGTTCATTTATTTATTAATCTCAACTTAATTCTAAACCTAAACCAAGATTTGAAAGAAAGAAAAAGAGTACTACGTATATACAGAATGAACGAAAAAGAAAATAATGCAAACCTGAATTTATGAGGTGACGTGGGAAGTAATCTCCTGAAAGAAGCTGGCAGTGGCAGCGCCCCAGCCGAGGAGGAAGAAGAAATAAGAAGAAAACTAATAAAAAAATATATTAGTTTATAATAATAATGGGTATTAAAAGGTAGGTCGATCCGGGAAAATTGAGTTAAATATATTCGGTGTATGTGTGTGTGTGTGAGAGAGAGAGAGAGAGAGAGGTAGGTTGGGGGTTAGGTTTAGGATTTAGGTTTGAAGAGAGAAATTAAGGGAATCGGAGGATGGTGTGTGAGAAATAGAAATTGTGTATTTATAGGAATATATATATGGTGGTGACTGATGAGATAATTAATTATAAATTTGAGGGTGTGGCGGCTAATTAAAACTTTATAATCATAATTATAATTATTAAGTATGATTGTAGTTTGTAAGCTGTAACTCATAATTTCTTGGGGTCACACATAGAAATTTCTTGGCAATGGGGGATAGCAGTTCAAATTGGAATTGGATATGTTCTTTTTATCGTTCTTCCGATAAGGCCGAACCAAAGTTGACGTATATATAAACTTAACTTTAAATATTTGTTGGCCTTACTTATAATTTCTTTTATTTCTTTTTTTTAATTTAATTTCAACCACAAATTTATACTTTGTGATTAATTAATATCATAATTAAACCCATGCCAAAAATCCAATAATCCATCTCCCTCTCCTTTCTTTTTCCCATTATTTGTTTTTCTATATATAGAAAAATAATTATATAGAGTCCAACAAATATTCAATCACTTTTCATAATTTCATTTCCATGTGAAAAACGCGAACGCGGAGTAGGAGAGAGAAGGCACTATCATTTTTTCCCATGCAACATATCTCTCATACTTTTTTATTATTTCATATTCCTTAATTCAATTCTTTCACTCATTCAAATTACTTTTGAATAATCAATAATATTTTGAGAAAAATACTCTTAAATGGAAACTTTCTCTTCCTGAAAAAAAAAAAACAAATGAACTTTACTTTAAAACAAACTCTTTTAATTTCCCTTAATATATATTTTGTCTACATATTATGTAAAAGTTAGATATTTTAATTTGAACATGGCAGTAAATAGTAATATTAAAGAAGAATAACGTTTGAGAATTGAGTATGTGAATTATATATATACATGTATTGAAGTGGATGTCCATTTTAAAGTAGGCTAAATGTTGGAATATAATATTCCGTAATCATATACCAGATAAAAAGAGGAATAACTTTTTCTCATCTTTCCTCTTCTAGATTTTTTACATATTTTAAAATGAATTGTTTTCTTCTTAGATTATTAAAGAAGTATGATTTTATGTTTCGTTAAATTACTATTTTATATTGAATCATCAAGATAGCTTTTAAGCTGAAACAATGGCAAAACAATATACTTTATCTTTATCCCCTGGATATATAGACTGTCTCTGATGTTGAACCACTGAATATTCTTCCTTATCTTCACTTTGAAAATTGAATAATATATATATATTGAAACATTGCTATACATTTAATTAATTATAATACGTAGTATATGTATGTACTAGGAATTAAATTACAATGCATAAAGTGATAAAAAAAATTCCTTCAATATTTCAAGCTTCAACCACCTTAGGCATGTGGCACGTGTCATCTAAAAATTTCAATTTCAACACACATACACATGCCTTTTTAATAATTGAAAACCACTTTGATGTGTATATATAAATCATGTAAAATCAAATATATCTAAATTGGATTTGAATTAATGAATATAATTATCTCTCTTTAATTTTTAAAAAATAGAAGTGTTTTTAAACTCGTTCAGAATATATGTTAGAAATTTATTAAAGAGTGTTAAATGTGTTTTGTTAATATAACAAAGTTAAAAGTTGATTGGGGTTTATTAACCACAATATATAAAAAGTTTAAGTGGTACATATGTGGTATGTAGTTTAATTTTGGTACTTATGAGTTTAAAAGCTTTGGATGTTTTATTATACAAATTTATAAATCAATACATAATGAATCATAAAAAAAGGTTATAATACAATACAAATTAAATAACTAAACTCACTCAAAAGATCTCTAAAGTATGGTATGATAATGATTAACATGGATTCATCAATCATTTAAACAAATTAAAACGTGAGGATGAAAATGGTAGAGAATGTGCATGCAAAAGCTAGCATTTATGTGTTAATTAATGTTGATACAAATATTGATATCTTTCTCTAATATATGTATATCAATCTTGATAAATGATGGGTGGTAAGTCATATTTTGAAATTATAAAAAAATTATAAATTTTGTTTTTTAATTATTAATTTACACACGTTTCACTTTTATTAAACAAGTAAAAATTAATTGGAGAAAAAAATGCAACCTTTTTAAAAAAGTTTAAATTTATCATTATTAATTAGTTCACGTAAAGTAAATATTGTTACTTTTAATTATTAAAATTCAGAACCCTAAGTCTGACCAACAACTTAATGAAGACATTATTTTAATTTTGAGAAAATTGAAAATGAAAACATTAATATTCAAATTATTTTTAGAACGTCACCTCCAAAGTTGCAGCCTCTTTTGACGACGCACTTGCAATTCTAATAACAAAACTTAGGCCGTCAACTTATGTTTAGAACGTCACTTATATTGTTTTTTCAAGATATATGAGACGATCTTTTTGTTTTAATTATAGAGATTAGATGTAATGGGGTATTTTTTATTTTAATTATGCTATTGTATTTGATGGTTGTATATATAAATTCATGAGATAGTTTTATTTTAAATTATAAAGATTGTACCAAATATTTGCTTATATGGATGTATGAAATCATTTTATTTTAATTATAAAGATTTAATCACCTATCTTTAGAATAGTTCACTTATAACCGTACTTGATTTATCTTTTACTCAATGTCTCGATCTTTAGTTTTTTAAAAAATATAAAAATTGACAAATTATCTAGCAAATAAAATCACGTAAAAAATAGTTCACTTATACCCGTAATTAATTACATCTTGATTTTTCTGTAAAGTATAAATATTTTTTTAAATGTTTTTATTTTTAATAATATTTTTAAGAAAATTTATAAAAAATAACAAATTTAACAAAATATTTATCGAATATAGCAAAAATTTTGGATTCTATCTCTTATACATTTATATTTTTCTATCGAACAGATGATAGAGAGTGATAGAAGTTTATTCATGTCTATCATTAATAGAATTTATATGTCGTAAATATTTTAGTTTATTATACTATATTTAAAAATGTTTCTTAATTTCATTTACTTTTGATTTTTTTAATATTCACGTTAAAATATATTTTCTTAATTTTATATCCAATGTTACGCTAATCAATTCAAAATAATTAATTAAAAATAGAATCATATTAGAATTCAAAATGTATTTTTTTATTCTAAATATGAATTACAAATTTAAATTATATATTATTTTAGTCCACAAAATCTTTAAAATATATTTGTAAATAAAATAAAAATCACAATTTATTATAGTGTTAATAATAAATAAACTATAATTTTTTTTTATTTTTTAAAATAGCAAAATAAATTAAAATATTTACAAGCTACAAGTAAAATTTTGAATTTTATCATTGATAGTCTTCTATTACTATAACATATAAATGACTATCAGTGATAGAATTTGCTATAGATTGTAAATATTTTGTAAAATCTACCATTTTAAAAATTTACCTTTTCAATATTTACAAAAATTATTATAAACCGTAAAAAATAAAATTATTTACAAAATATACCAACAAACTTAAATTAACATTAACAGTTTGATGGGTTTTGGTGTAATATTTATAATTAGTTTCAAAATTTTGCTGTTTATGAAAATATCTCTAAAATCTATCTATTTTTTTCTATTTTGTTAATTAGTCTTGTTTTTTATCTATAAGAATTTTTCTTTCTTCAAAAACTTTTTATTTAATTTTTTTATAGGATTATTTTGTAGCTCCATGCCAATATTTATTCTATATTGTTTTTTTTGGTGGGCTACTTTTTTGTTTTTTCAACTCACCAAACTTTTCTATACTTTCAACTTATTTTCTTTTTTAAATTTTATAAAAAATATTTTTACTTTAAAGAGGATACTTAATTTAAAAAAGCAAATAAATGTTTTGGTGAACAACAGTGGTAAATGATAATTAAAAAAAAAACTACTTAAAATTTTTAAAAATATATAGTATAATTTTATATTATAGTTTAAATTTTTTATATATTTTGTAAATATATTTTAAATGGTTTGAAGGATGAACGGAAATCAAGGTTTGATGTTTTTCATTCAATTTTGCTACTAACAAGCGATCATGAATCGAAAAAAAAAACAACCACAAATGATTTTGGTAAGATTAGAGAAATGGAGTTTTTGGCACATTAATAAAAATTTATGCAAAACAATTAACCTTTTCTTTTGTTTGTAGAATCTTATAAATTAATTTAAAACAGTAAATCAAAGACATGTGGTTGCTATTTTTACTTAATTTACATCATTCAAGGTTTTTAAATAACATACAAACCTCTACTTGAACAAAATAAAATTATACCAAATATATATCCAAATAATGTACTATGTGATATTTAAAAGTCGCACATCTCTTTTGTTGTCAGCACAGTTAAATGATCATATTGGTGAAAACGGAAGTAGCTAATTGACTCTTCTCTACGTGTGATAGCTAACCGAGAAGCGATGTGCGTTTTGCAAGACAAAAAGCAAAATCACTTCCATTTTGCAATGTGAACGAATGAATGACTAAAGGCAACTCATGGCTTACAGTGATGTGGTGGCAACAATCATGCGATTCAAATACTATGCAACAATGTTCTCCCCGATTCAACAAGCTTTGACGGTGTTTACCTATTTTAATTCATTTTAGATTTTGGTTTACATTGCTATTAACAACCTCTTGTCGAGTGAAACTTTAAATATAATATGAACTAAATGAGAAACAAATACATTCAATCGTGTTTGACATCTAGACTCAAACTTAAGCTAGATGGAGTAATAAGGTTTAGATATAATATGAACATAATAAAAAACTTCAAAAAATATTAAAAAAAAAAAATACTTTGTATACTAAAATCGTAGTTGAGAGACACTTCTGATAAGCGTTGTCTTGAAGACGATTATTTGCTATGCACGAGCTTGCAAACATAATAGGAACGGCCATCTCAACAGGATACGATGACTAACTTCCATATAACTGAAATCTTGAATTACTTGGATCTATCCGAACTCTTTGATACTGGCTCTCAACTCAACACAAGAACAAAGGAAATAGCGAATGAATGATAAGAACTCCTCAATTTTGGAACGAATGCTACAAATGAAAAAATAGGTTCCTATTCATAGGCTAGCAACTTAGTAACTCTTCAAAATACAAAATAAAATCAAATAAATACAAAAGTCAATTCATCTGTCAAATTTCACTCAATTTATTTGTTACTTGACTAAAATCAAACACAGTTCTTTTAAATCAGAGAAACAACAAATTTAACTTTCATACATGTTAAATGTGTACATTAAACATCTTAATTTGACGATTTCAATTCAATTTGAAGTTTATAATAAATGAATTTAATCTATACAATTAAATCCAATTTTGTATGTTTCAAAATTCACAAAAATTTCATTTTCTTTCACCGTTAATATCCAACAATCTGTCACAACTCATTTGACATTTTATTTTGTAGCGTGTCTTGATTAAGTAACTTTGGTTTACCATTCGATGAAATGAACTTGTTAATGGAAATTGTTACAAATAGAAAAAAAAAACTATTTATAAAATTAACTAAAGAGGAAGAATTTGATAAATTTTACTCTAATTTATAAATAATTTCAATATTTTACTATTTGAATGGTTTCAATTTAAAATGGAATGGATCAGGGACTTGAAATGAAGTCTCGAATTCACTTTTGGGAATTATAAGTTTGAATTACCTAAAATTTATTTCTTCTGTTTTGTATAGGGCTTGATTGTGGTTTTTTGAATCAAAGGTATAGTTGTAGTTTAAAGTTGGAGAATTGGAGAAATATTTGTGGAAGATAAAATTGTTCTATTTATGAGGTTATGAAAGAAGAAGAAAGGAGGAAAAAAAAGAAAAAAGAAAAAAGAAAAAAAAGAAACCCTAGAGTGGTGACCACACCTCCTCCTGCTCAATCTTCTTCTCCGGCGGTGATCATTCACAAACCCCAAAGAAGCTACAGCGACTCCACCCACGGATCAAGCTCGTTTTCCTCCTCTCTCTACGGGACGTGCACGAGAGGCGAAATTCTTCCTCCCTCCCCCACGTTTATCCTTTGGCGAACAACGAACCACCACGCGACCAACAACGTCTTATAGACTCCGGGGACCCATCTTTGCGCAATCTCACCCACGAATCTGACCTGCAACACGAGACCCACTTCAACCAAGCTTCACAGCAGCGTTCCTCACTTGTTCGACGAGCTTTGGTATTGACCCACACTCCGATTGGCTTCAAATTAGTGTACCCATAACGTATAAGGTCCAGATCTGCAAGTTCGGATTTTTTCGAACACCAACCAGCATGTTTCGGAGCATTTCCAGTAAGCTTCGGTAAGGATCATCGCTTTAATTTCTTTTTTATGAATTGGATTTAAGTGTTCGAATGTTATTCTAAATTCTTGGAACTCATCTGTTGTGTTTGGGTAAATTTCTAGGTTCAGCAAGGTTGAGCACATTTAGGATTAGTTCGGACTCCATTAAAAGTCTCTTAGATCAACCTTTGAACTTGTGAAATGTTGTTGGTTGTAGTTTTGGATTAATTTTGAGTAATTAATTAAGGTTTATGAAAAATCTCTTGGTGTCGATTTAGGTTTTCGAACTGCGTTCTAACGCCTAACCATTGTTACGAATGATAGTTAGAAGTGTGATGATTTTGAAAGTGTTTCTGTTTTGGTTTTGTTTACCTCTGGAAATTTATGAATGGTTTGGTTTGATGAGTTTTGCTGCTGAAATTGCAATTTGAAAATACTTTGTTTTGTTTCAAATGTTTTTGAATGTTTCAAATAGGGTTATGAGATATGATAATTTTTGTGTCTTAGGGACTGTATGGTATTTTGTTGTAGCCAAATTTGGAATTGACTGTAACTAAAGCTTATTCGTGAGAAGACACATTTTTGTGGTTTGGCGTTCTTTGAAATTAAAATTCATGCATGTGCTGCACTCATATAACCTCACACTTTAGTAATTTGACTGGTGTTATCGATAAGTAACCATATTTATTGGGATACTTCAAGTATGCATTTTTTTTAATTATATCCGTATGTTACAGGCAACTTGACTAATTGACAACCGGCCTGACCCTACAACAATTGGGTGTTAAGAAATTGATAGAAAATTAATTTTTAGGTAGGTGGTCACCAAGGATTGAACTCATGACCTCTTACTTAGTTATTGAGATTATGTTTCTTTTTTACCGCAGGCCAATCCATGATGGTTCAATTATGCATCTTTCTTACCATACATTTGAAAGTTCTTATTGTATGAAAGTATTAGCTGATTGAAAGTTCTGTTTGATTGAAAGTATTGACTAATTAAAAGCTTTGTATTGGAAAGTATTGGAAGATCCGTGTTATAATAAGTCTGGAAGTAAATCATCACGAGTTGACCTGGTGGTAAATAGGGGGAATGACCTTGATAAAGGTCTAAAAGAGGTCATGAGTTCAATTAATGGTGGCCGCCTACTTAAGATATGTTTTTTAAAAAAATCCTGCAGGTTTTCTCGGTACCAAATATTGTAAGGTTAGGTGGGTTGTCCCATGGGATTAGATTGAGGTGCTAGCCTGAAGACTATAGATATGTATAAAAGAAGTATGTGCAAGGTGTCGAAAGCTTATTTGAATGGTTTGATTTTGTTGAAAGAATATTTGAAAGTTCCTGGTTGAAACATTTAGTTTTGAAAGCATATTTGCTGCTAAGATTCTGATTTTGAAAGTACCATTTGCAGCAAATTTTTGATTGAATGTTTCGTAGTGATTTGTGTTCTTATTTGCCATTCCGGTAGGACAAAGAAGGATTTTTGTCTTAGGATTTTATAGTTTGATCTAGAAATAGTTTGCAATAACTTGCTTTCACTAAAGTGTATAAGTTGCCAAAGTTTCTATTTGCTAAGCATGTCTAGATGCTCCTCACGTTGATTGGTGTTGATTGATGTTATTATGTGAGACGTAAGGCATATTTTAGAAATAAGTTATTGGATTTGTGCCTTTTGTTGAGTTTATGTGATAAAGAGTTTTGAGAGCAGTGTCTATAAACGAAAGTTGGCTGGATATTGACCTCACCGTTGGAATTAGAGTAGCCCTTGAGTTATGATTGCCCTTGAGCTAGGCAGTTCTAATAGACTTTAGTTGAGTTATTTTGTTTCAAGGATTGGTTTGATTGACTTTAGCTTAAGTTGGTTAGTTATGTAACTCATTAGCATTTGGGAAAGTTTTGTTGAATCTGGTTAGAAAGCACTTTGAATTTTAGTTTTCTTGTTTGGATTTGTTATTAATTTGATTATTAGGTGATTTGTGAATATGTATTGTTCAGGGTACATTGTTATGTTGTCCATTTTTTCCCTAAAAGCATCATAGGTAGTAGACTTAAAGGTTAAATATTGGTGATGCGCCCTTAGTTTGTAGTTGAAATTTGGGGTGTTACATTCAAATTCAATTTTTTAGTATTGAATACTAAATAAATCGTTTCATTTGGATGTTATTTTAGAATTGTCAAGTTTTCTAATTGATCTTAGAGTCTGATGGAATGTGCGGAGTCCAATTTGTGATAGAATAGAAAATAATTTTCTATTCTTTTGATTATTTTACAGTGGAAGTAAATGATTACTCAGTTTTTTGTTCGTGTGGAGACACATTAGCGATTTATGTTTAAAGCTATAATTGGGAAGGAGAAGAATGGAGGGCAATATCTGTGACGTGAATCACCTCAATTCCGATGTTCTGTTACCTCCAAGAAAGCGTCTTCTTGCTGGCTTGAGAAAGCAAGGTGGCGATGGCGATGGTACTTTTAATCTGCCACCAGTTGCCTCCTCCTCTTGTTCTCCTCCTCCTTCTCCTTCTTATGGCTTCACATCTATTGAATTCAATATACGGCTTAACAGTCTGTTGAGTGCTCATTCAAATTCTAACCTATCACCTGAGGAAATAGTGGAGGCCTCGAGATCAGCTGCTGCTGCAGCTGTGAAGGCTGCAGAGGCTGCTAGGGCAGCAGCTGAAGAGAAGGCTGCGATTGCAGCAAGGGCTGTTACAGTTGCAAAGAGTGCCATGGACTTGGTTGCCTCGATTTCTGAAGAAGCAGCTTATAAAGAAATAAATCTAAGAAAGAACAAGCTGAAGAAACATGTCCCAGTTCAGTTGCTGTACACAAAATATCAACCTCTTGAGAATACTAAGACAGATGAAGAGTTAGCCCGCAAATTGCATCGGGCAATAAACAGCTCCCCTAGAATTTTGAAGAATTCATCTGGTTCTGATGTTAGAAGCCACAAACATAAGAAGTTGAAAAGCTCAACCAGCTCTGAGAAAATTAGGGTTTCCAATTGTGGCATCTCACAGGATTTGGACCCTACAACTACGTGCAATGGGCATGCTAAATCTAACGAGGCTGACTCTGAGTGTAGCTTCCAGGAGGTATACAAGCTCAAACCTGATGAGAAGACTAGTAAATATGAGAAGAACAATCCGTCTCTGACGGATAATGGAGAAGAGACAAGTCAGAAGGAGAAAACGTGTGATGATATTAGTGTCACTATTAAAAAGAGGGGAAGAGTAAAGCTTAAAAAACTGCCCTTGAGTATTTGTTCTTTCAGGGACAAGACAACACTAAAGGAAGATATGAATAATGGAAGTTCCCCAATCTTGACTGTGCAAAACAGGGGGTCTCCCACATCTGAAAAAGTTATTTTACATTCTGTAGATAGCCCTACCGAAGGTGTGATGCCAATAGATTCTACATCAGTATGGAAATGCCAGGAGTTTAAAGCTCCCCTTTCTGTCAAACAAAATAAAGTTGTGCAGTCATGACTGAAAATGACATGTGGTAAAAGGTTGCTGCTAATAGGAATTTGATAGTTGAGGTAGGATCCTTGCAACTTTTCTTATAGAAAGGACTTTACTCCATCTGTCTTCCTTTTGATCCTGCATGTCTTGTTTCAGATGAACTGGGATAGACCAATTGTAAATTTTATATTATGTGTTTGAATATTCTCCAGAGTTGAAAGATATTCTTTATGACACAGAGCTTGAAGTCCAAATAAGAGAGGGAGGGTTACAATAAACCAAATACTCGAACACTCCTTGTTTTTCAGGAGGCATTTTTGTCTTAATTTCATTATATATACTGAATATACTAAAAAGCAATCCCCGTGTATCTGTAGGTAAGATCTGTAGATGATTGTTTTCGTGGTCACTACAGTTGTATCAATATATTACTCAATGATGTCCTCATTTATAGGAGTTGTGGATTGAAAGAAATTGAAGAAAATTCCAAACAATTGTGTTGGTACTTCTGGAAAGGGTGAAGTGTCTGTCTGTTTGTTTGTTTTTGGTCATCTGGTTTTCTTCATTTTTCATAGCTTTGTTATTATTGATTAACTAGTATTAAAAGATTGTATTCTCTAGATCTTCTTTTCCCCTTTAAGAGGAGGATGCCCTATGCCCTATCCTCTTGTGGCAGTGTAATTGCTCTTACTATATATAAATGAAAGCTTCCATTTTTGTTATTAATGACTTTTTGGCTCCTGTATATGAAGCTTTTTTTTTGTCTGTTATTCTTATGTTGACTTGCAAACAGATTAGCTGTAAAACTCTGCTACCATTTTTAATATTCAATTTCGAGTAGCTATATTTCTGTCGAGAATCTGGCATTCAAGAGATCTCTTTTGGCGGATCAGATCTCATAATTTGTTCATTTGTTGTTAGCAGAGAAGGAAATCAATTGTTGCTGCTCTCTCTATACAAATATATTATTTGAAAAAATTGGTTGTAATACAAAAGCTCTTTTATATATGTGGGCTCCCCTCACAGGGAAGTTAAAATTCAAGTTGCCTTTTCTACCAAGGTTCTGACAAAATAATTGTCCAGGTCAGCAACATCGGGCTATTGGTAACTTGAATAGTGTTTAAATGAGTTGAAGTATGCTTTAGTCAACTTATTGGAGATGACTTGAAGTCTGAAGAGAATTGTTGTACTCGTGAAACCATGAAAAATCTAGTTTCTCAACATGTTATGAACTATATTATTTACTGAGGAGAAAAAGGAAGATACGGTTGTTATATGTATATGTAGGTATAAGTGATGATTGCAAAAATAACAAAAAAAAAAAAATTATAATAATAAAATCTATGTCACTATAATTTTTTAATTACAAAAGTAGCAAATTCAAAAGTCGGTAGCCGTTTGATATAACTAATTACTGAGATGTTATTGACTGTTATTTTCTAAATGTTTTTGTCATTTCATGTAATTTTTCTATGTATAACCCATAGAATACCTTAATTTCATGTATGTTTTCACTTTTCTTTTTTTAGTTTAACAAATGTGGGAGGGAAAATAATCAGAGAAATAGTACAACATAAGATGGCCTTTATAGAAGCTGAATGAGACATTCCTAATAGATCATGTGATCACTATCTTCCATTTTATATCTCTCTATCTTTGGAATATAGCAAAATGATACAAAATGGGTGAGGTGGCTCCATTTCTTCAAAAGATCCACACTCAAGTCCCACAGCTAATCTCAATAATGAATTTGTCAAGCCCTTCCCTTGGCTGAATGTGCTATAATGCTTTAATTCTATCAGGAGCTA
Organism: Cucumis hystrix; assembly: GCA_025688845.1. Classification (NCBI taxonomy): domain Eukaryota; kingdom Viridiplantae; phylum Streptophyta; class Magnoliopsida; order Cucurbitales; family Cucurbitaceae; genus Cucumis; species Cucumis hystrix. The sequence continues at coordinate 26,812,532 of CM046888.1, forward strand.
AAAAGAAAAGAAAAGATTGAATCAAGTCAAGATCCACATGAAAAGTGCAGACCAAAGAGCAAGAGAAAGAGTAGCAATCAAATAAGTCCAAAACATAATTACAGAGCATTCCTCTTGACCAACGCCGAACAACTGAGTCATTGTGCTAATGGACATAGCCGGTGGCGTGGTGTATTGAACCATCAACAAGAAGTGGTAAAGAGGGTCCGGTGCCAAAAATCCTAACGTGTCCGCCGTTTTCACTATCAAAATTCCAATTGCAGGCAACGCAAAGTACCGAACCCCAATCACTCCCAAAATTGTCCTCAGCTTCACCTTTGAAGACCGCAACCCTTGAATGAGATTGCCACCTAATATCAAAAGGGTGCAAGGAATCGTTCCATTTCTGAACAAAACACACAAATGAATATAAGATGAGACCATTCATAAAACATAGCATATAGATATAGATATACACACATACCCGAGTAGTTGAACAGAGTCTTGAATTACTCTAAGTGGAGCATTCTCCCCAACTACTAGATTTTGAAGCCATGATACAGCTCCAAAACTCAATCCCACAATCTAATCATAAACGTCATTTTTTTATCTCAATCCTTGGAATTCATAATTTATTATTTGTTGAACAAAAGCAGGGGATATTACTTATTACTTACTGCTCCTAAGGATGGAGGGGTTATTGATTCTTGCATAATGGTGTACAAAATTTGTAGTGTTTGAGCCCAAATGGAAGAGGATAAGTTGGTGGGCACTGTTTCTTGGGATTCAATCTGTAAGAAGAGGACAGAGATAACATCTTCTTATTAAGAACGACAAATAAAGAAAATAGAAAATGTAAAGCAATAAAAGAAACCTCCAACCTCTGTGGTTTACTAATATTTTGTTAACTACGTCCAATGAAAAAAACAATAAACAATTTTATTATTGGAATTTTTTTTTATAAAAAAAAAAGAGGCGTCTCCATAGTTACAGAGTTTATATATGAACTCCCGATGTAAAAATGACAAATACGTAAATAACTTAAACTTCAAGATCATGTACTGATCATGTACTTGGTTGTTTGAAGTGACAAATAACATATTCAAGGTATTCCAATATTTTTCGTGAGGGTTGTGTAAAGTTTCTAAGCAGTTACCTGTTCAACTGAAATAGGACCATTTTGCTTGTGGAGAAGGTGAGTATGGAGCTGGTCAATGCCTGAGGCTTCTTCAATTGCATTCAACCGCAAGGAGGAGGTTTTCAAAAGGTGGTAAGTATATGTCCATTGACAAAACCCACTTAGCTGAAACTTGACCAAATCAACCTATTAGTTTCCAAATGCAGCTAAGTATTTTTCTTTTAAATTTGTATTATATCGACAAAAGATGAAAATGAATTACCGCCATGGAAAAGGATGCATAAGAGAGTCCAAGAGAAGCACAAGTATTGTGGTTGCCAAAAGGGCTGCCATTTTCATAACAAATTGCAGGGATAATGATGAGAAGAAGGTACCCCAAGTTCCCTAATCAATGAAGAAATTAAAATCTAAAACATTTGTTAAATTAGCCCAAAAGCAGCTCAAACTTAATAAATAAATAGAAACCAGTGGAAGAGACTGCCATGACAAGGCCTTCAAGATATGGCTTTGGTTTCAAAAGTTTGATAACAATCCACCCCGAAAGCCCTCCAAATAGAAAGGTAAAAGCAATATTCAGTGGCATGAACCACCTATACGTAGATTATAGTTAAAGTTAATAAATTAATGAGAGAAATGAAAAAGAGCATATTATATATATATATTAATTGAAATGTTATATACTTACCATGAAACAATGTCTTGGAAGGTGACTGTTTTGACCAAATTTGCAAACATGAGACAAGGAGTGAAAACAGCAAACACGATCTGCCATAAAAGAAGGAAATCAGTGTTTCAAATGGGAAAGGAAAAAAGAATTTGTTAATACTAATGGAAAAAGGGTGAAAATAAAATGCCTTGTTGAGAGAGATTCTAGCATGTGCAGGAAGAAGATTAGAGTAATCAGTGGCTAAAAAAGCTCCCACTGAACACATCAGAAGGACTTGCAAATTGGGAATGAAAGCCACCTCCAATAGTGACAACAAACCCATCTAATTAATTTCTTTCCTTTTTTGCAAATTCCAAATTCCAATTAAGATCACGAGAAAAAGAAAGGGCAGAAGTTTTAAGAAGAAGAGAAGAAGAAGAAGAAGCAGAAGAAGAAGAGCATATGTGTTATTTAATACTGTAATATTACACAGAAGACTTAAAAAGATAGTAGAGCCTTCCTTGCAATAGAACAACATATATATTATTTTGGTCTTTTATTATTTTTTCTCTTTCACAGAGTGTTGTTTGCATTTGGTCCCATCCATGATCAATCTATCCCTTTCTTTTTCTTCTTTTAAATAAACAAAGATATATTATTGTTATTATTTATCAATCAATCACGATGTACCCAAATCGCACCTGTGTCACTATGTTGCCCCTTGGAGTAGTTGTAAAGGTGTCAGATGCTATGCCTACTCAAACTCTTCAAGTTGAACTCAACTACATCATATATTAAATTAAAGCTGAGTATGTTCTGAAAATACATATATACATATATCCATATGCATATAATGGATATGTATCTTTTTTATACTTCTATCTAATCTTTAATTTACTTATTTACATAATATGCCATTATCAATTAAATGTCATTTGTAAATTATTAATTAAGGTTGTTTTTAAATATAAGAAATATAATTAGCAAATATAGTAAAATAGCATGGATATATGTTAATAGACATCGATAAACTACCACTACCATCTATCACTAATAAATGTTAATAGACAATAATAGATATCTATCACATTGATGAACTATATTTAAAATAAATTTTCTTAATTAAATATTTAAAGAGAGAGTTTTCTTCCCTATGTTTCACAACCATTTTCTTTTTCTATTTTTGTTCTCTCAATTTATCGATCTCAGAGTATTTTCAATTTTAGAAACATACTCTTAAGATATTGACATTATATTCAAGTTCAAAGATAGACATAGATGTGTTAAATCAAAGATCTTCTATTCGAAGTTTTTGCTAGTTTATGGTACAAACCAACTTTGATGAAGTTGATTATAGTGTTTGTCTAGCAAGAGAACAAACATTCTAATAATGAGCGAGAAAGTTAATGACGATTGTTGACATAAAATAAGAATTGAAGCAAGGTAAAAAAAACAACCAGAGTTAGAGTCATAAAAATGAGCGAGAAAGTTAATCTATGTTGAAGCCCTGATTCCTGATTTATAAGTTCAACTCAGACCTATACGTATTTTTTTCTAGCAAAATAGCTAATGAGGCATGTCCCACACATATCCAACCTCAAATTATTTGACCTAAAAAAATACAAGATCGAAGCATATCCTAAACAAACATGAATTCGTGGAGAATTACTACATAACAATTTAATATTTGGAGGGATTTTTAAGGATAAAAAAAAATACAAATTACTTACACTATTATGGCAAAAAAACCACAAAGTAAAAAACTTATTCCAGTTGATCTGTAAATAGTTATTCATTTTGCTATTTTTTATAATTTTTTAGAAAACAATAAATTAATATTTATAAAAATCTCTTTTAAAGGTAGTTAATAAAAAATTTATTTTTTTATTTAAAAAAATCAAACAAAATCTTTTGGTGTATTATATATACCTCAATTATTTATCAATCTCAAAGTCTTTTCAATTTTCGAAACATTGAAGATACTGGTGTGCTATTTAAGTTACTAGCAGATGCATGTGCCAAATCAAGATCAACTTCTAGACTTTTACTCCTTTACTCTACAACTCCACTTTGGTGTAGTTAAATAATTAAGATTAATGTATGTAAAAAAGAGAGCAAATCTATCCGTCACATGATTTTGAATCGAATAGTATAATAGGCATAAAATAAGAATTGAAGCAAGGTCGATAAAATAAAAGAACTTGAACAAAAGAATAGGACCGTAGCTTCAAAGCGAACAAGAGTTGAAAGTCCAAATATATATATGTTTGTCCTTTACCTTGACTAACCCTAACGAAAAGACAATAAAGCATGTCGAAGGCACATATGTAGTTGGTCTGGGAGGAGATGCTTAGCCTTGATCAAGGCAAGCAAACCCTAGTAAGACATAAAATCAGATATATAGAATAATATATAATTTGGGGTAATTATTTGCAATCGTGTTTACTTTACTTTACAACTACCTTTGTACTAATTTAATAAAAGAAGAAGGAAGTAATTAAAGTAAATCAAATCAAATTAAAAATAGTAATGAAGCATAGTAAGATCAAGAGTCGTAATAATGATAGCTAATAAGATAAGATAAGGAAAAGATGATGTGATATGAGAAGGTAGGTATAGAGTATATATCAAATACTAAACAAACTGAAAAGAAAATACTTTGTACAACAAACTCCAAAAGAAAATACTTGCATGCCCTACAACACAGTAACATATACATACACAATATAATGCCCTTCTTTTTTGTTGGACTTATAATTTGTAGTATTTGGATTCAAAATAAAAATTAAGTAGATAAAATCCACATGAAGAGTGTATACCAAAGCGCGAGCGCAAGGAGAGCAGCTGAATATGTCCAAAACATAATAACCGAGCATTCCTGTTGACCAACGCCAAAGAGCTCAGTCATAATGCCGATGGACATGGCTGGTGGGAGCGTGTATTGAACCATCAACAAGAAATGGTACATGGGGTCCGGTGGCAGAAACCCCAACCACATTGCTGCTTTCACAATGGCTATTCCGATTGCAGGGAGAACAACATATCGAGAGACGATTAAGGCTAGGATAATCACTGGTCGCACTGATGTTTGTGACGATTGTATCCCTTGTCTTAGGTTGGCGCCCAGGATCAACGTTGTGCTTGGGATCGTTCCATCGCTGCATGCATTCATTTTTCTTATATATTCATCATTAATAATTATTTCTAATGGAACAATAATATATATATCATATAAATATTATTATTACCCCAGTAGTTTGACAGAGTCCTGGACTACTCGCAATGGAGCACTCTCCCCAATCACCAAATGTCTCAGCCATGTTACCGCTCCAAAAATGAATCCAATAATCTAATTATTTATTAATTACACACAAAACAAAACAAAACAAAACAATTTCATTTTATTTGTTGCAGTTTTAGTATTAATAGATGATCAAAAGAGAATTAATATACATATATATAATGAATTAACTTACAGCTCCTAAAGTGGGTGGCTCCATCAACTCCTTGACAATAGAGCGAAACAAATGTTGTAATTTACTCCATAATATTAATAATCTTGATCCTTTTGATGATATCACATCATCTGAATATTGTTTCTCTACAATGGGTACCACGCTTCCACCACCTTCTAATAATAATTGGGATTCAATCTGCATGAGAGATCAGTTATTCAAAATTACTTAACTAATTAATCAATCACCTATCAGATCAATTTAAATTAATTAATTACCTGATCTGATTTTAGTGTGTTGTCGGTAGAGGGAAGGAGGTGATGATGAGAATCCTGTGGTCGTCCTTGATCAGCTTTCTGAGGCAGAAGATGAGTGTGCAACTGGGAATCATCATGTGGGACTTGAAGTTGTTTGAAGCGTAATGAGGATGTTTTCACTACATGGTAACTGTACGTCCATATGTAAAATCCCCCTAACTGCATGCAATGCATTAATAGTCTTTAATTTAATTGATTCATTTCCAGGTATAATATATACATTCACTTTTTCATAATTACGTACCGCCATGGAAAACGATGCGTAAGACAGTCCACGAGAAGTACAGGTTTCGCGATCCCCAAAAGGATTCCCCTCATCCCCACATATGGCTGGGATGATTATCAGAAGAAGGTTTCCCAAGTTTCCTGTGTGTGTTTGGTATGATATATATTAATTCACTAATTAATCCATTATGAATTAAATTTAAAACGACGACTATATATCCCACTCACCAGTAGCAGATGAAGCAACGATAAGGCCTTCAAGATATGGCTTTGGTTTCAAAATTTTCACAATTGTCCATCCCAATATTCCTCCAAATAAGAACGTAAATCCAATATTCACTGGCATGAACCACCTGTATATATCAACATTAAATAGCTTCATATTATATTAAATTTAACAAAAGGGGAAGCTTATTAACTTACAATGAAATAATGTCTTGAAAGGTGACAGTTTTGGACAAATTTGCGAACATGAGACAGGGAGTGAAAACAGCAAACACAATCTGCATATGCAGTAATAATAAAACAAGCAATTAGAATATATATATATACATAATATAAAATGAAATAATAACGATACCTTATTAAGAGACTTTGTAGCATGGGGAGGAAGAATGTTGCAATAATCAGTGGCTAAGAAAGCTCCCAATAAAGAAATAAGGAGGAGTTGTATATTGGGCATCGATGCCACCTCCAATAAAGACAAAAACCCCATCTCTAATTCCTTAACCTACCTTAATTCCTTCCATTCAAAATATATAAAACACAATACAAAGTTAGTTTTTAATTACTTGTTCTCTACAGATTTTTAAATGTTTAATAAATTTATAAAGTATCAATTATTGTCCTGAAAATTGATATGTTACTGATACTTCTAACAAATTTAGATATGAACATTTTTGTCAATTAGTACCTAAATCTATTGAGTTGTTTAGAATCACTTCTCACATTCCCAATAGATTTGGAGTTAATTAAAGTTCAATTAAAACTCAAGAACTAGGTTGAAGAAAACATCTCCCTCGTACATATTAATAAGTTCAACACTCAGAAATAAATACCCAAGCTTTTACAGCCCCCTTGTTTGATTTGTGATATATATTTATTTGCCATACATGTCTATATATATATATACACACACATACGAAATGAATTATTTATTATACAAAAAGGACCCAGCGAAGCGACCATGCTGGTCCCTACTCCCAATATTATTATTGCTCACACTCCCATTTCCATTTTTTGATATTTCTTTGTGAAAAAAAAACCTTTTTTGAAAAATTGACAAAACAGTCTTTTTTTTCTTTCTTTTTTTATATTTAAAAAATATCACGATTTTACAAAACTTTGAATCTTGTTTTTCTCAAGATTAAAGAGTTTCTCAGCCAATTGCATCTCAAGTTGGGTTTTCGTTAAAGATCTGAAATTGAGGCTAACTCTTTCTTTGATCAAATTTCCTACGAGATTCTTTGTGGGAATTTATGTGTTCTAAAGTTTTATTTGATTTGAGATCATACAATAACATTGACTTTTTTTCAATTAATATTGCATAATCAATGATTCTGGGCCAAACTTGCCTCGAGATCATACAATATAGGAAGAATCTTGGAATCGAGAAAAAGAAGTTTTTTAAAAGGATGCTATACTTTTGAAATATGAAACAAGAAATGTGCTATTTTTGTTAATTTTCCAACTATCTTCCTAACTTTGGTTAACTTACAAATTTAGCTATAAACATTGAGGCTCTTCAGTATTATTGTTGTATATCATCTATTGGACTTTAAAGTTCTATCAAACTATTAGATACAAAATTGAGAGCTTAAAGTCTAAAAAATATATTTTTTTAAAAAGTTTATCCAGCTGAACTGAAGAACAATTTTTGTTAAAAATCTCCCAAATTAGGTGTGCTTGGAATATTATCATTAGAAGAAAAAAAAAGTAATTCTTTATTCATTTTTTTATTCAAGATTTTTGGTATTTAAAAGAAATAACTTACAATTTCACATACCTTCGATATTAGAGTAGATTTGAATATATAAAAGAAAAAAGTAATCAATTAAGCAGAGTGGATTTGGTTGGTTTTTTTTTTTTTTTTTTTTATTTAAATGATAAGCAAAGTTTGAATTAATGTGTAAAGAAGAAGATGATGTTAAGGATGGTTGAGCATGAGTAGTAGGTGTGTATAAAAAAGTAAAATAAAAATAGGAGTGAGTGGGGGGTGGGGAATGCAGAAAATGGCGAACCTGGAGGGCGGAGAGAGTAATAAAAAGAGGGGGAAAAGGTAAGGAAGGCTCCGCCACCGGAACTGCAAAATGGGATGACTGTAAACCCAGAATTGTGAATTTTATGGCACACCCTTAGCTGATAGCTCTTTCATTTGCGATTAAATAAACTCAGAAAGCTAAGCCGTCCTCGCTACAAGACAAAATGGACACACCCCACCTTTTTTTTTCTTATCTATTACTCTATTAGATTGTGGTATATGGAGGCCTCCCCTCCAAAACCTCTGGACATCTCACCGTCTTTCCTTTGCAATTATTATTCAGAACAATGGCCCATTTAATTGGATGGACTTGGAGTGATAGTATAATTGACGTTAGTGGCGTGCAGATCGGTTTATTTATCTGTGTAACCTTTGTTTTTCAGAGTTTAACGTACAGTTTTAAAATATTTGAATTGCAACCTCTCCTCTCATTATTGAATAATCACACATGGATGGTGGGATCCATCGTCCCACCCACTGGGTCATCCAATTCAATAATGTTGAACTTCATCCCTCATTTTCCACTCCTTTGATTACTACTTCACTTTACTTTTCCAAAATTTATTCCTTTTCTTCTTCTTCTTCTTATGTCTGTTTTTGGTCTTTGCTTCTGCCTTTTATTTACTGGCGCCGCCGCGTCAGGTGGAGACGGCGGCTCCCACTCCAGGGATCTCGATAACACACCCACCTGGGCTGTTGCTGCTGTTTGCTTCTTTTTCGTTCTTATTTCCATTGTCTTGGAAAATGTTATTCACAAACTTGGAACGGTAATTCATTGTCTTTTTTTATGTTATTTCTTTGTCGATTACTTTTGATTTTCACTTGTATCAACGAGGATATAATATTATATTTGTAAGCTTTTAGGTGTAAAAGTACAGCAATATTTGTGTACATTATTATTTTTTTATTAAAAAAAACAATTTCATAGCCCAAATCCACCCATTTGTTCTGTTGGCAATTAGGCCATTCATTTCTGATTCTATTGTTGTTGTTCTCCTAGTGGTTGACAAAAAAGCACAAGAGTTCTCTGTATGAAGCTCTGGAGAAGGTTAAGGCTGGTGGGTATTACAATATTCGTACATAAAACATTTAATCAAACTTTCTGAATACGAAAGAAAAAAGAAAAAAAAAACAAAGAGAGATAGCGATTGACATTCCATAAAATTTGTACAGAGTTGATGATTTTGGGTTTCATCTCCCTGCTTCTGACTTTTGCTCAAGCATATATAGTCCAAATTTGTATTCCTCCGGCCATTGCAAACTCCATGTTGCCCTGTCGCCGTGAAGAGAAAGATGCCTCAATCGAGGAAGACGAACATCACCGGAGACTACAATGGCTAATTCGAAGATCATTGGCTGGAGGTCACAATGTTGTCTCGTGTGAGGATGTAAGACCACTGTCTCATGCTTCTTACCCTTGGTTTTACAAACATAAATGTTGCTAAATAGTGGAAGATCTATAACATTGCTCATTCTTTCAAACAGGGTAAGGTGTCTCTTATATCTATTGATGGATTGCATCAGTTGCATATTCTCATTTTCTTCTTAGCTGTGTTTCATGTGCTCTTTAGTGTTATCACAATGACACTTGGAAGGGTAAAGGTAAAGTTATGTTTTGGTTTCATTTTAAGTCTTTCATGCAACTACTTGAATCAATTATTTTCAATAGCTAAAGTGCTGTAAACAATACATAATATGTTACTACAGTTGGGCAACCAGTATTTAGGGGCGATTGTGTTAATACATCGTTCTCCTTGCATAACATTTATATTGAATTGCTAGGCGTTCTTAAAAAAGAAAGAACTTTTTATCTGTTGGGGAATGGCAAGCTTACTAGAATTTCTTTAATTCAATTCAACTTAGCATATTATTGTGCTTTGCGTTGAATCCCATATAAAGCAAAATGCAGCATATGAGCCATGACTTAGAGTAAATCAGGAAAAATGATCAGTCTGACAATTGGTCTTAGTTATGTCAAGTAGTTAACTTTGGGATCATTGTCGTGTGAATTTCGGCCTACTTTATTGCTTTGTTATTTACGGAACTGTTTCGGCTCAGATTCGAGGCTGGAAGGAGTGGGAGCAGGAAACTTCAACGCATAACTATGAGTTTTTCAATGGTCTGTCATTTTACGCTTGTTGAACTGTGATTCTTTTACCAATTCCTTAGCGTGAACTTTGTAGTTTCACATGTTTGTTGATCCAAAATTGGTTATTTTTCTTTGTACAGATCCTGCAAGATTTAGGCTTACTCACGAGACATCTTTTGTGAAAGCACACACCAGCTTTTGGACACGTCTTCCTTTCTTCTTCTATATTGTACGAGAAGTTTCTCTAAATTTCTATTGATGTCTATATTTGCCAAGATTTTCATTAACAATTATATGAATTTGAGAGCTTGACATTCAATCAACAAATAGAAATTTGAAGTCACCGGAGGGAAAATGAAATAACTCAGATTTGATTTTATGTTGCAGAGTTGCTTCTTCAGGCAATTTTATGGGTCTGTTAGTAAGGCTGATTACTTGACGCTACGCAATGGATTCATAACAGTGAGTTCTCATCTTCTCGATTGCAAAGCACTAGATTGATCGCAGCATCAAATTTTCAAAAGTGATGTAATACTCTTGTAGGTTCATCTAGCACCTGGAAGTAAATTTAATTTCCAGAGATATATCAAGAGGTCATTAGAAGATGACTTCAAGGTAGTCGTCGGCGTGAGGTAATAATCTGTCATCTAAATTCTTTTAACTTCGAACTAGATATTATTTATTCTTACAAGATGATCTTATCTTACCTTGATTAATTCAACTTGTTATGCCTCGATTCAACTTCTCTTTTTTAATGATTTTGTTGGCAGTCCTTTTTTGTGGTCGTCATTTGTGATCTTCCTGCTCCTTAATCTATCTGGTAAGATAACTTTATTTTATCTAATGATTTTGACTTCACGAACAGTTTATAAGTTTGATTATAAAGAAAACTGTTTCATTTTTCAGGATGGCATACATTGTTCTGGGCATCATTTATCCCTCTTTTTGTAAGGAAAATCTCTTTCTTGAGGGGAAATTCACCAGATTGGCTAGTTAGTTATTATAAGACGATGTCTGTTTTAACCTGACACAGATAATCTTAGCCGTTGGATCAAAACTTCAAGCCATTTTGACTAGGATGGCTCTTGAAATCTCTGAGAAACATGCAGTGATCCAGGGAATTCCACTCGTGCAAGGATCCGACAAGTATTTCTGGTTCGGTCGCCCTCAACTGATTCTTCATCTCATGCATTTTGCTTTATTTCAGGTAACAGGAACTTCCCATATGTAGCACATAAGGTTAGGAGTTGTTACAGTTCAGACCATATCTAGAGAAAGGTGTGTTCTGGTGTTGATCTGATCATTAGTTCATTTGGTACATGCAGAATGCATTCCAGACCACCTATATTTTGTCTACACTGGTATTCTTCTTAACCATTATTTATATCAACCCCTTGACCAGGAATTAAGTTTTATTTATGGTTCATGAACTTTGAGAAGGTTCTTTTTGCTTGTATTATAATTAACATTACAGTCTTAATTAGTCAAGTTTAAAGGCACATACAATGTGAATTACAAGTTTGTGTAATGCATAAGCTACAATAAACGATGCGGTTGCTTGTGCAGTATTCTTTTGGCCTGAATTCTTGCTTCTTTGATGGTCGCATCCTTACAATTATAAAAGTTGGTTTAGGGTAAGTTAGTCTTTCTTCCCTTCAACTGATATGAACGCCTCAATTATCTTGTCTTCTATAAAGAGCTCTTTGACCACAAGGTTTGGATCTGCTTATGGTTTCGTAGGGTAGTAGCATTATTTCTATGCAGCTATGTTACGCTTCCAATATACGCCCTTGTAAATCAGGTATATACGTATCTTCTCTTCTTCTATTCTTTCCAACTCAATCATAATGTTATGAGGCATAAGGTTGGTCGCATGATGGCGTTTACGGGTTAATGCAGATGGGTTCAGGTATGAAGAGGTCCATCTTTGATGAACAGACATCAAAGGCACTCAAGAAATGGCACGACACGGCCAAGAAGAAGCGGGCTAAACGAGCCTCAGCAACTAAAACCCTCGGAGGTAGTTCAAATGCTTCACCTCTACGCTCATTGCGACGGTTTAAAACTACAGGACACTCCATACGTGTGCCTACGTATGAGGACCTTGAGTCATCTGATTACGAGGGGGATCCATTAGCAACACCTACACAAGCGTCAACAAGTGAATCGATTAATGTTGATGGAGATGAAATACAACAAATCGCTGAAACAGAGCAACCCCACAGTACAATTCAAACTAAAGAAGGAGATGAGTTCTCATTTATAAAGCCTGCAACACAATAAATAAGCTTGGTGGCCATAGCTGAGAGTTTGTAGAGGTGTTAAGATTTTGTTTGCACATATGATCTAGTTTTGATTGGGATCACCACAAAGAAAATAAAAAGAAAATATGAATGTACCATAAAGCATTAAGTCTTGGTTTGGTAGGAAAGTTGCAAATGTTGAATTTGTTGTCATTTTATGAAGAATATGTATGTATAGAGAAGAAAAGAAAGACATTTTTACATGATTTTATATAATGGAGGTAATTAGCAGTAGCAACTTCTAAAATGCCTTTTTGTTCTTGTGGGCATTCTAGTAGATCAAATTCTCTTTGGCAATGGCATGTCAAACTTCCGGCAATAATTAGTCGGTCCATTACATTTTACATGGCACCAACATTAGAAGGAATTCAGAAGGTTGAATTGAGTTTTAAAGAAAAGATGAGCACAACACAGATCCCTTTTCAAGAAAAGAAGAAAAAAAAAAAAGAACCAAAGTATGGAGTGGCCCCACCTCCCAAGTTGTCCTCTTCTCCTCTTTCCCTTCTAACAACAAAAACACTCTACAGTTTCTTCTTTTCCCCCAAAAGAAAGAAAGAAAGAAAGAAACCCTCAATACAATATTACTTGCACTCACTGCTCCATCCTCAATCCCCAATCCCTTCTCTTCTCAACCTTCTATCTCATGTCTCCCTATATCAGAGCTCTCACCGCAAATACTTCGTCGGCGCCTCCACCGGAAGCGGTGGCCTTGGAGTCGGACTTCGTGGTCATTCTGGCGGCTTTGCTCTGTGCCCTAATTTGTATGGTAGGGCTGATAGCGGTGGCTCGGTGCGCCTGGCTCCGCCGTGGAAATCAGGCATCGGCGAATAGAGGACTGAAGAAGAAGATACTGCAGTCGCTTCCGAAATTCAGGTACAAGTCGACGGTGGGAGATGGGAAAATAGCGGCGGAATGTGCGATCTGCCTGGCGGAGTTCTTGGAGGGGGAGGAGATCCGACAGTTGCCGCAGTGCGGGCATTGCTTCCACGTCAGCTGCGTAGACACGTGGCTAGGTACTCACTCCTCCTGCCCTTCTTGCCGTCAGATTCTGGTAGTGGCCAGATGTCAGAAGTGCGGCCAGTTTCCGGCGGATGTACAAGGCGGCGCTGCTCACAACAACGAGGAGGAGGAAGTGGAAGATAACAACAACAACAACAACAACAACAACAGGGGTTTGGGGTTTTTGCCTTGACTTAACAAAACCTTAGCTTCACTTCACTTCACTACACCCTCTCTATTTCTCTCTGTTTCATCACAAACACACAAGATTCAGTTCTTTGTGAATTCTTTTTTTCTAAAAAAATTACCAAAACAAATCTTGACTCAGGATGTTTTTAAAAAAAATCCCTTCATTAAAAAAACTGCACTTGTAAATTCTAAATTCTATACTGCCAGTAGCTTCATTACCCTTCTGATGATCATCCCTTCCTCTATCAAAGTTCCTTTTTCTTTTCCTTCTCTCTCTCTCTCTCTTTTTGTACGCATTCTACCATTTGTTTTACTCTAATTGATCAATGTTACATATTTTGCTTTTAATATTACAATTAGTTTTTCAACTTTTTAATTTATTAAACTCAAAGTTTATAATTTATGAATTTCTTAAATTCCTTTTTCAAAATACGACAGACATAAATTTACTTTGAATTAAAGAAAAATTGTTTAGGTTTTCCATAAATAGGCAATTTTAATCCTGAATTCTTTAAAGAAAAATATTTGGTTATCTTTAGTCAGTCCATTAACTGCCAAATTATAACTAATTTTTTATTTTTTTAAAAAAGAATTTAAATTATTTGTTTTATTACCATGAGATAAATGATGGCTATTTATTGTCACCTAATCATTAGCATTTTTATCTTAATCATTAACAAATTCAAATACTTTTTGTGGATATGTATTTATATATATGTATTTCTTTTTTTTTGGATAATTCCTTCCTTTGATAGTTTCAACCTTTTTTTTTTTTTTTTTCATTTCTCTCTCTTTTCTTCACTCTACAAACTAGTCTTTCGATTTGAAATAAATTTTCGAAATGTTTACATTAAAAAAAAGAGAACCCTTCTCTTTATTCTCCTATACAAATATAAGATATATTATAATTAAACTTAGATTCTATTTACTAAGAAAAGAATAAAGTTGTATGAGTTAAGAGGATTCTTATTCGTTCGTCTACTTTATCACTTTTAGCATTTTGGCTCACATAACTTAGTTCCACTTTAATTTGTAGAAAAAACAATCTATTCAAAATATAACATAGGAAATTGAAGTGACTTGCAATTGCACCCATATTAGTTATTGTCTATATTTTCAGGTATATATTGCCATTGCTTCAAAAAATAAATAATAAAAAAGTATATTGTCAGTTTACATATAAAAACATCCTATCAAATTCTGTGGTGGATGGAAAAATTAATGATTTGAAATTACATTTTAAAAACTTTATACAAATCATAACATGATAATTGAGGACTAAATTGTTGAAAAGAGTTGTTGCAATTCAAAAGTTAGATTTTTTTTTTAATTCTCTAAATCCACTTGTTGGATGAAAAGAGAAAAAAAAAAACTAAAATTGGAAGTTATCAAAATTATTGTTATATTTTGTAAAATTGCCCAACACTATATTTTGTAAGCAAGCTTTATGTAAAATATTATTTTATAACAATAAGAACAAAAAATTCTCATAAATTAATTTAAAAATGGTAAAGTTTTTGGTTTTGACTGTTTAATTATTAATTATTTATGTTGGGGGAAAAATAGAGCATCTTTGGATTTGTATATTTAATTAATCAATATTGTTCCCAAATTTTATAAAACAAAATTCTTAGACCACACAAAGAAAAATAGACATAGGCATTAATGTCTTAAGACCACTCATAGGCTTGGAGCTATTCAAACATCTATTTATAATTATATACTTAGCTATTTCATTATTATTCCTCCCAAGACAAATCCACCTATTATATATATATAATTCTAAAGGGGATTCGTTTGTTGACCAATACAAGGGGCATCTCTCTACTTTATTTAAATCTTACGACATTAAATTTTAAATTTGAATGTTTTGTGATCAATTAACACTCCACAAAATTAGGAATATAATATATAAAACCTTCAAAATTTAGCCATGATTTGTAAGCTAAGAAGTTATGTAATCATGATGAATTTTACTAGCATATGATGGCTAATTAGGCCATTTGACTACACAAAGTGATAAGCTAGTGCTAAAATGACAAGTCATCCAACTTGAATAGATTCAACCATATGTAAGATATTGTTGATTGTAGCTCTAATGGAAGAAACCTAAAACTATCATGTGATTGTATATAGAACTTGGCCAACTAAGTGGAAGTAATAGGTTCATATAATGTAAGGTTCAAATTCATTGACATGTGCATAGTGCGTCCAACTTAATAGAAATGAGGTAGGTTGCAATTCAACTATATTTAAAAGTAGGTGAGAAGAATCGAGTTGAGTTGCGAAATTATCAAATCAAGCCATACTAGATGAAATGTCTAGTTAGTAAAGTAAGTCGTAACCCAACCATGTGAGATCATTAGGTGAGCACATGCTAAGTAGACGAGGGTGACGGGTTTACATAAATAAATTTTAACTTTGGACTTATATACACAAACCTATTATGATGTAATGGGTGGCAAATATCATTGCACTCACTTGCAATAACACAAACCTTGTATATATGTAAATTTAATTATTAACTACTTAGTTATCAAGCTTCGAAGATGTGAAGATTAACTGGTTAGCATATATAATCTATCAACAACATACATATTTTGACTCTCTTCATGTGAACGTGTGTGGTACCACCTGCTTAGGTTTGGCCTGAGCCAAGCTACTGTCAACATATTCAGAGAGATGGGTGGCTGACGGTGGGCAAGGGAATTGCGAGAAGAAAAGTTGCAAGAGAATATAAAATGAAGCCAAAAATCAAAGGGGTGAAGGAGAAGGAAAGTAGTGTTCAATGATGCTCTGGAGCGCTCAGTGAAATTTTCATCAACTCTATCTTTTTCCTTTTTTACATTTGTCAAATTCCCTTGTCCACTGTTATGGAGTTCATGCAATAGGAGGTGTCACTTCTCGTTGAATGGTCATGGGAGGAAATTTCGAAGAAGATTTTGGGAAAAACTATATACGAGTCTTTCATCTCCAAAGTGTCTTAAAAGTCTCTAAATTAAGAAAAAAGTGATCCAAATGTTATTTAAAATTATCCAAATGTAATAATACAAAGCATGAAAACCAAGTTTACACTTTCAAACCTTACTCCCCAAACCTGCAATAGATTTTAAACCAACCACCATAAATCCAGTGCACAAGTTATAGATTATCTTGAATAACCTTCTTTGAAAATGCTATAACAATTTCCCGTCAATCCCTCCCCATAAGCTTCCCAAAATCAATAATTAACAAGCTTTCCCTTCCACAGTTGTTCTTAACATTTGGCCATTTGTCTTCAAATTCTCTACGGCCAACATTGAGAAACCCAGGCAAAGTCTATCATCAATCACTCTTCCCCTCCTGAGAACCAATTTCTTGCAGGTAATGCTCCGCATCCAATGCTGCCATGCAACCTGTACCACAGCAAATAAATATTAGGAAAGGAAGCAACGTCATTTGATCAACCTTTATGAAGGAAAAGTGAAAGAAAGACATGATTTTCGAACAAAAATAACTTCTTCTTTACAAGGAAAAGGAACAGGGGACTAAATTTAAAATGAGGTAAGTCCCATTGTCTAAACTTCGACAAATAACTTTCACTGCCATGAATAATAATAATAATACATATGTATATAATTTAGTGCTCCTACTTCTCAATCATGAATCAGGTTCACTGTCACATCTGCACGTTCAAAGAAGCGCGGCTCCACTAATATTTTAGCAACTCCTCGTAAATATGCCATGAAAACCCATCCAATATTATTTAGAGTTCTTCATATGGGATTTAAGCATGTTAGCTTTTTATTTCACTTTAGGCCTAATAACAGAATCCTCTTTGGGGCGACGCTATGCAATTCCACACCATTAAATAATATATTGCCCAAATACCTGCTACAGAATTTCCTCATCTCCCGTCCCCTCACACACCCACACCTTTTTCTCTCCATCCTAAAGTAATTTCTCTCCTATACCTCCTTGTGCATCGGGAAGAAAGGGAGAAGTAGAAGTGCTTCCCTTCACGAAGAGAAATTAGAAAAGGTAGAAGCAAAGTCCCAGTAGGGTTTGGCCAAGTTGTGATCACCACCCCAGAACTGTCAATATGTTTATCTCAAGTGTGTCCACAGAGGCATGAGCAGATAAGATATATAACGTTCTGGAAATAATAAAGGAGAGAGGAAACGAGTGGAGAATTTCTTTTGATCTGGACTTAAAATGTTAGTGGAGGATTTCTTTTGATATGGACTTAAATGTTATAACAATGAAACAACCTCAAAATTAATCTTAGTGGGTTCTTTGGAATTAAAGGCACACACCGGTACAACAAAAAAGGACGGTGTGTGCTTTTCACCCCTTTCACCACACGGTTTCGAAGTTTTTCTTTTTCTTTTTTTAACTATTCGCTAGAAAACATTACTCTTAGTTTCATCCCCTTCCTTTGGCGGTACTCTTTTTTGTTGGGCTTGTTTTTTTAATTTGCCTCTGTATTCTTTCACTTTTTTCTCAATGATAAAAGTTGTTTTTAAAAAAACTTTAAAATTAATTATTTTATGAATTTCCCTCTTCCATACGCATTCACACGCGATGAAGTCGAAGAAGTACGTGAGTGACTTGTATTTTCTGGATAATTTGGGTTAAAAGGGATAGAAACAGCTCTCCAACGGTTAGAGACAAATTTCGAGACTGATCGGGAAATTACCACCTATTCTAAGGCTTCATGGTGCACAAGACATGCAGCCTCTTTAAATTACTTGCTAACCATTATTTGGGCTAATCGGACCTCATATCCTGATTAAATTAGGGAGAGAATTCTTTATCTTCTCCTATTTAGATCAACTAGTATGCATGTCTTGTTAAACAGTTTCTAGAAGGTAAAATTGATGTTATGTGCTCCCTGTCCTTCAATATTTAGGTTATATCTTCAAGTACACTAAATATTTGAACGTGTGTGTATCTTTTTTTACAAATAAAATGGCAAAACATTGCTTCACTCAAGCAATGTTTTTATGTGCAAAAATCTTTTGCCTGGCGGTGTCCCTAACGCCTCAAGACACAGGCACCAAGTATTTGGAAGTTCGTTCTCGTGGACCTCAATCATTTCATTTTTCTATATTTTACCAGATATATTAGAAACTAAATGCAACATTTGCAATAGACTTGGACATAGACAGTTCGGAGTTAAACTTTTTGTTACATAACCTAATATACATTCATCTTCAAATCTAATATATATTTTTCTTGAAGTTTTTACCTCACTAATGGCCATGTCTGGTGACAAACGGGCACAAGGAAGACGGAAAATGATTATGGAAAGCAGAAACATTTTTACTGACCTGTACCAGCGGCAGTGATAGCTTGTCTGTACTTCTTGTCCTGAACATCGCCAGCAGCAAAGACTCCCGGGATACTGGTCTGCGTCGTCCCTGGCTTCGTCAACACATACCCATCAGAATCGAGTTGCAGTTGTCCATCTAAGAATTTGGTGGCTGGTTCGTGACCAATAGCGAAGAACAATCCGGAAACTGCCAAATCAGAAACCTTTCCGGAGATCAGATCATGGACCTTCAGACCTCCCAGGACTCGCCCGTTAGCGTCGCCATAAGCTTCCTTAACCACCGAATTCCAGATCACCTCGATTTTAGGGTTGCTGGAGACGCGCTGTTGCATGATCTTGGAAGCTCTGAAAGTGTCTCTTCGGTGGATAATATACACTTTGGAGCCATACTTGGTGAGGAAATTGGCTTCTTCCATGGCAGAATCTCCGCCCCCAATGACCGCCAAGGGCTTGTTTCTGAAAATAGGCGCAGCGCCATCACAGACAGCGCAAGCCGAAATACCCCGATTCCAGAACCCATTCCCTTCACCGGAGCCAGGAAATGTCAATCGCTTGGCAACCGCACCAGTGGCGACAATCACAGAATCGGCGAGGACGGTTTTCGAATCGGCAAAGACCTTAAATGGCTTGGATGAGAAATCGACCTTGGTTACGGTCTCGGTGTAGATCTGAGTGCCAAAGCGAAGCGACTGGTTGCGACAATGGTCCATGAGTTCGATGCCAAGAATGCCTTCGGGGAATCCAGGGAAGTTTTCAACGTCGGTTGTTGTAGTGAGCTGGCCGCCGGGGGCGATGTTGTTGGCCATCCATCCTTCGAAGAGAATAGGCTTGAGCTCGGCGCGGGCGGCATATATGGCAGCAGTGTGGGCAGCAGGGCCACTTCCAATAACGCAAAGCTTGGTTTTAAGGGTCTCGGTAGCATCCGCCATTGATGTTGAGGTCGTTGACTTGGAGGAGGTGGGAGCGGAAGTTATTGGAGAAGGAGGGACAGAGGCGCGGCGAATAGAATAGAACGCTTTCCGCAGTAACGTAGGAATGGTATTCAACCCTCTTTTATTATTGTTATTATTCCCATTCCCTCCAAAGCCAAACCCTCTGCTCATTCTGATTTTTATTTTTATTTTTACCCTTTTTCTTTTTCCTTTACATTTTAGGTTTAAGTCCCAATGTTTATGTTATTAATTCAAACATATAGCTTAAAAATATGCCTATAGTGTCAAAAAAGGTATGCTTATCCTTTGATGTCACATTATTCCAAGTTGTTCAAGGCATCACCATTATTCCATTTCATAACCCTTCCTATACTGTGTGAATTATGCCTATAGTGTTAAACAAGGTATGCTTATCTTTTATCCAACAAAGACTTCCATCCTTTCAAACTTACATCAAAGCCGAAATGACTGCAAAAGAATTATAGTCATCCCCAAACTAATAAAAGCAAATAAAGAAAAATCAAACAAACAAAAGTAAATAGGTTTTTACAAACCAAACAACGATGCTAAATCATCACATATCCATTACTCATGGATACATAACAAACGTAAACTATTCACGATGCTTCTAAGTACATATAAAATGACAAAATAAAGAGGAAAAGAGATACAAATCGGGCTCTTGACTATCATCCTCAAATATAGAATCATACTTATACTCTTGTGTTTTCTTCATATATATCTCCACTCCTTTGAAGTTCCAAATTGTCATCTATGTCCAAAAATCAACTCTCGATGGAGGCCCTAATCAAACTTTCATAAACCTTTCCAAAATCGGTAATCAAAGCTGAAAACTAATGCAAGGTCTCGATAGAGGTTGAAAAATAAAGAAAACAATGGGTCATTTGCCCAAAACAGTCACATTGAATCAAAAGTTATGACCTAACTATGATGTAGTATGTCTTCCTCGCATTCCTCACTTTTTTTTTTTTACTCAAAGTCAAATTTTGACCTTTCTAATGGGTACTTCGGTCATTTCTCTCGAAATTGTTTGTGTTGGTCCAAGTGTTGGATTTCTTAAAATTAAACATTAATAAAAACATCAAATATCATAAATTAAGCATAAACCAACTAATTTTAAGACTGAAGAAAGCATTTTTTTAGTGTTTTTCAAGCAATCATTCTCGAGCTTAAAGTTTCTATCTAGGACGTTTTGAAATAAAAAAAAAAAAAGCTCTTTTGATAATTACTCCAGTGATCGTTTCCTTAAACCTTTCAACACAACCAATAACCAAATAAGACCTATACGTCCTTGTGGGGGCATTTGGCCGACTAAGTGAGTTAGTAATTGTGGGGTTAATATGTTGAAATTGGTAAATTTGTGTTTAGGGTGTAGAGTTGAAAGATTGAATTTAATAATAACTGTGAAAAATAGATTGAGAAAGTAAGATAAATTTACCTGGTAAGTGAAGTAGAGATAGAGAGTAAGATTGAGTTTTCTTGGTAGGTGTGAAAGTTATAAAAAAAATGGGAAGATGAAGAGTGTGCAAGTTCAATATAAGGGTTGTTTGTCGGCCAAAGCGGGATGAGTTTGTAATGTCATATATTCCAAGATCCATGTATTTGATTGAGCACTTTGTTCCATCATTTTTGTTTCGCCCTTGATAAATCACTCATCCTAACATCTTTTAGATACTCAATAATCCTAATTACACTTCATATTCCGAAAGAAGAGAGTTTGTACGAATGACCCCCTTTAGAAGCCCAAATGAAAGTTGGTCCAAGATTTAAATTTGTTTGAAAAATGACATATTATTTATGTCAGTCGCTTGTGAAAGTACCATATTGTCCTCGAACCGTGGCGAAGGCTTTGAGTTGACACTTCTCTTTCTAGTTCCTCATCAAACATTTCTTCCTTCATATTTTCTCTTTTTAGTTTTTAGCTCCTTTTTCTAGTTCCTCTGCAAATATTATTTTCTTTGATATTTCTGTGTTTCAACTTCTCTTACTAGATTTTTGTTCTAACTTATTGTTTTAGTTTCCTGTTCCAGTTCCTCATCAAACACAACAATAATTTTTTCTCTTTGATTTTTTACTTTGTTCATATTATTCCTTTCGCTTCGATCTCTCGCTTCTCACTTCTTCGTTTTGTTCTACATTAGAAACATAAAAAAATGGAGAAAAACTGCATAACAAATAAAAATTTGAAAAACAAATAAGAAGAAAAGCGCAAGAGAAGAAGAAAGACAACATAAAAAATAGAAGAACTGGAAAATGAAAGAATATTTATTCTTTTCTTATCAAACTAAAATATTTTACAACCTTGAGCATATAGTAACTTGAACTAAAATAATATATGCACCAAACTTCAAACAATAAAAAATCTTATAACCCTACTACAATAATTTTGAGCCTGGATAACCAACTCCGTAACTTGCCCCAAACGTTGATAGTATTTTCATCATGATATATATAGTAATTTTATAAGAGTGAATTTGATTCATCCAGTTTCGTAATCTTTTTTCTTCATCAAATGACCTAACTTTGGGTTCAGGGTTATAATCTTTTGGATATTCTACTTCAGATACGCTTGTCTTTATCTTTTCTCTATGCCACACTATACATTCATTTGGATAATTAAGATAACATTGCTTTTATTCAAAACATCATCTCCTTTTTCCTTCTTAATTAACGTTTTAATTTCAACCAAACTTAGTATGTGTTTTTCCTCGTCGTTGTTTTGCTAATGGTTACAATATTTTGACATGTCACAAAAAGATAGTTCTCGAGCAGTAATTTTGAATATTAATTCTTCGATCGTTTTACAATAATTAATATCCATTGAGTAATCTTATAAAGTTAAGAGGATAGTTATTTTCAATAGTCAAAGAATTAATATGTGGTTGATAAATTGATCAATATATGTGGTTTAAATTTTATTTGTGAATAGAGAATTCATTTTTCTCTCTAGGTTGGTTGGTGTTATATTGGTCCTTGTACATATGTGTGCATGTGTATGTATATTAGAAAGGAGATTCATTTGTGTCTCTATATATTAATTATTTTGTATAATACAAATTCAAATTAAAATCCATCAATATATAGACTCCAATAAATCAATGGGCAATTGATATGGATTACACACTTGTCTTTGTTGTCCCTTTTGAGTTCAAGTTAAGTTGTTTAACTAATTAATGAACCTCATTTGAAATGACTTTCTTGAGCTGACTTCTTAGGTTTTGGTTGGAGCTTCACCTATCAATAGTATATCATTATTCAAAAACGGGTTTTAAAGATGAAAGCATACGATCCACGTTTAAAATAAACGAAATTCCAATTCAACTTTCTTATTTTATTGGACATACTCTCATTAATATTATGCAATGCCAAAATTTACTAACCAATCTATTCCAAATTTCTAATAATATATCACCAATAGATTTGGGCAAACAAATCACCCGTGGAAGCACAAGTTGGGCCCCCTTCAACCTCGTAGTAACTGAGAGAAGAAATTGAGAAGTCAAGAAGCCCAAACTTGAAGAGGAAGATTAGAAATTAAATCATAAGTTATCTACCTAATATATATATTCACCGTCCATCGTTACAACTTCATAATAATTCATTATTGAACCTTTTTACTTTGCAAGGTAGTATATTCCATTATTAAAGAAAATCGTTGTTGTGTTGAGTACACACGTAAATCACATAACATGTTTTATACGTATATAAAGTTTCAAACTTTGTTCAATCATAATTAATCACATGTCTTTTAATTTTTAGGTATTTAAAATTAAGTGTACCTAAGCATTATAGTAACGATAAAGCATATATCACACCGCTAGTTACATCAAAATATTTAAATTATGGGTATGTTAATATGTAGATAAAAAAAAAAGATTGAAAATAATTAAAAAAACTTAGAATTAAGTTTGGACCAAAAGAGCCGTGATTACAATTTAGCATTGAAATCAAGAAATGTTATAAAGAAAAAGATTGAAAGAAGAGCAGGTGAAGAAACTGCTGTGTTGGTTCCTTGTTTTCAATAATGGAACGCAACGCATTAGTCAAAAGATAGAAATGAAGTAGGTGGCGTAATCACGGATCTTTCTCACAATTTCCATTTCCAATTTTTCTTTTTCACCTACTCAAACTCAACTAATTAAATTTGTTTTTCGTTAAATACTCAACCACATTATATTATTTATAATTA
This sequence comes from Cucumis hystrix, assembly GCA_025688845.1. NCBI lineage: Eukaryota > Viridiplantae > Streptophyta > Magnoliopsida > Cucurbitales > Cucurbitaceae > Cucumis > Cucumis hystrix. The sequence goes on from CM046888.1 coordinate 26,836,588, forward strand.
ATATCATCTCACTTCACCACAAATTTACTATATTATTTCTTCATAAATATTTACAATGAGATCGAAAAATTGAAATCAAGGTTTCAAGATTTTGTATACAAGAGATTAAATCGTTATAGGAGTTTAGATATATATTTAATTATTAGTTTTAAAATACTATACTCATTGCAAGTGATATAAATAAAATTAAAATTCAATGGCAGATTAAAAGTAGAAGAGCGTAGAACAACAATCTGGGCCTGGGGACGAGCAAACAAGAGATTTTTAATTGGGACAATGATAAGTGAAAACATGGATGCATAAATAATTTGATAATCAATTTAGGTATTTCATTTTAGTTGCTAAACACATCCTCACATAAATTTATTTGAAATGTTTATAGTTTAGAAGCTGAAATAAAATAAATGATGTATTAGGATGACAATTGATATATAGTATTAGGAGTAAGGTGAAAAAGTATGTTCAATTGATTGTGTAGGAAAGGATTAAACCATCGCCAATAATAATATAATATACCATATGGGATGCGATAAAAAAAAAGAAGGAAAAAAGCTAGAAATTTAGAAGGTATGTGTAGGTATAGTGGAAGGAGGCGTTGAGAAGGAGGAGGTGGTCTTGATGAAATCCAAGCAATCGGCAATGGCTTCGGCGTAGAAGGAGTTGGAGCGGCGGAAGGACCTGAGCCTCGCAGCTTGCGCACCTGAATTAGAAGAACCTTTTGATGATCTTCCGCTCTTCTTAATCTCAATAATGGAGCGCCGCCACCGATTTAAGATACGCAACAGCCACCCGAATTTGGACCGCAGCTTTGACACCGACAGTCTTCTGGAGGTGAGCCGGAAGCCTCTGCAGGACCGCCTCTGCCGCCGCGTAATCCTCTCATATGTGATAGGGTCCATATTTAAAAATCGATCCGGAATCTTCTTTTTTGGTGCCCTCCGCCGGTTGTCTCGTCTGAAAAGAAAATGCTTTGAAAAGTTTAACCCAACTTCACGCTGGACATCGTTATTTATATGTGCAAATGGAAAAATATATATATTTATATGTGGAGAATAGATTTTATTTTGGTGATCTGCTCCCTCTTTTCCCTCCAGACTGCGGTGAATTAAAATCTCTTCTCGTCTCATCCTGTTAACACTATTCTAAATTTATTTGTTTATTTTGATATAACTTATAAATATTTTAATTTATTTTATTATTTATAAAAATGTTTTTTAACAAAAATTATAAAAATAAAAAATTTATAAAATATTTACATTCAAAAAATAATAGGTAATTTAGTTTTTTTCTATTGGTAAATAGTTAGTCATTTTTTTTTTAATTTTTAAAAACTCACTGTAAAAATGATTTAAATTAGAGTTTAATTTTGAATATGCTCATTGCGAGTGGGTTCGATTGATGGGCTCGGTTCAATGAAAACTTTTCGGCCAGCATACTATGGCAATGGCGATGCCTAATTAATGGGACAGTGGAGTGCAAAGGGAGCTGGCGCGCGGGTGGCATGGCAGTAAGTGTAAAAAAATAAAAAAGTATAGAAATGGAGGCGCTGCCATTGCTAGGGCTTGCTACATCTCTCATCATTCAACGACAAAGAAAATAACAATGTCGTCGAAGCATTTTTCGGATTTGGATTCTTCAGCGTCGCCCAATCCGATTCCCACGGATGTAAATCCGGCTCCTTTCGATCATCTACCCTCCACCACCACCTCCTCCACCCTCTCTGCATCTGACGAAAATCCCTGCACATCATCTTCACCTTCTTCCACTCCACCTCCGATTCACTTACCTCTCTCTTGGCCTCCCGATGCCACCCTTTCCCTCCAGTGGATACACCATCTCATTGCCGCCTTCGACTGGTCTTCCAAAAATTTACCTCCATCCCACTTTCCTTCCGTCCTTCCCGTCTCTGTTTTCGACACTCTAATCCTCACCGCTTCTAAAATCCTCCACAAAGAACCCAATTGCCTCAAAATCCTCCAAGATTCACCCCCCAGCAGCGACTCCACTGTAGTCGTCGTCGGAGACATCCACGGTCAATTTCATGATCTCCTCTTTCTGCTGCAGGATGCTGGTTTTCCTTCTGAAAACCGTTTCTTTGTCTTCAATGGGGATTACGTCGACAGAGGGGCTTGGGGTCTTGAAACTTTTTTGCTCTTATTGGCTTGGAAGGTATTTTTGAACATCAGTTTTACTTTTAATCATTCATGTAACCATGTTCCCTGCATCGTCAGGATTTTATGTTATGCGTACAGTAGCATGTGGCCTTCTGCTTAATCTTCTCTATCTAGTCTCTGTCCAATCTCTATCATCTCAGCCTAGTAGTAATTGCCCTTCTATAAAAGAAAAACATTGCATCACATTTATCCTTGCTACTTTCTAGTCTTTCTTTGCCTTGAACAGGGGGTTTTCCTTTCATTAAATTCTGCTCCATAATGTCTAAAGGTGTTTATGCCACATCGTGTATTTCTTCTTCGTGGAAACCACGAATCCAAGTACTGCACATCCGTTTATGGTTTTGAGAAGGAGGTGCTAGCCAAGTATGGAGACAGAGGTAAGCACGTCTATCGGAAGTGTTTGGGGTGTTTCGAAGGGCTGCCTTTAGCCTCCATTATTGCTGGATGTGTATATACGGCTCATGGAGGACTTTTCCGCAGTATATCAGTTCCTTCGTCTAAAAGATCGAAAGGAAAAAAAAATCGTAGGATAATCTTAAATCCGGAAGCCAACGGGTTATCTCTTGGTTCTTTGGAGGAGCTATCCAAAGCCAGAAGATCTGTTCTTGATCCCCCATGGGAAGGCTTGAATTTAATTCCGGGCGATGTGTTGTGGTCTGATCCTTCTATGAATCCTGGTCTCTCCCCAAATAGAGAGAGGGGCATTGGTCTCTTGTGGGGTCCTGATTGCACTGAAGAATTCTTGAAAAAATTCGATCTGAAGGTAACTATAACAAACACTTCGTTAGTTTATTTTATTTGTTAAAACGCGTGTGTGTGTTTGAATCAGGACATCTATATTGTTTCTTTAAAAGATATATTTTAATACAATCCTCCCTTGGTTTGGGGCTTGAGTTTCTTCCTCCTTTTTGGTTATTTCTTGTCATCTATGAAGCGTTTCTTGTCAGTGATACATTTTTAATGCAATTCTTAGCTAATGAATTAAGTTTTACCGGTGGCAGTCAGTGGGTCCAAAACTTGTCTGAAATATTAAATAGAAGTATAGAATCACTCAACTGTTTAATTTTTGTTGCTTGGACTGCGCTCAGGTTTATGTTAGCCATCTTTATTTGCATAAAAGCATGAATTTTGTCTGATCCAAGCTGATTATATGTGACATCAACTACTAAGCCATCTGTATTAATATGGATTATGAGCTACTTTGTGGGCCTTCAGAGAAAGAGAAACATCAAAATTTTTAAAGGGCGTGAGTTCTTATTTTGATGTTTGGACCCTTAATAGATTCTTTGGTTTTCATCCTTGTTTCTAGACGATTTTATAACGACTCTCTTATTTTTATTTACATCAATCTTTCCTAGTTGCATTGGGAAGAAACACATTAATTTCTTCCTGTGTTCCTCCTCCCTCTAGCAAAAGACACTCCGAGATGGACCAAGATTCAAGCTTCATTTTCTTTATTGGAACCTTTAGGCTATGTTAAGACTTCCATGGCGAATAATTCAAGTAAAAGATTTCACCTTTTCTGGTTGCCTTTCCGTATTACATTTACTATTTTCCTTTTGGGGTTCAAAATTAATCTTGTGTTTGTTAATCCAAAGACGAAGTATCTCACGAGAATGTGGATGAGCTTGTTAGATGGAATACCGAACACCAACTAACTTCTACCTTCACTTCCATGGAGATTGGAATTAGTCCAACTCATTATTGGTAAGGTTGATTCTTTTAATAATATTCCATCTGGCATTCCATCCCTCCTATATTTCAATCATTAGAACCTCCTTGACTTGTGATATCCTAAACAATATGGGAAATGCTGCCTTCCGGAAGAGGAGATTGATTAGTGGCAGTGGACCCTTGATACGAAGGCTTCTCCATGATAGTGTAGGGAGGCATTTGAAGAGATTTTCCGTCATCTGCCCTTCTGTGATAAAGGGTTTGCTTTGTGGCAGTTAGGTGAACCAATAGTGGGCTCAATAGTTCTTTTGATGATGTTTGGTCTCTTGTTAGATTCTATGTTTATCTTTGGCTCTTTGTTTCTAGGCTCTTTTGTAATTATTTGCTTGGACTTATTTCTCTTGCTTAGAGCCCCTTCTTGTATAGGCCTGATAGTTTTTTTAATGTCAGTGTATTCTTTTATTTTTTCTTAACAAAAAAGTCAAGTTTTTTTTTCTCCATTTCTATATATCTTTTAAGATAAGTATGTTTTGCTTTCTTCTCCTTTTAACTGTTCTTATAGATATAGAAGCTTAACGTATAGATCAAGCCTCATGATATGGTTCTTCTAGCCTTCTAGGGTTTTTTGGTTGCTTGCTGGTTACCTTCTCCATCGTTCCAAGAGTATTACAATCCCCTCTCCATTTCCAATTTTTTTTTCTGTATTTTGTCTTCTTAATCTCTTCTGCAGCTGACTTTACTCTATCCTTCATAGATTCCCCTTTCATGTTCCATCTCTTTGACATGGTGAATTTGGTGCTTTAATTCTAAAGTCGACAGAAATAGAGAAAACAAGGACTGATACAGGTCATGTTGTACACGGTACACCCAAACTCACTAACTAACAAGTAAAAACTTGTCCAATTTCCTAACTTTCCATCTGTCAACTAACGTAGCATATACTGTTGGACGCTCCAACATTACTCTAGACGTATTTTATAACATAAAGCAAATTGTCTGAACAATCAGTTTGTAACCTTTTCCTTTCGGTTGTCTAGCTAATTATCAGATCCCATGAAGGTCCTGATGCTAGAGAAAAGAGACCCGGTCTTGCAGGAATGGATCAGGGTTACACGATAGATCATGTTGTAGATTCAGGGAAGCTGATTACTTTGTTTAGTGCTCCAGACTATCCACAATTTCAGGTATTGACTGGATCTTTATCTCTTTGTAGAGTGGATGACATAGATTGTTTTTAATTTTTGTATTTCTTTTGAGTTCTTCCCTTTTGTCTATTTAAACTCAGCTTGAAGGGATAAGTTTTCTATCCATCAACTTGGCAATAAAAAATCAGTGTCAGTGATATAATATGATGTAATATCAAAGACTATTTTTTGAATGAATGAATATCTTACCTCTCAATATGAGAGGTATTTATTTATTGAGGAAAAGTAATACAAGTTGGTTACTTTGTAACTAACTAAGTAGTTTTAACAAACTACAACAGTAAGCTAAAACAGTAAACTAGAAATATTAAAAATTGGGCTGATGTTGAACCGTTCAGGCAGCTCAATCTTGTAGGCATTTGGCTCATATTTAGCAATTATTCTACATGGGTCAATCTGTCTATCTTTCAGCCTTCCATAAGTTTCAGTTGGGAACCTTTTCTTCTTCAAGTGGGCCATTACAAGGTCTCCAATTTGAAAATGAACTTCCCTCCCCTTCTTGTCTTTCTCTTCTTTGCAGGACTCGGTAGTCTTAGTAATATGGTCAATGACTTCAGTGTGGAGCTTTTGAATTCTCTCGGCTAATTCTTCAGCTTCTTCTTGGATTTCTACTTCTTTTGGAAGGCTAGTTAGATCGAATGTAAGTCTTGGATCTTTAGTATACACGATCTCAAAGGGGCATTTGCCTGTAGTTCTATTCTTCATGTTAAAAGCAAATTCAACTTGGGCAAGAATCGTGTCCCATTGCCTAGGATGATTTCCACTTAGGCAGCAAATTAAGTTTCCCAAAGACTGATTAGTTACCTCTGTTTGTCCATCAGTTTGTGGATGAACAGTGGTACTAAGTTTCAAAGTAATGTCAAATTTCTCCACAAGGTCTTCTAGAAATGACTAAGAAATTTAGTGTCTCGGTTAGAAACTATGGTTTTAGGAATGCCATGTAGCCTTACAATCCCTCTAATGAAGAGAGTGGCTATGTATACTGCATCTGTAGTCTTCTTGCAGGCCAAAAAGTGTTACATCTTGCTGAATCTATCCACAACAACTACAATTGAGTCAAATCCTCTTTGAGTTTTAGGTAGACCTACCACAAAATCAATTGATAAGTCTTCCCATATAATCTTTGGAATAGGCAGAGGAGTGTGTAGGCCAGCATTGGTTGAAAACCCTTTTGCTCTTTGGCAAGTAGGACATCTCTTCACGAAATTATTGGTCTCTCTTCTAGCTTGAGGCCAATAAAACCTCTTATTGATAATATGAAAGGTCTTGTCTTGACCGAATTGCCTTGCTAATCCTCCCGAGTGAGCTTCCTTTAATAGAGTTTCTAAGGAAGTATGGGGAATACATAATTGATCTCCCTTGAAGAGAAATCCTTCCATGAAATGATAATCCTCTTCTCGGATGTGGTTGGAGCAATTGCTCCAAATCTCTCCAAAGTCTCATCATTCTCATATAGCTTTGGGAGATGGTTAAAAGCTAATAGGGTCCTTTTTCTGCTTAAGGCATCAACAACTCTGTTTTCTTTCCCAACTTGGTGTTTGATGTTTGATTGTAAAATCAAAACGTTGAATATAAGACACCCATCAAGCATGCATCCTATTGATGCTTTTTTGAGCTTGGAGATACTTCAAAGAAAAATGGTCATTGAGTAGTATGAACTTTTTATATAACAAGTAGTGCTCCCACTGTTTTAAGGCTCTAACAAGAGCATATAGTTCTTGCTCATACTTGCTCTAAGCTTGTTTAGAGGAACTCAATTTCTCACTGAAAAATTCTACAAGATTCCCCCTTGTGAAAGGACTGCCCCAATTCCTGCTCCACTGGCATCTACGCCACTTCAAATGGGCTTTCAAATTCTGGCAGTTTGAGAACTGGTTGGCTGCTAAGTTCCTTTTTATTAAATCAAAACTCTGCTGTTGGTTTTCTCCCCAAGAAAAAGCTCCTTTCTTCAAACAATCAATTACTGGAGCAGTTATTGAGCTAAAGTTCTTGATGAACTTTCTGTAAAATGAAGCTAGTCCCATGACAACTTGAATTTCTTTTACTGATTTTGGAGTTGGCCATTTAGCTACAACTTCAACTTTGCTTTCATCCATCTTCACTTGGTTTTCAGATATAATAAACCCTAGGAATGAAATTTCTCTAGTGCAAAAAGTACATTTCTTCAAATTGATAAACGGTTCATTCCTTTGTAGGGCTTCAAAAACGCTGTAAATGATCTTCTTCATTTCTGCTCTATTCTAGGATATCATCAAAATATACCACCACAAATTTGTTTAGAAAAGAGTGAAGCACCTGATGCATCAATCGCATGAAAGTGCTTGGTGCATTGGACAAGCCGAAAGGCATTACTAGCTACTCAAATAATTCCTCATTTGTCTTGAAAGCCGTCTTTCATTCATCTCTCGGCCTTATCCTGATTTGGTGGTAGCCACTTTTTAGGTCTACCTTCGAGAAAATGATTGTTCCTCCAAGTTGATCAAGAAGATCATTGATTTGAGGAATGGGGAAATGGTATTTGACAGCAATCTTGTTGATGGTTCGACTATCAATGCACATCCTCCAGTTGCCATCTTTCTTGGGAGTCGAATGGGCTGGGACTGCACAAGGGCGACCTTATTGACCATCCTGTGGGCGAGATAGTAGCATTCAACCATCTTTCAAGATTGTATGAAAATGACGAAGATTTTGGGAAGATATGGAGCAACTGTTCTAATCATATTCGGGAAGAGGACTTCTACTTAATTGAAGGGTTTTTTTTAGGGTGACCAACTTTGTATCCCTCACACATCTCTAAGGGAAGCCTTGATCAAAGAAGCCCATGCTGGAGGATTGGCTGGTTGTTTTGGTCAAGACGAGATCTTCCACATCATTATCCAAATGTTCTTTTGGCCTCAAGCAAGGAGGGACACCAACAATTTTGTGAAAAGGTGGCAGTTTGTCAAAGGGCTAAAGGAACATCCACAAATGCTGGTCTGTATTCACCTTTGCCAATTGGCTTTGTTGTGGGCCTACGTAAAACACAAAGAGGCTATGATGCTGTGATGGTACTTGTTGATAGATTAAGTAAAGTGGCACACTTCCTAGGTTGCAAGTTTATGTTGCTACCCTTTTCTTTAGAGAGGTAGTAACGCTTCATGGGATTTCAAAGACAATTGTATCTGATAGGGATGTCAAATTCCTAAGTCATTTATGGAAGACTCTTTGGAAGAAGTTTGATACTACCCTAAAATTCAGCACCGCTGCACACCCCCAAACAGATGGCCAAACAGAGTTCACTAACCGATCCTTGGGGAATATGATTTGGTGCTTAACCGGAACTTACCCTAAACAATGGGATATAGATCTGGTTTGCCTTCAATAACATGAAAAACAGAACAACCGGCAGGTACCCTTTCGAAATTGTCTATACCAAAGCCCCGAGGCTTACTTTTGATCTAACTAATCTCCCTACTGGAGTAGAACTTAAAGATGAAGTAGAAGATATGGCTGAGTGTATCCAGAAACTCCACAAAGAAGTCCTAGACCATCTAATCAAGAAGACAACATCTTACAAGGACGAGAAGGATAAAAAGAGAAGAGAAGTCAGTTTTCAAGTTGGTGACCTAGCGATGGCTCATTTAAGAAAGAAAAGGTTCCCAGCTGGAATCTATGGCAAACTAAAGGATGGCAGATTGGTCCTTGTAAAATTCTAGCTAAATACGAACCTAATGCCTAAAAATTAGAGCTGCCTGAAGAAATCAACATCAGTCCTATTTTTAATGTCACAGACTTGAAGAAGTACCATGCTCCTGATGGATTTCAACTTGCTGACCCGACTCGGGGTCGAGTCTGAAGCTAGGGGGGTGGATTATGATGTAATACAAACTGCTTAGTTAGTTGTTAGTTGTTCTTAACTAAAGCTATTATTTGTTACACTGTTTTAGTTTGTTAAACTGATCAGTTAGTTACTTAATAATTAATTTTGTGTTAAGGCTTCCTTTATAAACAAAACCCTTTTCTCGTTGAGGGATAGAATTCATTCAAACAAAAAAAAGACACTTGTTACTTACACCAGTCAGCCTTGTCTGGTGTTTTGCCTCTAGAAATCTGGGTTATAAACGATGAATTTGCCTTCAAAAGCCCAGTCAACCACTTATTCTGACTTTGCCCTTATCTACCTGTGCTTCCACCTCTCCTTCCCTTCAACCTATCGGTCTTGCATATTCTGACCTCGTCAACTCTGAATTATTCAGTTACCTCCGACCCTAATTTTTCTTGTTTTGAAGCCCTCCTCCTCCAGTTAAAGGAATAAAACTCTGCTAGGCCTCCAATAATATTTACGTACAGCAGAAAGAATAAGGAGAAAAATAGAATCACACGTGGGAGTTTGGGAGAGAGAAAAGGGGAGGAGGACCGCCACTCAGTGGGACTATCTGTTATACTTTTAGAGCTTCTTATTGTGTTTGGCTGAAGAACTTTACATTGTAATCTTTTGAGGAAATTTCAATATTATAAGATACATCTGTAGTATCTTTACAAACTCCTCATTCGGAGTCCTCTTCTAAGAAAAAGCCTGCCTCCTACTCCTTAGGAACTCTTTCATTTTTGTCCTTTTGTTGGGAGTGCTAATTGGCTTATTTTCCTTGTAAATTAAACAACCACCTGCCGAATTTTGTTATGTCTTTCTTCTCCGTGTTTGTGCTTCATAACCACCTAGAGCCATCTCTCTTAGTGTACTAAATGTGGAGAAAAATCTAATTGCATTTCATATTGGAGATATGTATGTATGTATTACAAAAGTTGAGATATATAGGCACACGAGAAATCTCTGGTGTATTCAATATTGAAAGAAATCTCATTGCATTTCATATTAGAGAGAATTGGAGATATATAGGTACACAAGAGAGCCCTAAGTTAAACGAAGTGCAATTACAATAGAGGGAAAGTATAAAAGAAAATATATCAATCATGACCAACTTGTTGCAATGATAATTTATTATTGCTTTGGTAATGGTATTTTCCAATTGTTCTCCTGTTCCACATATCTCGTGGAGACCATCCTTTCATGTATTTTCTTTTGTATGAAATGACTTTCAATTAGTTCACTCACGAATTGCTAGATCAGATGTGTGAAGTGCAACTAGATTGTCATTGTCACACCATAATCAGCTCGACATTGTACTATTGAAACCTATATTATTTAAGTTGATGTATCCACACTATTTTACATAGACACTGGCATAGCTTTATTGAGTTTGAAGATAGGTTGTAGTATTTTAGAAAACTAGATATCTTTGTGTCCATTTGTACACCTTTGTCAAAAAAAATCACCAAAATTCATCTTTTGATTCCTTCACTAGTCATTATTCTCAGTCACTTGGGTATCTTCTTTTTCCTTTCACTTTTTATAGAAAAATTGATCGATGCAATTTACGAAGTTTTGAAGATAAACTCCAAATTTGTTAGTAGGGAAGCATAGCTATAGTAATTAAAGAAGGGAGACAATTTACACCAAGATATTGCATCATAAATGACATGGTGAAAAAAATCACATATTGCGTTTCTTATAAGAAAAAGAAAATCTTTGATAAAAAAGAAGGTCTCAAAATTTGAATTCATGTCAACTCTTTCTCAAGTAGAAATCATATGGGTTGGTCTAGTGGTAAAAAATGAGATATAGCCTCCACAAATGACTTAGAGATTATGAGTTCAATCCATGGTAGTCATGTACTTAGGTGTGTGTAACCAGACTTGGACACTCACGGATATTAAAGAAATAACTTTCTTAAGTAGGAAACAATCTATGCTAAAAAATGTTGCAGCACCAAGGCATTTTATTTTCTTGATAAATGAGTAAACTTGATATTACCTTTTATTTCACTTGAAATGAGAACTAGTTTTCTTATTGTTTTTCCCTTGTAGGCCACTGAGGAAAGATACAAAAACAAAGGTGCATATATTGTTCTAGAACCTCCGAATTTTGATGTTCCAATCATTCATAGTTTTGAAGCCATTACTCCACGACCGAAGGTAGCAAGTTATTGCCTTGTTTGGAAAATTATTCTCAAGTTGGTGGATATTTCCTACTTTGATATAGAACTATATGATGATTATTTCCTTTTTCGTATTATATTTTATTGTACTAGTTGTATTATATTTGCCAATTTTTTTTCCTTCTTTGTAGATGGGTTGTTCTTCTATTTAAGAAAACCCTTTTCTCTTGGTGAAGTATACAAAAAATTACATTCTTTGGCATGGTATCAGAGAAGGTTTTTGAAACCCTAAAAAACCTTAAAACTCTTATAGCCCTTTGCCAGCGCTAGCCACGTGTTCTGCCCCCTCAAGGTTTATCGTCGCTAGTAGTTCAACTTTGACTGATCGCCTTCCTACCACAACTTGTCGGATGTCGCTGGCACCTGCATTTTCTTGCGATTTTTGGTTGTAAGTTGGTTTTTTTTTTTGTTTGCCGTTGTTTGTTGTGGTCCTTGCTGGTCACCCCTTTTTGAGTCGTCTGGTGCCAATGACAAGATTGGTTTGTGTTTTCAGACCTGTTCTCTTTGTTCTTTTTACCTTTGTTGCTTCAACCTTGTCAAATACTAAGTTACCTATGGCTAAAGTCGATAATTGTATCCATTCCAATAGCCCCACTATCCAAATCACCACAATTTGACTTAATGGAGACAACTTTCTTCGTTGGTCACAAGGTGTTAGACTTTATATTCGTGAACAAGGGAAACTTGGCTTCATTATCAGAGAGAAAACTGCCTCAAATCCAAACAACCCCTTGTTTGCTGCATTGGATGTTGAAAACTCCCATGGTTATGACTTGGCTTGTAAACTCCATGGTTGAAGACATCAACGGTAATTAATGTGCTACTCTACGACCAAGGAATCGTGGGACAGTGTGACACAGATGTTGCAGTTAATTTTGATTGACCCCTTTATTAAATGGATGTTAAAAATATCTTTCTCAATTGGGAACTTGAAGAAGAGGTATGTATGGATGTTCCACCTCGGTTTGAGGTAGATCTCAAAATTAACATATTGTGCAAGTTAAAAAGATCATTCTACACTCTCGGACAATCTCTTAGAGCATGGTTTGAACCCTTTGAAAAAGTAGACACAAGCTATGGATTCTATTAAATCACCAATTCACCCCAAAAGCTTAAGCTGGTGGTTGAAGGCAAATTTAATTATATATCACCAACACTCCTCACTTGTGGGCTTGAAATATTTGAAAGGCCCAACAAGTGGAATCAATTTTACTTCACTTGTGGGCTTGGAATATTTAAAAGGCCCAAGTGGAAATTGATTTTAATTGGAGAGGAAACGAGAATGTAGGGCTTGAACACAGGACCACCCTGGACCACATGCTCTTATACCATATTAAATCACCAATTCACCCAAAAGCTTAAGCTGGTGGTTGAAGGCAAATTTAATTATATATCACCAACATATTCAATTAAAGTCAAGTCAATCATATGATGTTTTATAAACATACAGGAAATGATAAGGTCATATAGTTTATACTGATGAATGAGACAAGACTGACAAAGAAAAAGTTAGTCGATGATTTCTAGATCAAAGACCTAGGAACTTTAAGGTACTTCTTAGGCATGGAGTTCTTCAGGTCTAGAAGTGGCATTCTTGTCCTCCAAAGGAAGAATATTCTTAATATGCTAGAAGAGATAGTTTTCTTTGGTTTCAAGGTGGCAGAAACTCCGATTGAGCAGAATCTGAAATTGGAAGTTGCAATAAGAAATGAGATAAAAGAAAGAGAAAAGTACCAGAGACTTGTGAAGAGACTCGTATATCTTTCCACACACGTTCTAACATCGATTTTGCAGTTAGTATGGTAAGTTAGTTCATGCATGCTCCTAAGTCAACTCACTTTGATGCAGTTTATAGAACCCTAAGATGTTTGATAGGTACTTCAGAAAAAGGTATGGCCATCTCAAAGGTGAAGTTTACATTGATGGTGATTGGGCAGGTAGCACATGGATAGAAGATCCACTTTTGGTTACTGCTCCTTTGATGGAGGAATTTTGTTACTTGGCGAGGTAAAAAACAGAGTGGTTGCAAGAAGTAATGGAGAAGCAGAATTTAGAGCTTTACCTCATGGTATTTGTGAGGCTATATGGATAAGAAGACTGTTGGAAGAATTGAAATTCACTTAGACAATGCCCATGCGCATTTACTGCGATAACAAGGCAGCAATTTCCATTGTCCACAATATAGTCCTTCACGACAAGACAAAACATATTGAAGTTGATAAACACTTTATAGAAAAGATTGCTGCATGAGTAATATGCATACCCTACCTTCTGACAACAGAACAAATTGCAGATGTGTTAACTAAAGGCCTCTCGAAGTGGCAATTCAACAAATTGATTGATAAGCTGGCAATGACTAATATCTTCAAATTAGCTCGAGAGGGAGTGTTGGTTATTTCTTTTTTTGTTTTATATTTTATTGTATTCGTTGTATTATATTTGCGATTTTTTTCCTTCTTTGTAATAGGTTGTTATTTTCTTTAAGAAAACCCTCTCTTTGTGAAATTCTTTGACACCATATTTTAAAGCCATTCAGATGCTTGCGTCATATCCTATAACTTGTGGCCCCATAGAATTGTCGAATAGCTTAAAGATTGTATCTGAAAATAAACTTCTCGATGTTTCTATAATAATTGTAATAGGCTAAATTATAAAAAATGCCCCTGAACTTTACAGTGTCAAAAATGTCCTTGAAGTTTAGAAAGTTTCAAAAATACTCTTGAACTTCCAAAATGAGTTCAAAAATACCCTTAATGTTGGTTTTGGATGGAAAACGTTAGCGTTTTGTTTCAAAATATCCTTGAACTTATGAAAAAACAAAGTTAAAAAATACCCTTTTTTTATTGACGGGTTTGTATGAGTAATGGCAAGGAGATTGAGGAGGAAATTTTGAGATCTTTTTCCAGCCTCTATATCCTGGAAATTAAAGAGAAATTGTTTGTGGAAAGCATTGATTGGATTTCTATTTCGACTAGGGAGAATGAGGAGCTTGCGATCCTGTTCTCTTTGGAGGAGATTAAAAGGTCGTCTTTAGTTGTGATGGGAATAAGTCTCGGCTCTTATGGTTTTTCTATGACCTTTCAGAATAATTGGAATCTCATTAAAAGCAAGTTTGGAGGGTTTTTTTTAAAGAGTTCTATGAGAGAGGCAGCTTGAATGACTCTTTGGTGGAAACCCTTGCGTTTAATCCCTAAGAAGGAAAATGCCAGTAGGGTGAAAGATTTTCGTCCTATTAACCTCATCGCTAGTGTTTATAGAAACCTTGCTAAGGTTCTCACAAATTGGTTAAGGAAGGTGATGGTCCACCATTTCCGAGGCGTAAGGAGCTTTTGGACCAAGCTCTAATTGCCAATGAAGCCTTGGAGGATTACCGGTTGAAGAAGGAAGGGGTTGTGCTAAAGCTCGATTTTGAGAAGGTGGACAAGGTGTTGATGAAAAAAGGCTTTGGCTAAAAGTGGAGGATGTGGATGTGGGGTTGTGTTAGGCATAAGAAATATTCTATTCTCGTTAATGGTTTTTCTAAATGGTTGATTCAAGCTTCCAGAGGCTTAAGACAATGGGACCCTTTAATTTAAAAACACCCAATTATTAAAGAACCTATATGGATCTTGTAGGTTCTTTCATAAATTCTTCTTTGGAATCACTTGAGTCAAAATTCCAACACTGTTTTCGGGAGCAAATTTGACTTTCATTTCTTTGCCAACTGATGCATTTTTTCTTCGGCATCTTCCTTGATTAGGAATAGTTCATTCTTGCAGAATCTTGAAAACAAAATCTTCAACTTCTTTCTTTTCTAGAACTTAAAAGGGTTTTCCCAAATTAGATGTGTGTTGTTCAATATTGAGCATGGCTCATGAAGCTCCCTCTTACTATCGATGTTGCCAATAGTTTCTTGGTCTTCCACTGATGGCAGTTAATGTTGACCCAAGCGGTTGCTTTGATGCATAATTGATGTAACTTAAAAGATAAAAGTAGAACTTTCTCCAAGAGTCGAATCAAATTCTTTTTTGTCAATTAATAAGTGATGAATACAATCAACCATCTTTTGGTTCATAGAGAATTAGAAAACAAACTAGTTCTAGCCGTCCTTTCAGTTTATTTGGAAAGAAAGAAACAACAAAATCTTCAACTTTACATCTAAACAAATCAACAGCCTTCTTGATCATATTCAGATTTTGAGGGTCACCTTTTGGCTTTGTTGGTGTAGATTTTGTTCTCCTTTGAGCCAAGTCTTCAGCTATTTGGACTGATTTGATTCTGAAAGAGTAACGGCTGTGTTAGAAGGTAAGCTAAAATGGCTGAAAGAGCGCTACCTTATTTCAAAACTCTTTCATAGATGGGCTTCTCATAGAGTGGTTAAAAACTTCATTTCCAGTTTATGTAAAATGAAACTCCTCTAAATGAATATGATGGAAACAACGGTTTGTTCTAAAGGGAAGTTCATGGCTGTCTATTTGCAGTGACTTAGTATAATGGTTAGAGAGTCCGTTTGATGAAACAGAAATCTCTGTTAATCAACTTGGCAAATTGAAACTAAAAATCATCAGGTCCTGATTCCTTCAAATGTGAATTTTTTAGAAAGGATGGGGACGCCAAGAAAGAACAAAATTAGAGTGTTCCAAGAGTTTTTCAATCATGGCATTATCAATGAAAGGACCATGAACCTACTCTTTTAAAAAAAATTCTCCAACGGTGGTTAAGGTCGATGACTTAGACCTAGACCATTAGTGTTGGTGCACTGTCCCTTTGCTATAGAGTATACAGTCCGTGAGTCTCAAAGCCACCTCTTTATCCTCTGCCTTATTCTAACAGATTTTAGAGCCTATGATCTCTATTTTCAATTGGGCCGTGGTTCTTTCTATCGATATATCTAGTTTATCTTACTCTAGAGGATTATCCATTCAATGGAGGAGACTCTTATGACATTTGTAGCCTGGAGTAGAGTTGTTTAGTCAAGAAATTGATGTTTTTTAGAACCCCTTGGGCTAAATCTGTAAATAAGCAGTACCTTATGGTTGCACCACATGAGAGCCTTTTTGTGGTTCGTTTAGATCGAATGCAGTAGACATCTTTCTCTTTAATAAAAAAGGGAAACAAATCCATCGAAATAATGAACTGAGACTAATGCGCAAATGTACGAAAGAATATACGGAACATAAAGCTATAAAAGACTTGTCAGTGTAAGAATGGTAAATCAAAACCAGACCAAGATATCAAATAAAAGAAAATAAAATAAAAGATTGACATGAAATGAGACTTCTTGTATGATTGATTGAATTTTGAAGAAATAAAAAACCAGCCTCTTGAGGCTTAACTATCAACCAATCCATGACCCTCTTCAAAACATCAAGATCAAAATCTAAAGATTACCAAAATCCTTCACTAAGCTCAACAGGCTATAAAATCCAACCAAGTTGCCAATAGATTCATGGAACTTGGAGCAAACTTTCCCCAAAATTATCTCAAAACGAGCCCGATAAGTAATCAAATGCCCGAAGAAATGGCTGTATCTTCAATGACAAAGTGCAGTCTTTTGATATTTTCTTTGAACTTGTTAGTAGTTTCATTTTGCAATTTCTTTATGTAAATTGTCTAACCCTTTTTTTCTTATAGTTATAGCTTCCACTCTTTTGCCCTATTAGAACAATTGGAGAAGCTTCTTTTGTAACTCCTTTGAATGTCTTCCTCAACGAAGTATTCTCATCAGGAAAAGACAATTGTAGTGCTTAAAATATAAAAGAAATATCAAAACACCAATTAACCTAAAATCTCTTTTTTCAAAAAAAGAGAAGAGAATGTGAATCAGTAGGTGGATTTGAATAAACAACTCTAAATATATAGCAAAAAAAAAAAAAGCACTCTTAATTTAAACCATGGCACTGCATCGGATGCAGGCTTAAATGGTATTCATGACGATACTACAGGAAAACAAATGGCTTACGATGACACACAGCTGTGCTTTCTTTCACCTCACGTTTCTGGACAAATTTAATTTCCTCTTATGGCTTAAAACATCTTTCACGTTAAAGCCCTACGAATGTGGAAGATCCATTTGTAGTTATACAAAATTTCCATTACACAAATTTACTTAAACATACCCTAAATTATCCTTTCCCTTTTTTGTTATTTCATTCATCCAACAATTGTTTATTTTCATGATGAAATAAATGGTTGCCTTTCCAATTATACTATATATGGAAGACTTAGAGATGAATTTTGGGTTTTAAGGGTAACTAGACAAGGAGATCTACTCCCTCCTTTCAACTAAATATTAGTCATCACTTTTCTCCACAAAGCAGATAATTCGTGAAAAAACCTCCATTCCCATTTGGAAGTACCATTTAGCTTCTTTTTCAAGCGTCCGATAGCAAGCCAGCCAGCTTCAAGCGATTGAGAAACTAATTGTGAATAAGCCAAATGGCTTAATTTGCCATCTGCATTACCATCTATAAAGAATTTGCTCAGAGCTTTTGGGTGGAAATAGCCTTTTAACCTAGCGCTTCTTGCTAGAAGGTGATGGATATGAATGGTATGTATAATATAAAAAGTTTGGAACGAATGAAGAGTTTGAGCTATAGGATAAGGGAAGAACGATGAAAGAAAAGAGAGGAATGGCTAATCCACGATCGTATCTGCACTGCATAAAAGATGAAGACGTAAACCATCTTGTCCTTTTGCTTGATGGCCAATCAGATCTTTCTTTAACGCAACACCCCTCTTGGTTTCCCTTTAAAGAGGCTCAGAATGCCTCAGTTGTTGGTAAAGGTGATTTATTATCACATTCCACCTCTCAATTGTAGCCCTTTTTCTTATCTTTTATGATAATAAAATAGATGTATCGTACTGTTATGCTTATCGAGGTCTTGTAAATGGAGCTAACCGTTATTACTTCACATGCAGGTCAAAGCATATTATGATTTTGAGGATGTAATTGATTCCGACGAAGAATTAGACTTGGCTTCAATGGCAACTGAACAATGAATTTGTAAATTGCGTCTAATTTTTTAAATGATTAAATTATGAATATTGTTACATCACGTTGCAAGAGTATCCTTTTCTGGTTGATTTCTTTGAAGTGTCATAAAAGATTTACATTTCTATTTTAAATTTATATGAACATACCTTAGTTTGTTTGAAAATGAAAATATCATCACGTTCATGCTTTAATATTGACGCAGATCAAAATCTGCTTTCCCATTTCAATGCTGTCATCGACAAGTTTTGGTACAATATACTCCCAATTGGTATACTTCCTTTTTTCCTAGGGCTAAAATGATGCAACCATCGACCAATACTTGTGAACAAGAATAAATGAACAGTAGTATCCTTGATACTATAAGCCGTAAAGGATACTTAGATTAGGAGTTCACATAAGATACATTAATAGCTTTTCGATACTAGCTAACCACTATCAAAGATCTTACAAAACAAAATCATGTTTCCTGCCTATCTAAACGGTTTTTTGCCACTGTCAAACTGTATTAACATTATAAAACAGACTAACATGTCAAACTACAAGATTGGTTTGAACATCGAGCTTCAAGTGAGTGGTTATGTAATGCATTCATTCCAATTGTTCAAATGGAACACGAACAAACAACTGTCCATGTAAGGTGACAACGGCAGAAGTCTGGTGTGGATCAATCCTTGACGGTAGGCTGACCACCTGCAATAAAAAATAAGCATTGAATGTTTTTTCTAAATTCACAAGATTAATTTTAATTGTTGAAAAATACGCATTGAATATTTCTTCAGCCTCTTTCTAGGCAAAGAATTTGAAGGTCTGAGAGTGAGGAAACTAGGGAAATACAGCAGATTAGAATGAGAGAAAACGTTGGAAGTCTTGTAAATTTCAACGATTATGTAAATTGTTGAGGGTAATCCTAGTTACTAAAATAAACTGCTTCTTAATCAAGTTACGGTGAGTAAGGACCTTTTTGAAGGGTGTGACACCCCATGGATTATCAGGATGTTCAGGGTCACCACTAATGACCAAGCGTCCTGCCGGATCAGACTGAACACGCACCTGCAGAAACAGAAGAATTTGGAAAATGTTTACACACTGCTCGGGCAACTATGAAACATATGTACTAATTCAGACCTAAACAATAAAAAAAGTTAAAAGTAAAGATGCCTTGAGCTCATAGCACAAGGCCTCACAAGCCAAAGGCTGCTAGCACAGCAAACAGATAGAAGATGCTCATCTCTCTTAACCATTGCAAGAAAAAAAAAACCCAAGCAAATTCGTTGTCCATTGAACTTTTCTTAGAAGTTTTTATTGATTAAAATAAAATGGAAAAATAAATTAAATGAGTTTCTCCATGACAACTGTACACATTGCAAATGATGAAAAGGCATAAAACAGAAATGATGTACCTCCTCGCGGAGTAGTCCAGGAACTAATGCATAGACCTCATAACAATCTTTCTGCCACAAGAATGGAACTACGTGAGTTGGCTCTATGATCATTATTACAGGTGATTTTCATTAAAACATACTTCCTCAACTTACAGTTTTCTGCACATTGACCTTGACCCAGTCGGCTGGTTGTCCAATATCAACTACTGCTACGTCCAACCTAGCCACAAACAGAAATTTTTTTACCAACATTCCATCCAATGTTTTCTTACATGCACAAATAAAAATCCATATAAAGAGAGTTTACTGTGGTTTTGGTGATTTTGTACGTGCTGATTTCATGGAGTGCTCCATGTAAGATGGTTTCTTACGTTTAAGAAGACCTACATCAACCAACAATTATTAATATTAATAATAGTTGTAACCAGAGGAAGAAAGAATTACAGATATGCAGCCATCCTTGCTGTGAAGAACACAAAAGAAGCTTACCAATGCTTTTTAGTTGTTTTTCCCTTTTCTGCATTGAGAGTGAGTTCTTGTCCTACAGAAATGATTAAACATGGTACTCCATTGGAAAAGGATGGTAAGGGCATAAATTGAGGATGCACAAGAGAAAACAATCCATGAAACACAGCATTCACCAGACCTTGATAATAGGGTCACTAACTTCACCATTTCCCAGAAGACGTTGTGAGTGCCAACCTTGCATGGCGCGTGCAGCAGCATCTCTTCGTGCTCTACCTGATCCGGATCCCTGATTAAAGTTGTGTGAGAGAAAATCAGGATGTATATAATTACTGAAGAAATTTGACTGTATGTACATTAATTTGTTCAATCATGTACTAGTTAGACTCTTAGGTATATCCCTGAGGCAAACAATTATTAGCAGGATGCTATTTCCTCGGGGCAATATAACACAAACATGAGCAGGATCAATAACACCAGCATTATTAACAAATAACACCTATACTTCCTAAAACTAGCCCCCACTATTTTTTATGATCTAACATATGCAACATTTAAGATGACCTCGGACTGGATGTCTTCTCTTATTCCAGATCTTTGGTTTAGCTCCTCAAACCCCTCCTCATGATTCAGCTTCTTTTTGTTCTTATCTAAGCTATGGAAGTTGAAAAACTCAAAGAAAATACACTTTTTGGTTAGCCAGTGGCTATTGGCAGGACTAATACCAATGATTTTATTGAACACTATTTGTCTATTGAAAATTTTCTTTGATGGAATGTTGTACTTTTACGGAATAAGTAAGCTTCTAGAGGTATCAATCATCTATCAAAGCCTGACACAATTTCCCACCAAAATTTGGGAGTCTCTGACCAATGTCTTAAAAGACTAAAGGAGACCTTTTCCTCACGGAGAGGTAAGGAAAAAGCCTCAAGGAAGATGGGGAGTAAGCCTCTGATAGTGAATTAAAAACCTTTTTCAAATCCAAATTTGGTATAACCAAGTATTGCTAAACACAAGTCATATAAAAGTGTGAAAAAAACTAAATAATAGTTGAAACCAGTCACTAGCCTTGAATCTATGAAATGAAATGCTTTGTATGTAACCTTCAACTTTCTCTTACCTCATCATATGAGCAAAAAACACCATAATAGCTCTCATATAAAATTTAACAAAATTAAATTTGCCCAAAAAATATTAGCTAGGTGCTATTTGTCATGAAGAAATAAAATAATATAAGTCCAGAGCTTGAAATTCTGTAATACCTGGTTTTCAATACTCATCGGTTCTGAGTTGGAAGCAATAGGTACACTAAGTTCGCCACCATTGGTCTTATGCCTCTCATAATCAAGGAGAGCCTAAAAAAAATCGAGAAGTTACAACCAAAAGTATTGTGTTAAATAACTTATGCAACTATATACGTTTCTCTTTCCATGAGCTTCTAAGCAGTAGATAGAGATTGGAGACGCTTGAATCTTGATACGAAGCTAAGGTTAAAACGAGTGCAATGGATTATATTTGCATTACAAAACTTCAAATGACCCACAAGAAGTATTAATAATCCCCTAACCTTTTATTTGTAAGAAACCTGTGACTATGAAAATCCCATAGGATGCACATACAAAATAAAGATATAAATACATCAATGGAAATACACAAATATTCAAAGAAAATATCTTTTCGTCATCACCTTCTCATAAAATCCACGAAATGTCCATGAAACTGTCGTGCATGTCCTGCAGAACCAAAAAAAAAAATGCTTATCATATATAGGCTGAAATATGAGGTAATATAAAAGATAAAGAAAAATCCTCCTAAAATGGAGATTTTACAACTCAGATACCATGATACCATTTATTCTTCAAACTACCTGAAGAATTTGTCAACAATGATTTACTATAAATGTAAACCAGAATTAGGTTAGGCATTAGGCTATGCTGTTCAAGATTTCAGGCATTATAACTAATTTTACTCATAATAAACAATAAGGACAGGTGAAAGAACATAAGCTAAATTAACAATTCAAAAGATATAATTGGGAAAAGCAGCAACTTCTCTCCCTGAGTGTCACACGTAGGAAAATTTTGATATTAGACTACCAATTGTGTCCTTACTTTGGAGGCTTGAAAGACTCTCCTACTTGACGCCACAACTTGCATGAAGTCACCTGTCCAGAAAGGATGCCAGTGATGGATGCGTCAAAAATAAGATTCCAGAGCCAAAAAAACAATTGAATCAAATGAAACAAGAAATATCATGAGAAGAAAGCACAATAAAAAAATAAATCATACACCCATAATTTTCTCCCCTAACTACCTATGCACTAAGGTTGATGAAGGGAAGCAGTTAAAACACTTTGCATGAAGATATAAATACCATGTTCATTTTCTCGACCATTAAATTTAGGCACAGTAGCCAAAAAAGCACGGAGACAGATACGAGACACGAATACGACATGACACGGACACGATGACACACCATATTTTTAAAATCTAGGACACGACACAGCAAAGACACATTTATTAAAATATTCATATTTAAAATATATATATCATTTTTATAGTAAATGAATTGATGCATTTATATGCTTAAAAGACTTAGCTTGATGTATTCCATGTCCAAAAGTTATTTTTTTACTATTGTCATATATATGTCTTTTTAGTCTACTCAACGAGTGTTCTATGCAAATCTAATACATTTGCTGCACTAAGAAGGTCCAAAAGGTGTCCACCAAGTGTCAGAGTGTCCAAGTGTCTGACACAAACACACTATCCAAACTGAAGTGTCCGTGCTAACTCAAATGCATTTTATAGCCTCATTGTGTACGAGGCTGCTTAAGCCCTAAACAAAAAGTCACATAGGAACTAAAACCATCTTTGAAATATTTACATTAGATTTCACACGATCCAAACATGTCATCATTGAAGCAAGAAACATTGTGGTCATTACAGAAAGAACAAAAAATACCTTGTCATAGCCTCCCAATCTAGTCACAGCCCTCCACAACCTTATAATAAAAAGTTCAAAATGTGAGCTGAGAACTCCATTTCCTATTGGATGATGTAAATCATGCTACAGTAAATAAGAATAAAAATATTACTTGAGGCAATTCAGACCCTCTCCATAGAACTTAGGAGGTTTGAATTCCAAGCTTCTTTCTCTGAAGAAGTTCTCAAGCTCCTTCATGAAAGCAGATTGCTCTTCTTCTGTTCCTGATTCACTACCTTCAGCAATATGATTTTCATCCAAAATAAACGAGTGATTCATGTTTGAATCCCCATTATGAGGTGTAGTAACAATGTCTTCATTGACCTTCAATTCTATGGCATTTTCTGTTTCAGCTTTTACACAAGATGACACTGGATGGGGAGTTACAGGTTCATCGTGACTTGCTGTTGAAGCATCATCAAGAGAACAGGTTTTAATTTCAGGCATCTCAGAGGCCTCAGATTTGGCATCTATGGAGGACCGAACAGTTTCTAGGGGAGAGCTGGAAACAGCAGCATCTAGATCCCTTGGGGGTAACTCAACAGGGCCAGACTTGACATCAGAAGCAGGTTCTGCAACAGGCTTATCCAACTCTTGGTCATAATTCATGGGAAGTGAATGCCCAGAAATTGGATTGGATTGCTTAAGAATTGTAGGTTTTTCTAAATTATCCTCAAGAGGTACAATTTCCTGTACACAAGTTCCAGGTGAATCAATCTCTTTTTCGCAAGAGTTTTGAGTTGCCTTAGCTGGCACAGAGAGAGAATCATGGAGCTCATCTTCTTTTGCATTAACTTGGTTTCCTTCACTTAAAGCAGTTGACACATCTTGTACAGATTCCTGTTTCTCCTTCGCGTCACACATCTTCAGTTCCAACGGAAGAATCAGAATCCTACAAGTAAATACTAATGGAAGTTAGGTTTCCAGAAGAAAGTATAAGAAATGAAGGAAAGAATGCAACTCGTAATTTTCAGAAGACAGATAAGGGGAAAAAATGCTGCACTTAATAAAAGGGAAACCCAACCCAGAAATCCGGAAAAAGGAGTTGGGCGTCTATGAGAAATAAGACATGAAAGTAGCAATACTCGGTAGATGACAGCAACTTCCTATACAAAACGCTCAACCCATGATCCTCATCTTAACTTTTATGGAAAAACCTAACCCTAAGATTCGCTTCTCGTGCCCTCCCCGCATCAATCGAATCAAATAAACGGAACAGCATGCACATTTTCCTAAAATTGACGAAAAAGAGATAAAAGGTAGTATTATATGATATGCATTTTGAGGGAGAGGAGACGGGGAAACAGTATGAGATGCAGATGCTAATGGGTTAATCTGGAAAAGAGAAGGAGCGGCATGCTTGGGGATTCAAACCTGAAATTGCTGATTTGATGTTTGGTTGTAATTTTACCAACATGCAACCCAGAAAGAAACCCTAAAAATCACACCTATATGATACCGTTTCCAATCCGATTGTCCGTTTCAATAAGTGATTCTTCAGAAATTTGAATTGGACGTTGTCTATTTCTAGTTTATCTCGCGCAGGAGGTGCACGCCTTGAAGGAGAGCGATCGCCATCAGAACTTGGACCTCCACAAGTGGTTGCGAAACATCGATGGGCTTAATATTACCGCATACCATTCTTCTGTTAAAATGCAATGGTTCTATTATTATATCCGAGTTAGATGGTTTTCTAAAACCCCGTAAATTCATTTTTTTTATAAAAAAAAGGTAAATAATGTCCATCTAGATTCTACATCTATGACCATAGTATCAAACTTTTTATTTGTAAATAAGTTGGGCTATTTTACTATACTAAAAAAAAATACCCCTAAATAAAATCATATAAATAGTTGTCATGGGTTTGATAAAATCTTTTATACATTATTTCAAAAATTTTAAACAAAACAAAAGATGGCATATCTATAATAAAACAAACCGTATATTTTGAATTTTATTTCAATATCTATGTATAGCAACCATTATATATGAATTATAAAATAAAATAAATAGAAGTACATTTATACTAATTATTTAATTAAATAATTGTTTCTCAAATAGAAAATAAATGACTAATTAGACAACTTTAAATTAACCTTGAATCAAACATAAGGGTTAAAAAATCAATTCTAAATTATGAAGATCAATTTAAAAAGTTTCGTACCTGTTTAAAATTGGATCTACTTTTTTTAAAATCATATCTAAACTACCCTTTCTCAAACAATCAAATCTATAATTGATAACAAACTCTTAAAATTAATTTTCAATTTAATACGAAAACTTATTTTAGAACCATTGTATTACTAAAATGGTATTTTATATTTGAAAGTTTATTTAAAAAAAATAATTATAGTAAATATATAATTTTATTAACTTATTTTATTGTTAGACCAATAACATGCAGATTGATATTGAGGTAAAAATGCACATTTTGAAAATAAAAGAAAATTCGAAACATATATTTCATCCCACAATGCTTCAAAATTCAACTGTTAGTGATTTATTATTTTTCTAAAATCACCATCCTCGAGGGACATTCAAGTTTCACGAGACTAAATCATGTTTTTTTTTTTTCTCGTCCTTTTTAAATGGATACCAGCATGGTTTGAGTTAAAACCTTTAATTTGTAAACGATTATAGCATCCGACAACAAAATATTAAAGATTAAATTATTAATCGAACCATCTTATGATCATCATTTCTAATTCAACAAGGGTTGGTTTATCCTATATTTCATAACTGCATTCGAATTCGATTAAGTGTATTTTTCTCAAAGATTTAAAACCCTGGTTTTTTATTCTGCTGGACCCCACATCATTTGCCAAAAGATCTCGAATGCGAGTTAATAATAATGGGCACTCCGATCATTGCTACAGATATTCTTGAATACAAGAGATGAGTACAGGATTGATTGAAGTTGGATCAAATAAATCTCTCAACCTTTAATCAAAGGACATTTAACTGCAGATCATCATAGCCAAGCTGTCCTTTATACCTTTCAAATATACTTTCGAGTGCTTCAACAAACCGACCGTGTAAATCAAGCACCTGATAAAAACCATGTAAGAGATATGGGACTTACCATGATAGTTGTAAGAATAATGGAATACAGGCCTTGGTAAATGATCTCCCTAAGCAGATAATTCTAAAGAACTTACTCAAACAATCGGTTTGAATCCTACTTATGATTGTTAAATTCAAAAAGTAAGGCAACCAGTTTTGACCCCTCAGCTCCCCCACTACCTCTCTTTCTCAGCACTCATCTTGCCAAACAAAGTTGGGCGGTGGAGTTCCATAGAAGACCAAAAAGAGAGATTCTTTGACGTCAATATTAAGTATGCTTAAACATTCGTAAAGAATTGCAATCATTCTAGCATATATGTTAAATTGTTAATGGACCTTTAAGACACCTACCTCATCACTCGTTGGATTTGGATTTTTCTTCACCTCAATGGGTCTTCCCACCACCACATGCATCTGCCGCCTATAAGGAAGAGGCGATCTGAAAACACAACAAATTCAATGATAGCCAGGTAACGATGAAATTAGAACTAGATAGATTAACTTACGAACATAACCAAAGATCACCAACCAACACACTTGATCTCAATGTTATAACATACTATTGAACTTTTTCATGGATCATCTCGTTCCTCCTCCTCTTGAGGCAAATTTCTCAAAATAAATTGCATGTATACAACATTTTTACCAAACTAAAGCCCAAGGCTGGTGCGAAGTTAGTTTTGCCCGGTCCAATTTCCCAAAAAAATAACTAAATATATAATTCAATATTGAATGTGCAGTGTCAACACTGACATCCTGAATAGTTGAGCAATTACAAGGTTGTTAATGGCACCTGTTAATTTTATATTTATTGAATATAATAATTCAGAGTATACAATGACCTTTTAGGTAGAAAAATAAATAGATTTCAAAAAACCTACAAAATGAAAATACACAAAAGAAAATAATAACAATAATCATAAATCCTGAACAGTTGAGCAATTACATGGTTGCTAATGACACCCAAACTCAGCTTGCCTCAAGTTGCAGTCTATGCAACTCCTCGAAGGTTCAACAAAAGCCTACAATAGGCATCCCTGATTGCAGGAGAGTATCCCTATGAAGTGAAGGGCAAGAATGGGTCTTCTACAAATTACAGACCCACAAGTGAGGGTGAGTGTTTAGATGACATAACATTAAATTTGTCTTCCCTCATCAACTTAAACTTTTAGGTCAATGGATGATTTAAGAATGAAGTTAATTAACAATTATAAGAGATGAAACCCAAGGTTCCTAACTTCAGTTATTTTAAGAAAATTTGGTTTTAAAAAGGGGCTTCTCCTTCCCCCATCTTTCAACATATAATTGATTTGGGCTTTAAATTCGAGTCCAACATGAAAGGTTGGGCTGTTTTGTCTTTATTCTTTAAAAGAATTGTTTAGACGTGTCCAGGAAGTATCCCAAACATGGCCCGCATGTTTAAAATTGAAAACAACAAATAAGAATAGGACATGTAAATTTTCATGTTGGACACGTGTTTGTCTGTGTCCGACACTAGACACTAACTAAAATGGAGTGTTTGTGTTTCATAGAGCACATAATAGAGCTTCGACTTCGAAGCTAGAAGTTTTGTGCACAATTGATGATATAATGACTAAAAATACATATATTTAAAGTAGAAACGTTTCTCCTAAAAGCAATAATCTAGATACAATCATACAACAATGCAACCACGCAACCATTTAACAAGACGTGCTCTTTCTTTTTTAGCAAGATGGACAAGAACAGCATGGTAAGATAAGAGAAGAGTATGATATTTGTGAAGACACGGCGAGAAAATATACACATACCCAAAAACTCCCCAGAAGACAATTGGTGTGAACTTGATTGCTCTTGAAAAATGGAGGAAAAACTTACCACCAGGTTTCCACCATTGATAGACACTTGACTACATGAATTTGGACGAAACTGATCAAAATCAAATTTTAAAATACAAATTATAGCACGAGAAATATAACACTACGAAAACATTAGAAAAATACTTGACCAAAGCAGAAAACTGGGACCAGTGGTGTACCCATCTCCATCGCTATACGAACAAATCCTCGTCTTGTCTTGAGGAAGACAGTCTACAAAGTGAATTTCAGAATTGTCAATCCTGCCAAGCTTCTCATGGAATGAGAATGATTATTGCAACCCAACTTTACAGAAAAGCAAGAAGTTCTACTAATTACATATCCTTTTCTCTCCCTGAATGTTAACCATAAGCCTTGAGCAAGAGGGCTTTGAGGTGTCTCAAGATTTATGCCTCAACCAAACAAAAGGAGGCTCGTGACTATTGTTGTTGTTAGTGTTATTCGACCTACTGCATCCATAACGATTCCCTACATAATCCATAATCTACTCTAACTAAGAACTCCCGCTAAGCCAGACCACCGTCCTTCTACCTCTAACTGGACCCATTTTTGGACAATTATTTTCCTTATTTGGTGTGTGTGTGCCGGGGGGGGGGGGGACGGCGTGGTAAACCTCTATAAATGGGATTAGAGTACAAAAAGACCAAAAGGCATTGCTTAGGACATTAAAACGATCTGACAAATTATTCTGAAGCTAAAACCTCAAAATTTGATATGTTTACAATTTAAAAGCAAGAAGTGACACACTAAAACAAACTTAATTTTATCATCAATGGGACAAGAGAAAAACTGACCTGAATGGTAGCTGCAGGCTTTCTCCTCTTTTGTTTCCTAATTTTGTGGTGGTAAGAGAAATACGGACTTCTTATTTTCTCTTTTCTTCTGTTTCCTTCTTTTTTTGATGAAAAAAATCATTTTTCTTTTAGTGTTGCGACCACCTCAACATTTTTTCCCGTATCAGAATGTCGATAGATATTGTTCTTATAATCAAAAGATTTTTTTTAAAGGTATTGTAATAAATGTAGGAGTGGAGAGTTGAACCCAGGACCTCTTGTCCACAGGTACAAACAGGTGCCAGTTGAGCTAAACTCATGTTGGCAAAAAAGATTTTTTTAAAGGAAACAGACACTTCCATTAAAGCATTCCAATTAAGACAAATATCCCAAATAGTGTAGTTTGCAAAGTTTTTAGAGAGAGAACATCATGAGGGAAGGCTTTCAGACAAGCTGAACCAAAACGGTCATCCTAAGGAAGAGACTTGAACTCTCTAGTTGCACTCTTTCAGCCCATTAGACCACACTAGACAACAAAAGTTTGGACGCTAATGCCACATCTGAGACCAACTAATAAAGGAACAATAGTGGGATGCATGGAGGGTTTCCACCAACATTGCCTTCAACAAATACAATCAAAAAATAATTGTTGCAAGGTGTCCCTATACTTCATGCAAAGAAAGCAAATAAAAGGTGATGGGCAATGCAAAGGAAGATTTCTTTCAAGAAAGCTCAAAACAATTCTGCAATCCAGAACTCATTATCCAAATAAGAATGTTGATTCTTTTAAGAGTCCCAGACTTCCAAATTTTCAATCACTTTTTTACCTGTAAACATCCGAGAGACAAGAATCTCATCTTTGAATGATCTTCATCTTTGAGTGATGATCGAAAGATAATGTTCCATGAACGAAAATTACCATCCCAACTATCATAAACCAAACAATTGGAGAGAGAACCTATGTCGAATAGAAAAGGAATATCAACTTCTAGAGAAGAATCAACAATCCAAGTGTCTAACCAAAAATGTATTCGTCTGCCACCATATATTTCTTTTTATATCCATGAGTGTTCGGGCCAGCTTACGCGAACCTCAACTAATCTCACGGAACAACCTGCCTAACCCTACAACATTTGGCTGTCAAGGAAACTCGTAGGAAATTATTTCCTAGGTAGGTGGCCACCATGGATCGAACCCATGACCTCTTAGTTAAGTATTGACCTTCTTACCACTAGGCCAACCCATGATGGTTCGTCTGCCACCATACTTTAAAAGATCTGTTTCCAGAAGTGCTAATGGTTAGGGCCATTTTCATGAATGTTGTGAAGCACCTAGCACTAGAAGGAGTTAGAATTAGACATATTTGGTTTTTATTTGTGAACCACCAATGCCGATTTGTAGTAACAGCTCAAAATTTTGAATTTCAACTTCTTTCAACCGTCTTCTGAAGAAAACTACTCATGATAAAGTTTCACCATCCTAAAGGTCAAATACATACCCATCGGGTAATAATGCTTCCTGAAAAGACGAGGAAGACATGAACATAAGACTAATTGTCAATCCAAGGATCTTTCTGAAAGGATATTCTTTTGCTGTAGCCTTGTTGCCTCACCATCAATGGCCTTGGTTTGCCTCACCTCTCGCCTTAGGAGTGAACCATGGGTTGCCTTGAAAACATTGACTCTTACTACTACTATGACTTTATTGATAAAAAATGTTTATAAGTCCATCCTATTAAAAATAGTAGTGAAGTAGATTTTTTGTTGTGTGGGAATTTGTTACTTTTTAATTTTTATATAACTAGTATGTTCAACAATACTTGTTCATACCAATTGAGGATTTGTAAAATGTTATTAATTTAATTTTAGGCTTACACGCTCCATACTAAGCACCATTGTTTTTTGAAAAGAAAACAATCTCTTTCATTAATATATTAATAAGGAGACAAAAGCTCAAAGTACAAGAGGAATATACAATGAGCAAAGAAACCAAGGATCAGGAGATGCACCCAGACATCTCAACTAGATTAAGACCCCAAAAAATTACAAAAAACAAACTCATCTAGCACTAATCACAAAGGAAAATGAACTACAGAATGCTTGAAGCAGCAAAATCCAGCAGTTATATCTACCTTTTGATACTAGAAAATAGGAGAATGTAGAAGAAAAAGAGAAAATCTAGCAATGCTCTGGCTAAGTTCAAAATAGACAAATAAGAAGGGACTAGAGTTTTATCTATCTTGGCTCCGGTATGCAAGTGGATAAGCCTTAACCTTCTAATAAGATGGAGGAAAGTGTAAATAAATCAAATAAAGATAGAAGAATCAATGTCAAAATTTACAGGTAAAGAAAAGATGGATAAAGACCTCCGAATTATGCTCCATATGAAATGTCTCTTGTACTCCACCAGGCACAATGATGCAACTATAGCCAGCTGCCAAGAGGGAGATAAAATTTTTCCTTGTCGCTGGCGTTAGGCCCATCCATGTCCATATGTGCCTCAAAAACGGAGTATAAAACACCTGGTAGAATACCCCACACATGATGAAACGATTAGAAGTTACAAAGAAAGTTAGTAAATGCCTAGAATGAAAAGAAAGAAGTCTTACAGCAGAACTTGCAAGGACTTTCAATTTTTTGAGAGGCATGAAACCAGTAAGGTCGGCCAACGCAACAACACCAATAGGTAAAACTGAATGTGGCTCATAACCAAAAACTACAACATTGGAAAATAAAATTGCTCAAAAAAATGTATTTTCTAAATATTTTCTCTGAAAATAAAGGATTTCTTAAATAAAAGAAATATCCATAAAAAATAAGGAAAAAAATAAGGAAAAAAATAAGGAAAAAAATAAGGAAAAAAATGCACAGTCCCCCCAAGGAAGAAAGTGAAGATTTCTCCTTTGGATTCAATTGATTCCTCCATCAAACAAGGACAATGATAGGAGACTACTGTATTGTCGTTTCCTACTATTGTAATTTATTACCAACTTATTTGTTTGTATTTTTTTTATTTGGGAAACAAAACTTTAGGTAATACAAAATAAAGAAAGAACATAAGTTTTTTATCACCTAAACCAAAATGGAAGCAGAAAACAAAAAGGAAACCACCAAACGCAAATACAAAATGATTATCCATGTTTTGAAAGGCTTCAAGACAGCCTTGAGGCATAAGCCCCAGAGACGTTATGAGGAGTACACTTCTTTTTCTGTTTTTAGAAACAATTGCTTTCCTTGATAAACAATGAAAGAACACAATAACACTTGAAAAAAAAAAGTGGAGTACGTAAGATGTTGTATAAAATCCAAAGCTCTTGCTCAAGCCCTTCCACTACTTGAAAACGACTCAAAGGAGTGTTGGTTCATGCTCAGCCCCAAAAATCCGACCACACAACAATTTGGGAAGTGTAGCCACATTCAGTAATCTTAGAGGCACTAAAAACCAAAATGCACCCAATAGGATATCATGCATGTTTGCTCATTATAACCTTGTGCCATAAACAAGGTATTAAGACAAGATAGGAGGAGCCAAGTTTCCTATAACCAAACATCTCGTTTCTCATATTTCTTTTATGGTTTTTTTTTAAATAAATAAATAATTTCTTCTACGATGGTGAGAGAGAGAGACCGAACAATTGTAGAAGGGGATGAAAAAATAAAGTAACAAATAAAAACAGCAGTCACTAACCATAAGCACGATTGGTATCAAACGCATGTATATCCTCAACATGTAGAGTAACAGGAAAATAGCTGCAAGCATTTTGACATATATATCTGAAAGCAAACAGCAGATTATAAGCAGAGAGAGGGGGGACAGCAGATTAATGAAAGAAGAAAAAAGAGAGGGGGGCCAACGAAAAAGGGTGCAAAACATACCTAGCCAATACGCGGCCGTATTTGCATTTATCGTCGACAGGAATTAACACTAATATCAAAAGTAAAGCGAAAACCCTTAAAAAGAGAGAGAGAGAGATTAGAAAGAGACGCACCCAAAGGAAAAGGTAAAAAAGGGATGAGAGAATGAGAAAAACAAAACTCACAAGAGGGCTTTGGACAGGGAGAGGTAGAAGAGGGATATGAGGCCTAGAGCAAAATTGAGATGAATACCGCCAAGCCAAATTCCCAGGGCTACTATTATGTGCATCATCCGCCATTTGGTCGCCGTCCCACCGCCTCCCTTGAAAACTGTGACGGAAGGTTCTGAGATTTTATCCATCTCATCCCTCGCCATCCCCATCCCCATCCCCATCCTACTACTCCGTTTCCCCCAGAAATGGAGAAGTTATCGCAATTCGCAATATATCCAGAAAGAACCGAGCACAGGACTTTCTAGTTGCCAGCCCTTTTTACTAATTTGCTGAAGCAGTTGTGGAAGCTTGAGTGAAAGTCACGTCGTACTTGTTACTTCCAATTTCCACCACCATTTCAGTGAAGTTTTGTTTTTACGCCCATGCTTTATTTTTCTTTTCTATTTCTTTTTCTTCAATGTGTAAGGTATGGTGGGAGTTGTAATAGACACTTAAACATTCTTCATAGATCTCAACTTCTTAGGTCTAATCTTAAATGTATTCAAATAAGGGAGATAATGATCACTAGTGAAGTCTTTTCTTCTTCTTTTTTTTTTTCCATTGAATAAATTATCTAGCCTAGTCTATGGAAAATAGCATACACTAAAACTCGTAATACTAATACGATCAAGAGTTGAAAAATCGCTACCCCCAATGAAAAATTGATAAAAATTTCCCATACAAAGATAATATTCGTTTCGTGAATATTATAAATACAAAAATTGGCAAATGTGAATGCATCGACAAATATTGTGGAACTATCAAATGAATGTCGTGTATATTCTCTATATTTTCAACAGATAGATCTAAAAATATCTATTTTTCATTTTTTTTAA
Source organism: Cucumis hystrix (assembly GCA_025688845.1). Taxonomy (NCBI): domain Eukaryota; kingdom Viridiplantae; phylum Streptophyta; class Magnoliopsida; order Cucurbitales; family Cucurbitaceae; genus Cucumis; species Cucumis hystrix. Next base: position 26,870,078 of record CM046888.1, read on the forward strand.
AATACAACATTTTTTACGTCTAATTTCTAATTAAATTTGTAAATCAAATTTTTTCAAAAACCAACATTTGCCAATGGGGTGGGCAAGCTTCCGACAATGTGGGAAGAGGTCAACAAAATGAAGAACTTAGCCCCCTCACTTAAGAATCTCAATTCACGCATGCAACACGACTTTGAACATGACCATAGAGCTAGTAAAACAGGAATTAGAGCAATAGGAAAACTTAGTGATGCAAACTCACTAGTTTCTAGTATATATGGAGGAAATGAGTTTGGATGGTCATTAGGAGGTGGAGGAGCAAGTTGGAACATCAAATCTCAAAGGAGGGGCAGGAGGAGAGAAAGAAATAATCATGTTCGATTTCAAATGACAATATGTTTTAGTATACTAAAAGTTTCCAACATAATTGAAAGTATGTCATCCATGAATCTCAATATCCACTTCAATGCTACCAATAGGACGATACCTTGGATCAAACCATATTCCACCCCAATGAGGATGACTCTAAAGAATGTAGATAATATAGAGACTTTGAGTATGAGTCTTCATCACTTTCACGAGGAAGTTGTGGTCTCCTTATGCAAACTGATAGGTTACAACCGTCAATATACCCATACGAACCACAATCATAACTACTATGTAAATAACCATAATTACTATTGTTATTGTTATAGACATATTGTCCATGTGTCTATGCACGCTGGGAAAATGTGGCCAAGCCCCAACTTGTATATTGAGTGCTTCGAGACTGCCTTCGGTACTTTCGACGTCTACAGTGTCGCATCGGGCGAGGCTGAAGAATTAATTGTACCATTGGCTTTACTTCGCATGACGTCAGAAACATCGAAAAAAAGGATCACCATGCCCAACGCCATTAGTTATGCATCGGGAATGGGGGTGGATTTCCCGACGTTTTCATGATACGTCGGGAGTTCCCCTTTTAATAAATTCATTTCATTCTGTAAATTACAAAATCGAAAGAGAAGAAGGAGCACGAGAGAGAGACTGAGAAGAAGAAGAGATTTGTAGTCGTCGGTCCCAGCCGCTCGTCGTCTTCTTTTGTTGGCGGTTCTACTAATTTGGGTAAGTACTTTTGTTTTATATTTGTTTAGATGTAGTTTGTTTTTATTTAGATTATAAATTATGTTTTAGGAATAAGATTTTGAATTTGGTTTTTGAATTAGTTTTTGGTATTCAATTTGAATTTGAATTGTTTTTTAGATTCATGAATTAATGTAATTTAAGGGGGTTGAATTGAAATTTTGAAAGAGCGGGAGGGGGTTGAATCAATTCAAATTGTAAAGGGGTTGAATTGAAAATTGATGGGGGGTTTAATAGAAATTGTAAGGGAGGTGTTGAATTGAAAATTAGAGGGAGGAGGGGTGAATTCACAATTAAAGAGGGAGGTGGGGTGAATTGAAAATTTTAGGAGAGGGTTGAATAGAAAATTGAATGGAGGGGGGTGGGGGGGGTGGAACTATTAGGAATTTGTTATTGATTTCTTATGTTTATCGTGCAGTTATGGTAGCCTCTTCTCTTTAGTGCAAACTTAGTTTTGAATTTGTTAGATAGTAGAGTGTTTGGTTAGTTTGTTCTGGCTATCCTGCAGTTATGGTAGCTTTTGTAGTTTGAACTTAGCTTCAGTTAAAAGATTGGGAGGCTTTGGCATAGCTTATTCATGGACTAATTAAGTTTAGAGTTTTGATAGGAGGAATATAAGACTAATGATTAAACATATTTATGTTTTAGGTCTTTAATGATGGACAAGGATTGGATGAAAGTTAGGAATATGTTCTCGGTTGAGTATAGAGAGAGTGTGTCCCAATTTTTAGAGATTGCCAAGTTCCACGTCAATGCTTACGGACGAATAAGGCACACCTAGAGTTTGATGTCTATAAAGCAATAACTTTTGAATGAGAATTTTGTATACGATCATTGATTAATGCATGATTTCAGGTTATGGAAACGCGTGAGAGAAAACCTTTCCACTGATTTCTTTTCGCTTGTGATAGGACCAGCATCTGACATTCGGTCTTATAGTGGATGCATTATCGGTGGACCAGCACCTGACGTTACCTGCATCGGGATTGATCTAGTTTCCCGACGTTTTGTTTGTCAGACGTCGAAAAACGTCCGTTTTCTTGTAGTGATTAAATAGTTGTGATAGACATTGCTATCACTATCTAACAATGATAGACAGTGATAGGTCTATCACTATTTATTTATGATAGACTACTATAAATTGTCTTTCAATAAACAATCTTTTTTTTATATATATAGTTTATGATAATTTTGTTATAAAATTTTTTGTTGCTTTTAGAAAGTTATGATAAACATTTTTTTTCAATGTTTATCCAAGACAAATGCTTATAAAAGCCTATCATTGATTGAGACTGATAGAAGTCTATAAAGTGTCTATCAGTGATAAAAACTGATACAAGTCTATCATGGATAGATGTTGATAAAAGTCTATCAGTGATAAAAATTAATATAAGCATATCACTAATAAGAGTTTATTATTGATAGAGATTAGTAAAAAGGTCAACGTTATAACCTACGAAAAATAACCCAATTTGGGTCAGTTTCAAAAAGTGCTTAAAATTCATATCCAACTACTAATTGGTCTTATTTAGAGGAATGTTGAATTTTTTTTTCCAAAAACATAAATTAGTCAAGCCCTCGAACTCAATTTTTATTTTGAAGTCCAAACTAGTCTTTCTATGGTTTCTTTTATTTGTTTTGGTCATGCACTTCTTAGTTTAGGAATTCTAGGCTAACAAGTGTGAGATCGTATATTTGACTTGTTAAATGGCACAAGAAATTGAGCTATGGGTCGTGATTGATGCTATTTTGTGGTGGACTAAAGTGACACCCAAAATGTTGGAAAAATGACCAATGCAACCTACGAAAAATAAACCTTTTTTGCATGTATCAAAAGTGCTGAATATTCCTATCCAACTAGTAATTCGCCTCAATTAGAGAAATATTGAAGTTTTTTAACAAAAAAAAAAAAAAATTATGAGAGAAGCTCATAATTAGTTTTTATTTTATTGTCCAAACTAGTCATTCTACAACTTCTTTTATTTGTTTTGGTCATGCATCTCTTTAGTTTAGGGATTCTAGATAGATAAGTGTGTGATCATATCTTTGGCATGTTCTATGGCATAGAGAATTGAGCTAAGGGTCATGACTGGTGCTCTCTTGGTGGTGGACTAAGGTGGCCAATGCTATAGTCTACAAAAATTGATCCAATTTTGGCCAGTTTCAAAAAGTGGTAATTGGTTTCATTTGGATGAACATTGATTTTTTTAAAAAATTGATCAGTTAAGCCACATGCACAAATTTTATTTTGGGGTTCAAACTAGTCTTTCTGCAGTTTCTTTTATTTGTTTAGACCGTGCACCTCTTTAGTTTAGGAATTCTAGGTGGATAAGTGTGGGATCGTAATTTTGGCATGCTCTATGACACAAAAAAATTGAATTAAGGGTTGTGATTGGTGCTATTTGGTGGTGGACTAAGGTGGCATCCAAAACATTGAAAAATTGCCAATGTGGTCTACGAAAAAGTACCCAATTTTGACCAGATTCACAAGTGTTGAAAATTCACATCAAACTAGCAATTGGTCTCATTTAGAGGAATGTTGAAGCTTCTTTTTTATTTATTTATTTAAATGATAACTCAAGCCACATGCTCAATTTTTATTTTTGGGTTCAAACTAGTCTTTCAATAGTTTCTTTTATTTTTTTTTGGTAATGTACCTCTTTAGTTTAGGGATTCTAGGCGAATAAGTGTGGGATCGTATATTTGGCATGTTTTATGACATAGAAAATGAGTTAAGAGTCACGATTGATACTCCTTAATTGTGGACTTAGGTAGCACTCAAAAAGTTCAGAAAATTGCTAAGCTTACAAAAAATGACCCAATTTTGCCCAGTTTCAAAAAGTGCTGAAAATTCACATCCATCTTATAATTGGTCTCATTTAGAGAAATGTTTAAGCTTTTTAACAAAAAAATGATCACTTAAGCCCCATACTCACTTTTCATTTTAGGATTCAGACTAGTCTTTCTACAATTTCTTTCATTTGTTTTATCATGTGCCTCTTTATTTCAAGCATTCTAGGCTGATGATTAGTGTGAGATCGTATCTTTATCATGGTTTATAGCAAAGAAAATTGAGCTCAGGATCACGTTTGTTGCTCCTTGGTGGTGCGCTAAGGTGGCACCCAAACGTTCCAAAATTAGCCAATGATATAGCCTACAGAAAAATGACCCAATTTGGCCCGTTTCAAAAAGTGTTGAAAATGCACATTTAACTAGTGGTCTCATTTAGACAATGTTGAAGATCTTTTCCAAAAAAAATCATTAGTGAAGCACCAAACTTAGATTTTATTTTAGGGTCCAAACTAATTTTTCTACGGTTTCTTTTATTTGTTTTGATCACCACCTCTTTAGTTTAGACATTCTAGGCTGATAAGTGTGGGGTTGTATCTTTGGCATCTATGACAAAGAAAACTAAGCTAAAGGTCGCGTTTGCTGCTCCTTGGTGGCTCAAAGGTGGCACCCAAATGTTTGAAAAATGGCTCGTGCACCTACAAAAAATGACCCAATTTTGGCAAGTTCGAAAAACTGTTGAAAATTCATAAGAAACTAGTAAATAGTATCTGTTCGAGAAAGTTGAAGTTTGTTCCCAAAAAAATTAATCAGTAAAGCCTCAGACTCAATTTTTATTTTGGGGTCCAAACTAGTATTTTTTTGGGTTCTTTGATTTGTTTTGGTCATGCACCTCTTTAGTTCAATAGTTTTAGGCTTATAAGTGTAAGATCGTATCTTTGGCATGTTCTATGGCACATGATATTGAACTATGAGTTGCGATTGGTGCTTCTTCGTGGTGGACTAAGGTGGCACCCAAAACGTTCGATAAATAGCCAATTAATGCCTACGAAAAATGACCCCATTTTGGTCCATTTTAAGAAGTGCTTAAAATTCACATCGAGCTAGTAATTGTTCTGATTTAGAGAAATGCTGAAGTTTTCAATGAAGCCTCATATACAGTTTTTATTTAGGGGTCCAAACTAGTCTTTCTATAGATTCTTTTTATTTCGTTTGGTCATGCATTGATGGCCGGATGCACTGCTATTTATAATACAAATCAATAATTGCACCGTGGGGTCCAATTATTAATTCCATTATTGTCTACACAGTGTAACCAACAATAATTACATTAAACTATTCAGAATGGCCGACAGGACAGGACCACTGCTTGGCGTTTTCTGAAAAATCTTTGCATGAAGTAATTAAAAGATAAGATTGGTGGGACAGGACCCCCACTAGTTCCTATCGAAAACAGGAAAGCAATAAATAATTACAGCGAAAAACAGTAAAGGAAAGCGGTAACATAGATTGGATATGTCTGCTAGTCTTGGATTCTTCCTTCTGAAAACTTGTTGGAGAAGATAATGACGTCACCCAGCTGTCTTCTGTTTGGCTTGGACTGTTGACTTCCAGGTGTGAAAAATTGAACTTTTCCCACCATTTGATCCTAAGGGATTTGCTTAGGGCTTTGAAGCTACCTGAGGGTCCTAGCTGGAAATTCCAGCAGAAGATCCATGGCATTTGGAAATACAAAGCAAATCTAAACGTCTTGGAAAGGGGTGACGAATAGATACTTTGTTGGAAGAGGTGGTATGAACGTTGAACTTCAACGGGGAAGATTTCCTCGAAAAGTCCAAAATACATCCACCAGTTTTGAAACCAGTTAGGGAAGTGCATCTTGTAAGCTTGCTTGCAAAATGTCACAAACCAAGAATGGTTGCAAGGTTGAAGCCAAAATACAAAATACCATGCCTTGGTATAGTCACGGTAATTGTAAGATGTTGGTTTGAAGGGACGGGAGAATTTCTTTCCGACAAACATTCCCTGTTTCTAGGAGGAAGGAGTGAGGACTCGGAAAATTCTCAGCTTGGAGTAAATGATCTTGGAAGGATCATTTCTATCTGGAATATGAGTAATTTCAGCGGATTTGGAATCGACTAAAATGTACTCATAGAAGGTCCGGGACTTGGACAGATCCTCTGGCAGGAAGTGGAAGCCATGAGGAAATATTTGGTTACAGACTTCTTGGACAGAAGGTCCATTGAATTCTATTTCAATGGTTAAATCCACCATTGTAGTTTTGGTGAAATAACCTTGAATTGGTGGTCTAGGCTGGAAAACCCTAGGCCTGACAACTTGAGAAAACGAGGAAGGATTCCTCGGAATTGGAGATCTTGAGGAAGAAGCGGCTGGTGAAGCAGCACGCTTGTTTGGAGTTGAAACACCAGTAGGGCGTAACAACGTGGTTGAAGGAAAAGGGGGAAGACCAGAAGGGTCTGTTTGAATGGTCAAAGTCCTAGGAGAGGAACCTTGACGTCGCCTGGATACTTGCTCGAACTGCAAGTCCATGGCATAATTGTCTGCACTCATCGGAGCTGGTGCAGATGAATGACCTAAGGGTTGATTTTCCTTAGAAGGAGGAGTAGTTCCTGAGGAGGAAGCTACTGTTTGAAGAGAATAGTTTTGGGAACTATTCTGCTGCTGCTGCGGTGGTCGCGGCGGTGGCCGTTGCCGACCGAGAGGAGGTTGCATTGGGAGATTGGAGGAGAGGATTCAAGACTGAAGGAGCTTTCGTCAAGAGATGTTCTCTTGAGAGATAATCAGCTAATGAATTCTCACTGCCTTTTATAGGCACAATCTTGAAATCGAAACAGGACAAGATCGCTTGCCACCTGGCAAAGATCTGCTTGAAGATAAGATTTTTGACGTCATTCTCGAAGATATACTTTGACGCCTTTGAATCAGTTCTAATGACGAACTCCTTGTTGATAAGGTCGCCTTGGAACTTCTGGACGTTAAGTACTATTGCTAGTACTTCCTTCTTGACGGTGGAATAGTTCTTTTGTGCACTATTCCAGATGGGCTTGCTCATTTTACTTCTCTCTCTTCTTTCTCTCTCTATGGAAAGCCCATCTGGCTCAGGTTGAAAACAGTCTCAAAAATTGGTCTATCCCAAAGATCGATCCAAGCCAGGTATACAAGATTAATACCTTCAATTTCTCTCAGCAAGATGTCATCGTCGTCACTGAAGAGAACGTTGCAATGAAAGATGAATTCACTACAATCAAGCTTCTGTCTGAAGAAACCCTCTTCAAAGTCAAAGATAAGTTCAAGTACCTCCACATCGGATGCGTTCAAGTTGCCTTGAAACCCCTCTTCAGAGAAGGTCTAGACGTGCCAGTCTACCTTGCCTTAAGAGACAAGAGGCATCTACGGTTCACTCCCTCTCTTCTAGGGATTGTTCAGTCAAACTTGGAGCAAGGACCAGTTTACTTCAACTGCAAACCTGGTTTTACCATCTCCCTTCCAGATCGGAACATCATGGACGCCCTAAGCCTTGATGTTCACTCGCAAGGACTTGAACTAAAGGATGGTTCACTTCCTTTCGCCGTCTCATACCGCATCTACTTCAAGCTGATGCATACCAACCTTTCTCCTAAAGCCTTAGGTATCTCCCCCAAAGGCTACACCATGCTTATGGAAGTTAACCTGGAAAAGTCTTCCATAACCATTCCAAAGACCCTCCAGTGGGCAGATCTGAGGAAGGATCCCATCTGGAAGCTACAAGGAGAAACAACCCCAGTCAGCAGAACCAGCACCGAGGCGTCAATCACCGAGTTTCCCGATGGAAACGTCGAAGTTCAATTCAACTCCGGAACCTCATATCCAAAGATCAGTGAGATCATGAGTAGCCGTCCTAGCACATCTTCTATTGCAAAGACGGAGACCTCTCTCCCTAATTACCTGACGAGATCAGAGTCAATTCGTGCATCGGTAGATTTCTCTCGCACAATCCCCGATGTTCATTACGGAAAAGAAGGATCACTTTCTCCTACCCAGTCCGATATGGAAAGGAGAACCGAGCCGGTCTACAATCAGATCAACGTCATCACTAAAGACGCAGATTCAGACGACATTGCTCGTTATGAAAAACAGTACCACACGTACATCGACATGTGGCTCGCTGCCCCAGAAAAGGGAAGGAAACCTATTCTCGGGCTGCCAACCTTCATCGAAAAGAGGAAGCATGACGAACGAATGAACAGGGAAGCGCTCGTCAAACAATACAGAGAACAGGGATACATTGCGATGATCTCTGGTTCGAATATCTACGTCACCACCAAAGGTAAAGAAATAGCTTCTAATTACCCTCCAGAGGAAGAAGCCTATTTCCCTCATCCGGTAGTCCCTGCCATCAAGATGGTCTCCTCTCCGTACAAGACCATCGACGAAGACAAGGTTCAAAAGGTTGGAGTTCGCGAAATCAAGAACATCCAACACCAGCTCAACTACACCAACAAGGTGCTTTCTACAGTTTCCAAAGCAGTAGAAAGAATAGAGAATCCGGTTCCTCAGATCAAGATCAAGAACCCAGAGATTCCTCAAGCCAACCCCCATCAACCAATATTCCAGCCCAACAGCTTCAACATCGGTAAGCTAAAAAACGACGAGTCAGACTTCTTGGCCGAAATCGACAAGCGCTTTGCAGCTCTCTCCATCAACAAAGAAGCAAAGACCTCGACAAGCAAAGTTGAGAATCAGAAAGGAATCAATGTGATCACCAAGGATTCCTCTCAGGCTTCTAGTTCAAAGGTACTTCTAGTGGCTCAATGGGTAGACATGAAGAATCACTACCCTCGACCGTCACCTCCAGACCTGGGATGGGATGACCTTCATCACGAGAAACATACTTACGATGGTATGTCTCTGGTCACTTGGAATATTGACGGATATTCTGAAGCTCAAATGATGAATACCTTTCAAGAGATGTTGTTAGCAGCCTCAGCCTACAGCGCAAGGAAGACAACTCTTGAAACTGCCCAGATTCTGATCTCAGGTTTCACCGGAAACCTAAGGAGTTGGTGGCACAATCAACTGACAGAGCAGGAAAGATTCCACATCCTAACTGCTACCCGAACAGTTGTCAAGACAGAGAACGCTTCTGCCCCTATCCAGGTCGAAGAACAGGATATGGTCAACCAATTGGTCTATGCAATGACGAAGCAGTTCATTGGCATCACCCAAATCCATTTCAATCTTGCTACGGAGTCCCTCCTTGGATTACGTTGTCACAAGATGAGTCAATATAAGTGGTATAAAGATACTTTCTTAGCGCGTCTTTATACTCTTACAACCTGCAGAGCCGATGTCTGGAAACAGAAATTCGTCGAAGGACTGCCGCATTACATTTCTCAAAAGTTCTATCAAACAGTGGCGACTAATTCAATTACCAAGCAAATCGACTGGTCTGAATTAACCTACGGAGATATCTCAGCCACGGTTCAATCGATATGCATTAATCTCTGTACGGAGAATAAGCATACCACCAAGGTGATCAAGGACTCTGACTACAGGAAAGAGCTCGGCACCTTCTGCAAGCAGTACGGCCTAGACAAAGGACCGAAGGATGATAGGAAGAAAAAGAAAAGGTCTTCCTCCAAGCGTCTCTTTAGCAAAAGCAAGGCTAAAGACCCTGAATTTCCTCGAAGGAAGAGGAAATACTACAACAGATTCAAAAGCAAACGACGTTATGCTGCAAAGACCAACGTCTGCTTCAAGTGCAACCGGAAAGGTCATTTTGCCAACAGTTGTCCTCTGAAGGACAAGATCAATGCCCTGACTATGGACGAAGAAACCAGACAGTCTCTTCTCTACGCCATTAGGTCAGAAGACGAATCCTCTTCTCAAACCGAGTCCTCTTCAGACGAAGACGGTATCAACGCCCTTCTCGACGAAGGATCTTCAAGTGAAGATGCCTTCTATTCTCAAAGTGACTCAAGCGACGAAGACGGAGCGATTCCCTGCACAGGAAGGTGTGCTGGCAAATGTTCCGGTCATATCAATGTCATCACGAAAGATCAAGAACGTCTTTTTGATCTTATCGATGAATTACCTGAAGCGTCTTCCAAGCAATCCTGCCTCTCCAAGCTAAGGCAGAGTCTTGAGGATCACAACCCTCAGAAGACGATTCAAAGCCCGATCATCTATTCGTTTCAAGACATCCTGAACCGAATCAAAGGCGAGACGAAGAAGCCCATCCAAATTGAAGACCTTAACCACGAGGTAAAGGTTATCAAATTGGAAGTTGTAGACAACCGGCAACGTCTCAACCTTCTCGAAGAAGCCTTCCAAGCATTCCGAGAAGTCTCAAATCCAAGGGAAGTTCTGGGAGCCTCCTCCTCCAATCCTGAAAGACAGATTTCAGGAAATGCACTGATGATTGAAGAACCAGCTGAAGCAGGAGTCATCAACTACATCAGCAAATCTCAATCTCAAAAGTGGACAACGAAGATAGTCTTCAAGATAAGAGACTTTCTTCTCGAAGCAGTCGCCCTCGTTGACTCAGGAGCGGATCAAAATGTCATCCAAGAAGGCCTCGTACCTTCTAAATATTTTGAAAAAACAAAGGAGTCCCTGCACGGAGCCAACGGAGGGCCTCTCAACATCCAGTTCAAATTGTCAAAGGTACACATTTGCAAGGGCAATGTGTGTCTCATCAACACGTTCATTTTGGTGAAGAACCTTAATGAAGGAATCATTCTAGGAACGCCATTCCTAACCCAGATATACCCATTCCATGTCTCCAGCAAGGGTATAGTCTCAAGCAAGTTCGACAAGGACATTACTTTCGAGTTTATTAATCCAGTAACTCTTACGTACATCAACAGTGTTGAAGAACAAGTTCATCAATACATCAACCGCATCGCCAGAAAGGAAAAACAGATCGAGTTCCTTCAAGACGAGGTCAAATTCAGCAAGGTGGCTTCGCAGATCAACAAGCCATCTATTCAACTCAAAATCCGAAGCTTCCAACAGAAGCTTGAAAGGGATGTTTGTTCAAGCCTTTCAAATGCGTTTTGGAACAGAAAGAAGCATATGGTGACCCTACCATATGTTGACGACTTCAAAGAAGCCCAAATCTCTACCAAGGCTCGGCCCATTCAGATGAATAGGGATTTAGTCAAAGTCTGCTCCGAAGAAATAGCAGATCTCCTCAACAAAGGTCTCATAAGCCCTTTCAAAAGCCCATGGTCTTGTGCGGCTTTTTACGTCAACAAGCAGGCAAAACAAGAACGTGAAGTTCCAAGGCTTGTCATCAATTATAAGCCTCTCAACAAAGCCCTCAAGTGGATTAGGTACCCAATTCCTAATCGCCAAGACTTGCTGAAGCGGATTACTTTAGCAAAGGTTTTCTCAAAGTTCGACATGAAATCAGAATTTTGGCAAATCCAGATTCATCCTTCCGACCGTTACAAGACGGCCTTCAATGTTCCATTTGGTCAGTACGAATGGAATGTCATGCCCTTCAGATTGAAGAATGCACCATCCGAATTCCAAAGGATCATGAACGAGATCTTCAACCAATATCAAGAGTTCACGATTGTCTACATTGACGATGTCTTGGTATTTTCAAGCTCAGTGGATCAACACTTCAAGCATCTGCAAGTGTTTCTCAATGTCATCAAGTCCAATGGTCTTGTGGTATCCCAACCAAAGATCAAATTGTTTCAAACAAGGATCAGATTTCTTGGCTACGACATCAACCAAGGAATCATCAAACCCATTCAACGGTCTCTGGAATTCGTGGACAAATTCCCAGATGTACTACAAGACAAAATGCAGCTACAACGTTTTTTGGGGTGTGTCAATTACATCGGTGATTTCATCCAGGATCTCCGTTCAATCTGTCTGCCCCTCTACGACAGACTGAAGAAATCTCCAAAGCCGTGGACGGACGAGCATACTCGAGCAGTCCGATCAATTAAGTCGTTGGCCAAAAGCATCCCATGCTTATCCTTGGTGGATGAACAAGCCAATCTCATCATTGACACTGATGCCTCCGATATCGGTTACGGCGGCATTCTCAAGCAGGAACTTAACCGAAACACCTCTGTTGTCCGTTACCATTCCGGAGTCTGGAATAGTGCACAGAAGAACTATTCCACCGTCAAGAAGGAAGTACTAGCAATAGTACTTAACGTCCAGAAGTTCCAAGGCGACCTTATCAACAAGGAGTTCGTCATTAGGACTGATTCAAAGGCGTCAAAGTATATCTTCGAGAATGACGTCAAAAATCTTATCTCCAAGCAGATCTTTGCCAGGTGGATAGCGATCTTGTCCTGTTTCGATTTCAAGATTGTGCCTATAAAAGGCAGTGAGAATTCATTAGTTGATTATCTCTCAAGAGAACATCTCTTGACGAAAGCCCCTTCAGTCTTGAATCCTCTCCTCCAATCTCCCAATGCAACCTCCTCTCGGTCGGCAACGGCCACCGCCGCGACCACCGCAGCAGAAGCAGAATAGTTCCCAAAACTATTCTCTTCAAACAGTAGCTTCCTCCTCAGGAACTACTCCTCCTTCTAAGGAAAATCAACCCTTAGGTCATTCATCTGCACCAGCTCCGATGAGTGCAGACAATTATGCCATGGACTTGCAGTTCGAGCAAGTATCCAGGCGACGTCAAGGTTCCTCTCCTAGGACTTTGACCATTCAAACAGACCCTTCTGGTCTTCCCCCTTTTCCTTCAACCACGTTGTTACGTCCTACTGGTGTTTCAACTCCAAACAAGCGTGCTGCTTCACCAGCCGCTTCTTCCTCAAGATCTCCAATTCCGAGGAATCCTTCCTCGTTTTCTCAAGTTGTCAGGCCTAGGGTTTTCCAGCCTAGACCACCAATTCAAGGTTATTTCACCAAAACTACAATGGTGGATTTAACCATTGAAATAGAATTCAATGAACCTTCTGTCCAAGAAGTCTGTAACCAAATATTTCCTCATGGCTTCCACTTCCTGCCAGAGGATCTGTCCAAGTCTCGGACCTTCTATGAGTACATTTTAGTCGATTCCAAATCCGCTGAAATTACTCATATTCCAGATAGAAATGATCCTTCCAAGATCATTTACTCCAAGCTGAGAATTTTCCGAGTCCTCACTCCTTCCTCCTGGAAACAGGGAATGTTTGTCGGAAAGAAATTCTCCCGTCCCTTCAAACCAACATCTTACAATTACCGTGACTATACCAAGGCATGGTATTTTGTATTTTGGCTTCAACCTTTCAACCATTCTTGGTTTGTGACATTTTGCAAGCAAGCTTACAAGATGCACTTCCCTAACTGGTTTCAAAACTGGTGGATGTATTTTGGACTTTCCTAGAAAATCTTCCCCGTTGAAGTTCAACGTTCATACCACCTCTTCCAACAAAGTATCTATTCGTCACCCCTTTCCAAGACGTTTAGATTTGCTTTGTATTTCCAAATACCGTGGATCTTCTGCTGGAATTTCCAGCTAGGACCCTCAGGTAGCTTCAAAGCCCTAAGCAAATCCCTTAGGATCAAATGGTGGGAAAAGTTCAATTTTTCACACCTGGAAGTCAACAGTCCAAGCCTAGCAGACATATCTTCTCCAACAAGTTTTCAGAAGGAAGAATCCAAGACTAGCAGACATATCCAATCTATGTTATCGCTTTCCTTTACTGTTTTCCGCTGTAATTATTTATTGCTTTCCTGTTTTCGATAAGAACTAGTGGGGGTCCTGTCCCACCAATCTTATCTTTTAATTACTTCATGCAAAGACTTTTCAGAAAACGCCAAGCAGGGGTCCTGTCCTGTCGGCCATTCTGAATAGTTTAATGTAATTATTGTTGGTTACACTGTGTAGACAATAATGGAATTAATAATTGGACCCCACGGTGCAATTATTGATTTGCATTATAAATAGCAGTGCATCCGGCCATCAAGCACCTAAAACATTCGAAAAATGGTCGATGCTATAACATATGAAAAATGCCCAATTTTGGCAAGTTTAAAAAAATGTTGAAAATTCACAAAGAGCGTCTAGTAGTTGGTCTTGGTTAGAAAAATGTTGAAGTTTTTTTTCAAAACAAAATTATCAGTGAATCCCTAGACTAAGTTTTTATTTTGGAGTCCAAACTAGTCTTTCTATTCTTTTTTTTTTATTATTATTTGTTTTGGTTTTGTATCTTTTTAGTTTAAGGATTCTAGACTGATAAGTGTGGAATCATATCTTTTGCATGGTCTATTGCACAAAAAATTGATATAAGGGTCGCAATTGATACTAGTTTGTGGTGCACTAATTAAGGTGGCATCCAAAACATTCGAAAAATGGTCAATGTTATACCTTTAAAAATGACTCAATTTAGGTTGGTTTAAAAATGTGTTGAAGTTTTGTAAAAAAAATAAATTGATGGTGAAGATGTATGTATTTATTTTCTAAAAATGTATGTATTAATATATATAATTAATTGTTGGAAAAATATATTTAATAAGGAGAGTGGGTTTGTATTTATTGATTAGATGGGAAAAAAAATAAAATTAATTAGGAAAGATAAAATAAATATATATAATTATGAGGCATTTTGGATTCTATCAACGACAGTCTTCTATCACTCTAGCATATCAATGACTATTGGTGATAGAATTTGCTATAGAGTTTCAAAAATGCCCCATTGTGATATTTATGTTAGAGTTTGGTTCAAAAACGTGAAAGATAACAAGAAAAAGAGAATATTTTCAAATCTTTTTTTCCACAAGGGTCACCACCGCGGCGTCTTTTCACTTCAGTTTTACCGGCTGCTCGTCCATCTCCACCGTCAAGGGCCACCACTCACACATCTCTGCCGCCTCACTTCACCGCCCGCCGCCTGATCTACTCGTCTCCGCTGCTATCCGGTTGTTTTTGAGTCCAGACTAGTCTTTCAGAAGTTTCTTTTATTTGTTTTGGTCAATGTCTAGTGATGAAAACTGATACAATAATACATTATTGACAGTCTAATAAAGTCTATCAATAACAGAAATTTATACAAGTCATATCTGTTGGTATATATACAGTTAGTAGAGGTCAGATTGCCTAGTAGAATTAGAAATTTTACTTAAACATCCACTACTACCATTCGCAATGGCAATGCAATTTTTTAAATTACATTAGACAATTTGTTCACGATGATATATGGATTGAAATTTTATTGCAAGGGTGTGTAGCTGGATGGAATTGAAAGTTCATTCAAATCAAAACAGAAGTACCCGGGGGGCTGAAGTATTCATTAATTACAGAAGTAGCCTATAGATAAGATAACACATTTGTCCATATATACAATACAAAACTACTCGAACTATACAATGCAAGACATCCTAAAAAAGCTAAGCTAGTTACAAACCAAATTCCCAATGGGCAATATAAGAATCAGACGTAAGAATGGTAACAAATGGCATTTAGTCAATTCACTTCTCATCGTCCAACCCTACCTACCAAGTTATATACTTGATAATTGCAACGTACTAAAGGTTCTACATGGAATATCTAACGTCTCCTTTTTCTTTAGTATGTCGCTCGTTTTGGATTTCTTCCAACTCCTCATCCTCTCCCCTCCTACCTGCTTGTTCTTTCCAATAAGCAACCATTTTTTTCAGTCGAGCAACCTCCTTAGATGATACATTTTTGCTTGGATCATTAACAATTGATCGAACTCTTGATGCATACCTGAAATACCAAACAAATTCATAAAAAGAAGCTTCAATGTAAAGATACAATTTTTCTACAAGTCCGCAGTTTCCATCCATATTTGATGGTAACAAACATTCTTTCAATTCGTTTTAAATACTTTTAAATATATTATTCTCATCGTTTTTCTCCCAAGCTAAAATGAATAAGTAAATAAAGTTTATGTTTAATGAATAGTTGATGAGTCTAGAAATACTCATGGCCACATTTACCAACTTCGAGATAAATCTGCATGTCAAAAACATACTTCATGACAATCTCAAATATACATAAATCATAGAAGATATTTTAACAAAAACTCCCAATTGATTTATAAAATAATATATAATTTAGCAAATTCTTTAAAGTGAATATGGTAAAGAAAAGGATACCATACATGAGTGAATTGTATGTCTCATCCAGGTTGGATTCGGCTGGAGAGACATTGACAAACATAAGCGTTTTGGCATTACCACCGAGTGAATCACTCATCAACATAGTGAGCTTGTGATTTCTGTAAGGTATGTGTTGACCCCCTGAAGACAAAGCACTGATGACATCTCCAAGTGCCGAAAGTGATTTATTTATGCTTTGAGCTTCCTTAAGTTGGCTACCAGAAGAGCCTGATTTCTTCACTCTCTCTGATCCCGCAAGGTCAACAAAACTAAGCTGCATAAAAGATAATCAAGTTGTTACATGCTAAGAGGCAACATTCATTTGTTTATTCCATGAAAAGCTCGTTAAATTTTTAAATCATATCTACCATTTGTAAAGTAATTGTCTCTTATGAATGAAGAAAATGCAAACATACCAGGACAAATAGTGTATTTTCATATTTAATCATACGACCTCTCAGACATCCTTCACTATAAATAAAAATATTGCAACTACTAAAGTTATTGCCATACCTTCCCTTTAGAAACAGATTGCGTCTGAAGGTTGGTACTTTCAATAACAATTGAAAGTATCAAATGTGATCTTGAACTTTCTTCGTTCATTTGAGTCTCTGAAGTATGCCGTTGCTCCAATCCTCTATAAATAATATTTTTTAATTCTTCAAATGTTGAGATAGAAGCTGTTGTAACGTTTTCAATGGATACCATTCCCTAACCTCAGCAAATAATCATCCCACTAAAGTTAGAAACATAATAACTCAAATAAAGTGAAATCCGGGAAAATTGCAAAAATCACAAACGATCAAATGTTAAAATATTTACCTTTGTATCCTTTTTTATCTCTAATCTCAATCGTTTTGCATTCCTTGGCAGAAGAAGATCTACCAACGTATCTTGATATAATTCTACCATGTAAGCCTAAATCAAAGCAGAGTATGAGTGAGAAAGACAGAATCCATTTATGAATTTTAACAATCTTCAAATACGCATTGTAATCAAATTTATTCACACGTGATAAAAACTAGAACCAACAAGGCATTTTGTATTAAAGCCAATGTATAAAACATTGCGCATTCTGATCATTGAACTTACCGAGCCATCTATTTCCGTGATATATAATTTATACACAGTATACAGTGATCTACAAACTCAAGAAAGGTACCGAGTAAAACATAACTTAATATTGGCAAATGTAAATCATTACCTTTAAAGAAAATGAGAATTTGTTACTATCCCGCTTCAAAATCCTAAAAAGTTCTCCAATTGCACGAGGTGTTAATCCAGGGTGGTTCTCAGATCCATATATTGTAAATGTCTTCCCAGAACCAGTTTGACCATAAGCAAAGATGCAAACGTTATAACCATCTACAGCAGACTGGACAAGATACTGCATTAAGATTGTACAAAAGAGTATCAATTAATGTTTTCTATTTTCAGTGACAGCTAAAAGAACAACAAAGTTCTATTTATCAAAATAAATAAATAAAGCTCTTGAGTTCTATTGAACTTGCCCGTGTATCTTCAAAAACATCTTCCTGGGAGGCAGTGCCATCAAATACATGATCGTACATATGTTGCCTCAGCTTATCATCCTTCCATAGATGTTCAACTGTGAACTCATCTAGACTAGTAAGCACGTTTTTCTCTTTTTCCATAATTTCTTTATCATTAAGAGGTCGAAGCCGACAATAAACTCTAATCTTTCCTTTCATATCTGCAATGAAATCAAATGCAAATTTAATTGAACTTTTCATAAGTTTTTTTTTTTAAAAAAATCAATTTGTAGTAATTATATAATATATGGATATTATTTGATTCTTTTTAATGTACACCTCAGAAATTTCATTGATTTGATGAAAAAGAGAAAAGAAAGCAGAATAGAACCCAACTCAAGTTAAAGCATACAACTCCAAGAAATATATGTTACACTCAATGACTAATTTAAAAAGGTTTAGTTAGAGAATACAACATAGAAACGAAGCATTTTGTCAGCCATAACTCCTCCCTTTCCTTATTTTTTATTTAATAAATAACTCGACAACCCAACTAATGTACTATTCAAGATGGTACCTCTTTTAGGTTCATCATATTGGAGACCAAATATACCTTGGTTCTCGGAAGATTTCTCCATGAGGTTACTTAGGCTACATCAATAGTTGTATAATTTCGCTCAAACAGTCAAACCACAACTCACATAGACCATATAGTTTTCAGCCTCAACTCAAGTCTATTAATAAAAATTATATCAGTCCATATATTCACCTTCCAAGTTTAGTTTGCTAATTTGGTTGTAACAATTTTAGTTTTTTTTTCTTTGAAAAGGAAAGAATGTTTTTCATTGATGAATGAAAGGAAGTTACTGCTCGAAATACAATGAGACATAAAAAGTAAAAGAAACAAATGGAACTTTCATGTTTTGAAAGATCTCACTAGTATAATAATTAAATAACATATGATTTTATTTTGTCATTGAGGTATTCTATAATATATTCGTCCAAATTTCATAAATTCAATGCATAAGTTTTCTATTCTCTCTTTTTTTTCTTTTTTTTTTTTTTTTTAAGATAGCTTCATTGAAAGAAACTAGAACCACTACCAACCAACTCCTCAAAAATCATAGAGGAGACCTACCAAGGAGTTTTAACATCCACAGCCCCATCAACTTCTTCAGAGATAGAAGAAGGAATCTATTAGGTTCCATCTCAAAACCAATCACAATATGAGAGATGTAATCCATCTATTTTATAAAGAGTATGAGGTCCATTGATTTTCCCTATATGAGATCCTCAACATGCCTCCTTAAAGCTGCTTATTTTGAGTTCATTATTCTTGGATCATATCACAAAAGAAAATTCTTTTTCTTTTTTGGACTGAATGCCCATTTAGGCTTCATGTACTTTGATACCATCTTGAGTTGAATAAAATAAGATATTTGTATTCCAATGATTTTAATGTAAGATACATAAAGAAATACTTGATACATAAAAGGAAATAATCATAAATAAAACCATTAATGGTTTTATAGCTAATGAACATATTTACAACCAACAGAATCCTAATAAAAAGAACCAACAAAACAACCATGTTTCACACAAGGCTTCTGTTCAATTATTTTTCTAAAAAAAAAAACCATTATGACATATTTATGTAATAAATATACTAGTAATTAAATTAAGAAAATAGGCATCTTTAGATAAGGTTAGAGAGGCACTAAGGATGATTTTATTTTATTTTATTTCATAGTGTGAGTGTTTGGGCCAGCTTACATGATCTAGTGTGCTTCTTGAGTAGTTTTATATTTCTTGATATTTCCTAAGTTATACCCATCCTTGGTTGTTCTTTAATGTTAGATAAATGTTGTTTTTACCTAGGTAAGTTTCAGGTTTTTTACCTTGGGCTTATTGTTTCAGCCAATCAATTAATCTTCTCCTCACGTAATAATGTATCTACGAGCTGCTAGGGCTAATTTGACGGTTTGAATAAAAAGTTCTTTTAGATTTACATTATTACGTGAACCTCAAATTTTGGTTATCAGAAAACTCATGAAAATAAAATAAAATCCTATGTAGATGGCCAGCATTGGATTTAAAGTACGTTATTTTTTCCAAATACTGAAAAGGATCTTGTTGATTTTCCAATTTTCAGTAGAACAAGGTAAAGTATTCTCTCTCTCTGTTAGAGATACATAATTGAATTTTCCTTCAACCACTAGTTTAAGCTTTTGGATGTATTGGTAATTTAATATGGTATCAGAGCAGGTGGTCCAGGAGGTCCTGTGTTCAAGCCCTGCATTGTCGTTTCCTCTCCAATTAAAATTGATTTCCACTTGTTGGGTCTTTCAAATATTTCAAGCCCACAAGTGAGAGGAGTGTTAGAGATACATAATTAAATTTGCCTTCAACCACTAGCTTAAGCTTTTGGATGAATTGGTGGTTTAATACTCTACTCTCTCCTCTCTACTCACTCCTTCTACAGTCGTCTTCTCCATTGATTCTTTGCACCTTCTTCGGTGATTGCTCTGGCATACTCGCTTTCTACGTTCAGTCTCTAGCATCACCTTCAGACTTTTCTGGTGATTTCTTCAGCTTTTTCCCAGTGCAATGGAAGTAGCAAGTAGTGAGGAAGGGAAGCATATTGATAAGTCAGCAGAGCTTTAGAGGTAGAGACATTTTGAGCCATTAGAGACGGATCTTAATACCCTGTTTCAACGCGAGGAAGAACCGAAAGGTGAAAAACTTCCCTCTGCTACTCGCTCTCATCCCCATTCTTGTGAAATCCCAGATCATCTAAAGTCAATAGTCGCTGATTGTGGACTTATTCTAGTTTGATTCTTCAGCCGCTGAATGTAGTTTCCCCCACCTGTTGGAACAACTTGTCTTTCCATGATTTTTCTTCACGTGGGCGAGCGAGCAAAGCCTCACTGATTGTTGTTCGTAGCTTAATAATGGTTTTTATGTTGATATTCGATTTCTTGCTTGCCAATGGAGAACAACCGCTGGAGATACCTTTTGGGAACAGGCAATTAATTATTGCTGTTTATTGGGTCCTATTTCTTCACTGAACCATTGATGCCAAAGCATTATTGTCAAATCTGTGGGTTGGAAGATATCTTCAAGTTCTTCTGGGCATTGGAAAGATAGTTTTGAAGCAGCTGGTTGCATCCTCTTAGTGTTCTTTTTCTTTTTTCATCTTGAAGAATTGCGTGTGGAAAAATTTAGATTTGAGTGGGCATTTAAATTTTACTTTGTATTATCTTTTAGTGGCTTTGATTAGGTCGTTGTTTTCTGTTTGGGTTCGTTTTTAGGTTGCCATCTGATAGACCACCAATTGTAATACAATATAGTAGAAGAAAGACAAGTGGAATTGCACGTGCACAGGTAATGGAAGTGGAGGAGTGGAAACCAACTTAGTGGGGGCCACAGTTAGTTACATGGGGGGATAAAGGGAGAGATGGAAGGAAAGATGGGGTGGTTAGTCAGTTTTCTGGAAGTGGAGGGCTGTAATTTCCTGGAGAGCAAGCAATGCAGAAAGTGTTTAGTTTCTATAGTCTGTAGCAAGTTATTTCCATTATCGTGAAGTATTTTACTGTTTTGATGTTTTATGTTGAACTTGGTTTATCTTTGTATCAGTTCTAGTGTTGTACTTTGTTTTCAAGACTGTGTTTGTACAGTTTTCTGTAAAAGTTTGGCTGTTTAATAAATTAGTAGAACACACTACTTGGTGTTCTATCATTTTGGCATCAGAGAATTCGAATCTGTGCAGTGTTTCCATGGCTCAAAAGCGAATTGATGAAAAGTTGGAAATGGTTGATCAAGAGATATCTGGCATTCGGGCAGAGTTACATGGATTACCATCTATTAAGGAAGATATTTCATTGTTGGCAAAGAGCATTGAAAGGCTGAACAGCAACAGCAGGAACAACGAACTTTCATGAAATATATTGAAGGAATGATTAAGGGAAAAACATGGGAAGAAGTTCCAGAAGGTTCGTCTAGCAAGAAAGAAACTATGATTGATGTCAGTGATTCATTTGTGATGGGAGGAAAATCGAAAGAAAAATACACCAAGTTGGAAGGAGAATCTGCAGGGGACCGAAGCAAATTCAAGAAAATTGACATGCCAGTTTTTGCGGGTATTGATCCGGATTCTTGGATATTTAGAGCAGAACGTTATTTTCAGATACACAAACTTACTGAGTCAGAGAAGATGACGGTGTCAATCATTAGTTTTGATGGTGCAGCCTTGGATTGGTATAGATCTCATGAAGACCGTGAACCATTTGTTAATTGGGAAGATTTAAAGAAAAGACTTATTATTCGATTTCGATCAGGCCGTGAGGGATCAATATTGGGCAGATTTTTAACGATAAAACAAGACATTACAGTGGATGAATACAGAAATTTATTTGATAAATTGGTGGCACCTTTGCCTTTTCTGCAGAAGACAGTTATAGAAGAGACATTTATGAATGGTTTGAAACCTTGGATTAAGGCAGAATTGAAATGTTGGGAACCTGTTGGGCTTGCTCAAATGATGAAATTGGCCCAAAAAATTGAGAACCGAGAGGTGATAAGGGGTGAATCAGACTTCAAATGTGTAGGGGATGATAAAACCCAGGTTTCTACTTCTTTAAATACTCAATTTCCTGTCGTTTCCCATGACAATAAGTCAGAAGGTACTGTTCTAGTGAGGATTATCACATTTCGAGGAGTGGCTGCGGAAATTAATCGACAGGAAGGACCATCAAAACGACTTTCTGATGCTTAGTTTCAAGCCAGACGTGAGAAAGGACTTTGTTTTCGTTGTGAGGAAAAATTTTGTGCAGGCCATAGATGTAAGGTGAAGGATCAGAAGGAAGTCAGAGTGTTAGTTGTTCAAGCAAATGGGGAGGAATTGGAAGTAGTGGATGAGGATAATCATACAGAGGAACCTGAGGTAAAAGCTATTGAACTTGATATTGAACAAAAAGAACCAGTGATAGAATTGTCATTAAATTCAGTGGTGGGATTAACAAATCCGGGCACGATAAAAATAAAAGGAGTAATTCAAGGGACGTCAGTGGTGGTTTTGATAGATTGCGGTGCAACACATAACTTTATTTCTGAAAAACTAGTGGCTCAGTTGAAATTGCTCTTGGAGGAAACTTCTCACTATGGGGTCATTTTGGGGTCGGGTACTGCTGTTAAAGGTAAGGGCATATGTAGTCAAGTGGAAATAACATTGGGTGATTGAAAACTTGTTGATAATTTCCTAGGTAACTGAAGTGGATTGGCGGAAACTCACTTTAACTTTCATACAAAATGAAAAGAATGTTGTTATAAGGGGTGACCCGAGTTTGACAAAGACTAGAGTAAGTCTGAAACACATGATATGAAGACATGGACACCATCTGATCAAGGTTTCTTGATAGAATGTCGAGCTATGGAGGGAGGAATGACAGTTACCGAATTATATGGGATTGATGATGTTCCTACATTTCAAGAGTTACTACCAGCGGACATTTTTGGCTATCCTCAAAATCCAGCAACAAAAAAGTGGGAAGTGCTTGTTAGTTGTAAAGGAATACCACCTCATGAGGCTACATGGGAAAATTGTAATGATTTTACACAAAAGCTTCCTCATTTCTACCTTGAGGACAAGGTGTCTTTGGAGAGGGAGAGTAATGATAGACCACCAATTGTAATACAATATAGCAGAAGAAAGACAAGTAGAATTGCACGTGCACAGGTGATGGAAGTGGAGAAAGTGGAAACCACCTTAGTGGGGACCACAGTTAGTTACATGGGGGGAGGTTAAAAGGGAGAGATGGAAGGAAAGATGGGGGTGGTTAGTCAGTTTTCTGGAAGTGGAGGGCTGTAATTTCCTGGAGAGCAGGGAATGCAGAAAGTGTTCAGTTTCTATAGTCTGTAGCAAGTTATTTCCATTATCGTGAAGTATTTTACTGTTTTGATGTTTTATGTTGAACTTGGTTTATCTTTGTATTAGTTCTAGTGTTGTACTTTGTTTTCAAGACTGTGTTTGTACTGTTTTCTGTAAAAGTTCGGCTGTTTAATAAATTAGTAGAACACACTACTTGGTGTTCTATTTTTGTCGCCTGAGTATAGTCTTTATTTCAGATTTAGCCTGCATTTTCTCTTAGTTCTTTTTGCTCTTAGTATAATTCCCTTGTACTTTAAGCTTTAGTCTCATTTATTATCATTAATAAAGAAGCCAATTTCCGTTTAAAAAAAAGTACGTTATTTTTCCTAATCAAATTTCAGTTTTTTTGTTAGATTTAATTTTCAGTTTAGTATCTTTAAGTCGATTTAATTCTTAGATATAAGATTTTCAGTTTTTTCGTTCTTTTTTGTTTTCACTAAGTTAAGTGAGTTTCTATTTTTAACATGTTTATTTCCTTGTTTCACTACTTTGTAATATGAGCATCAGTCCCACTCATTGTATCAATGAAGAGGTTTGTTTCCATTAAAAAAAAGAAAAAAGAAAAAAAAGACAGTTTTGATTTGTAAGTTAATGGTATTAAATTATTAATGAACCATACATAAAAGTGAGCTTCCATGAAAAGTTGGTATCACCAATTTGTTCTCCTTCAATTAGAACTTTATTTATCTATTAGATTTCACTCTCATTTTCCAAAGTTCATTTTCTAACATAAACATTTCTATTATTGCTTCCACAACGTAATTTTTTTTATCAAATTCATTTTCTCAACAAAGTTATTCCCCCAAAAGTCTTTATTTCTTTTCTTTTACCTCTCACATGTCGTATCAATCACTAAGCCAACCCATGGTATTTTAACACTGAGAGAAATTCACAAAACTTTCTATATGGATACAAAAGAACTCATTCTATATGGACGTTATGGTAAACAAACCTTCTATCATGTTGAAATATCTTTTCCTCAGAACTTGCTCTTCCTTATAAAGCGCTTCCATCTCAGCTAGCTGAGCCCCTTGCATCTTCAAAATGTTGGCTGTTTGCTCATTCTTTCGGTCAATGTCCTAAAATAAAAAAGAATGATAACAAAAAGAGCAAAAGAAAAGTAAAAAATAAAGATCGAAAGAATACACCAGGTGTTAAATAGATGTAAGAGATACTGTCGCTCAATCAGTTTCTGCAAAACTAAATAGAAAAAATCAGACTAGAACCTCTTTCATCTCTCGTAGTTCCTCTAGTTCCTTCAAATTATTTTGCAGGGCCGCCAAATCAGAGTTCCTGGTCATGAGAGTTGACTCCATGACAGCTAGTTCTTGAGTTACTTCTTCAAGTTTTTTTTCAAGTTCTGCCACTCTCAGCTTCAAGACTTTGCGTTCATGTTCAAAGCTTATCTGGAGATGTTCCATCTGCAAGTAAAAAACTTAATACATATTACTCTGTTAAGAAGTAGCAAAGATGATATCATATTAAGAACCTGTATAAAGTACCTCATTGCTAGTCTTCTTCTCAAGTCCAAAAATTCTTCGTTCCAAGAACATCTTTTCATTTACCAGTTTCTTTCTAATTTCTTCTGACGCTTGCAACTCATCATTTCGAAGCCTCAACTCATCTTGAAGTTTTTGTAGAAGCTATAAAGAAAAACATTCAACTCAATGCAATTTGCGATATATTTTATATTAAATAGCTATATCAATCATAATGTTTAATTACAAAAAGGACACCAGAAAAAAAAAATTGAAAGTTGGGATTTTGCTTTCAATAGTAGTTTTCTGCTTATTGGAACAGAAATCCAGTAAAAAGATAAATATGCTTCAATTATCTTTTCAAAGTTTCCCTCCTTCAATTAGCTTTTCCTTTGAAATTAATGGTCTTGTTTAAGACGGTTTTTTTTTCTTTTTTGGAAATATAACAAGTTGTTTGAATCATTATTAAACATGTTCCTCTCTAATTTGAGAAATCAATTTTGTTTTTCTTTTTGGAAGCAATTTAGACGATAAAAAAACCCCGGCTTATCGACTTCACAAAACAGAAGCAGATGGGAAGAACAAAACAGAAAAAAAGAAGGGTGATAGCTACAGAAGCTTTTAAATCAAAGATTCAATCCAAAAACTTAAGCTTGTGAATGAGTGTAAATTTAATATAATATCTAACAATCTCCCTCATTTGTGGGCTTAACTTATGAAAAAAAACCCAACAAGTGAAAATCAATATTAAATGGGGAGGACAAGCGCTTAAACGCAGGATCTTCCTAGACCATCTGCTCGGATGCCATCTTAAATCACTAATTCAACCCAAAAGCTTAAGCTCGTGGGTGAGGGTAAATTTAATATAATATTTAACAAATGCTCTAGTGGCCATATTCATGGTTGACAAGTTCAAGATAAAAACTCAAAACCTGTTTCTTCATCATCTTCTCATAAACCCCTCTCCCGAACTTCAAAACCCTCTCCATTTCCAAGATCTTGCCACAACTATTTCTCTTAAACCTTTCTTTCATCATTTTCACCACCCTCTTATTACTATCCACCATCATTTCATTTTTCCATCATTCTCTCTTTTGTTTCTTTTTCTTTTTATACGATTTTTGTTCTTCCTTCTTTTGTTTCTTTTAAAGTATATAGTCGGTCAGAGCCATTTTTCGCAAACTGACCACAAAACCAACTCCAACCATAAACTAACCCTCCGACTTCAATTCAGTTGGTTTTGGTCGGTCAGTTCGCTTTTTCGGGTCTTATTGTGATAGAACACTGATATAGTATTTCTATTTTTTTGATACTTTCAACAAAATTACAATATAAAAGCAATAAAAGAAAAGTAAAAGAACCCTAACCCTCTGCCCTTCCTCTCTTTCAAGGAACGTTGCAGCCCTAATTCTTCACCAAATTCTTCATACCCTTCTTCCCTCCCCAACTTCCTATTTATAACCAACTAACTACCAACAAATCTAATTACCCTTTTACCCCTACCCTATACTAATCTAGGTATCTAACATTACCCGGGTCTTCAAAAACACCTTGACCTCAAGGTGTGCTTACAAATATGGTCACAAAATTGACCCCCCTTTTTTTTATTTTTTTTTAATTACAATCTATTCCCAGTGATATGCTCTTCAAGTTTAGAGAAAAAAAAATTTCCTTCTCATCTTCTCAGGTACATCTGGCTTCAATAAGGTTCATTGACTTCAGCCCATTGCCCAGAATATTCTCCTTTCAGCCCACAAGACAGCCCAATATTTCTGAACCTTCCTTTTCCCAAACACATTATCATACTCAACCCTTTGCATATCACCACCAAGTATTTAATTTTGAAACTTTCCTTCTCCAATGGGTTAGGCCCATAATCAATTAAGCCCATATAAAACAAGATCATTCTGCCGCTTGTTTCATTTTCGGAGCTCTCCTCTTTGCACGTCTTTCTAATCTTCCAATTTTGAAACTCACCACTCCCATCATTTACACAATAATGGGCCCTCACTCTTTGATTTATAGAAACTTGAAGCCCACTTGAAGTAGTAAAGCCCAAAATTTTAGGGTTTGTTTTGCTTGCCCTTATCTTTCTCCCTATCATCTTCTTCCACGTCATTGGCATCTTCACGCTTACTACTTCTTCACGTGATTCTTCCATATTCGACATCATCTCCCCGGACCACCGTAACCAACCACTTGCCGACATTTTCTTTCTCCTCCGCATCCAGACAACCGTCGTCACCTTCTTTTCCCCTCGCAACCCCACAACTTCCGGCGGCTTCATCTTCCATCGTAACCAGCCATTTTCTCTTTCCTCAAGCAACAATCTCTTTTTCGCTCGAGTCTTTGTTTCGGATCCCTTCGGTGATTCTCGCCTACCTTCCGGGATTGTTACCTATTTTTTTGCTAAGAAGCATTCGCCGACATCTTCTTCCCTTGCCGAACGAAAACGAGATAACAACTTCTGCTTCAATTCCCACCCGTTCTTGTATGCATCGCATTCCTCCGATGATTGATAATCATCTAATGTGCTTCCAACAGAACTACTTAGCTTGTTTTGATCGATTTCTTTTCCTTCAATTTCTATTTTGAACTGGTTTCGATCACTCACCTTCTCTGTTTGTACTTCGTTCTCGGCTCTTCCTGCCGATGTCTTTCCTCCGTCGACTGTCTTTATCATTGATATTTGTGGTTTCTTTTCGGCTTCATCCTCTAACTTCTCTGTAATATTCTTGCTCGACCGGCTGATTGAACCTTCTATTTCGCTCGTTGTATCTTCTATGTCGCTCGTTGTCCTAGATTTCTCACGAATCATGTTCTCAAAATATTTCATCAGTTCGATTTCTCTTTTTTTTGTTTCTTCGATTTCTCTCTTTTTTGCTTCTTCTATTTCTCTCTTTTTTGCTTCTTCTATTTCTCTCGTTTTTGCTTCTTCTATTTCTCTCGTTTTTGCTTCTTCTATTTCTCTGGTTTTTGCTTCTTCTATTTCTCTCGTTTTTGCTTCTTCTATATCTCTCTTTGTCGTCTCTTCCTTCTCCAACGTTTCACCCCACTTTGACAAGCGTTGATAGTTTTCCTCGATTTGAATCCCACTTCGATCAATCGCCTCTGTCAAGGTTTCTTCGCTTTCTGACCTTTTTGTTTCTTCCTTCTCCATCGTTTCCATAAACAGCAACATCATTTGTTGAGTCTTCTCGTTTATTGCAATAATGCTTTCCATTGTTTCCCATATCGACAGCAGTTTCTCTTCCATGGCTAACAACTTGATAATTCTTCCTCCAAGATCAACTAGCTCTGATACCAATTTGATAGAACACTGATATAGTATTTCTATTTTATTGATACCTTGAACAGAATTACAATATAAAAGCAATAAAAGAAAAGTAAAAGAACCCTAACCCTCTGCCCTTCCTCTCTTTCAAGGAACGTTGCAGCCCTAATTCTTCATACCCTTCTTCCCTCCCCAACTTCCTATTTATAACCAACTAACTACCAACAAATCTAATTACCCTTTTACCCCTACCCTATACATCTAACATATTGCTCGCCCCTACTTCAAAATATGACCCCCCCCCCCCCCCCCCCCCTTCCAAAAAAAAAAATAATGATTAATAAATAAATAAAAATGAGGCCCTCAAGTACCCCCAGCTTTTTTCCCCTCATCATTCATCTCTTCATTCCTTCATCCAACTTGTAAATTGTAGTCCCAAGTCAATTCCCCCCTTCCATTCTCATTTCAATCTCTTTTATCTTTTCAAGTTATAAATCACGGTTTTAAAATTTGGAGCTATAATTCTTAAAATAATTTCCAAACAAAAACATAATGTTGTTTTTCATCAAACAAATAGCTTAAAGTCATACCTGTTCATCAATTCCAACCGTATCTTTTTTCCCATTATTTTCCAACATCATAGTGCTCAATTTCGCAATTTTTGCTTCCAGACCCCTTCTTTCGATTAACATGATCTGAAAATAGAATAGACCAAATAAATAGAAATAAAGGCTCAAAATAAGTTTGATGCAAAGATAGCTGTACTGACCTGATGTTCATTGTCTTTTTCATCATACTGCGATCTCAACCTCTCAAGATTATGTGTTGCCTCAGCTAAGTTTTGCTTTTCAAATCTCAAGGATTCTTTTAGAGTTTCCAATTCTTCTTGCATTACCACTTCTTGCTTATTCTTTTCATGCAATTCCTTCAGCAACTACATTAAGAACGGTTTCCATTATCGAAATGAAAATGCTTTATATATGATAAATGTGGTAAAATATATGCAAATCCTATAAAAAGCAATTGCAAAAAAACACTTCCACTTGTAATGCGAGTAAACAAGCTAAAATTAATGGATGATTTCGTGAGTAGACAAGCTATAATTACAAAATTGTATTAATGGATGGTATCGTGAAGTAGCACATATTCATCTGCATTTCCACATATTAACATTTCAAGGCAAAGAATAAGCCCTTTCTTTTTTCTTTTCCTTTTTTTTTTTTTTTTGTGGGATCAGAATTATAACTTTCATTTCACAAAGGGCGATACAAAAGGAAGAATAAGCTCTTTCAAGGTTTACTTGTTCAGCATTTCTCTTAGACTCTTCAATGCCCTTACTCAAATCTTGAACTCGTTTCTCATATGCTTCCACACTTGGAGTCTTCAAGTTGCAGGAAGAGTCTCCAAGCATGGAGCCAACAGCAGCAGATCGAGCTTTAGAGTAACGACGCAACATGACATCATTTATGTGTGTCTGGAGAGCAATGCAAATTTCTTCTCCCTAAAAAGTTAGAGCACCTAGTCAAAAAACCACCGTGACAGGGCACATGAAGGGAAATTCCCAAATGCAATTATGGATGTACAGAGAAGAAAGCAATGACGGTAACCTGCTTGGTCTCAAACTGGAAAATGTGTAGGACACCCGCAACTCTCATCTTAAAAAAGACTGCAGTGTTACTGCTACCGAACTGCATTATATCTCTTAATTCAGCAGAATGTAAATACTCCTTTGGAACTGGACGGAAGAAATGAACCTATAGAAAGTTGAGCAATTAAACCAACTGCAACCATCTAGAAAAATTTAAATCACCAGACAGGTATCTCATTATATTTGATACATGAATGCCAATATGCAAGCGTTTGAATATTAAGCCATTATAAGTAGTTGGGTAGATGAGGAAGTGAGTGATTCTTTGAATTCTAACTTTTGAGGGAAGAATGGCTTTGAAACATATGAAAACTGGCAATATTCTATGTGTTCTGTGTATATTAATAATTGAATTGGAATTCTCTTTAACTCCAAAACAAAGTAGCTGTGCATGTTAGAAACCTATATTACCCCTCTCTTGTTGATACCCAAAATGATTCGTCCAGGTAGAAGTCCAATGGGATCATCAATCTTCCGGACGCCAAAGAAAACTGAATTCCCATAAGGAAGTGTTCTCAATATTCGAAGAAATTGTTGTCTTGCGTCATCCTTTGTCAGATGTTCCTGGGAAATTAGTAAGAAAAAAATCAGCAAACTCTTTGTTCTTGGTCAAGATTGACTTGGTGACTTTTCTTTGGGGGATAAGAAATAGTGAGTATATTTCACAAAAAGGCAGGAAAGAGCAACCTAGGGGCCATGGAGAAGACAGACATATATGCCTACGAAAAAATAGCATGGAAAACTGAGCATAAACTTAGATACATATTTTTCACTAATTCGTACAGAACTAGGTACATCAATCAGAAACAAAGGCCTGACTCAAACAAAAAGAGACGCTCAAGAGTTGAACGTGTGCTCCAAGGAATATATTAAACCACTCACATATAGATCATGTTGAATACCATATCTCTAGAAACAACAATGCTTATCAATGTTAAGAAAATATTCATAAAATTGAGAGTAAAATTGCCTCAATAATCAATTGAAAAGAACATTTAGTAATCTAAGTAGACTCTTCAAGATAGTAATTGTCTGCAACAGAATGCTCCAAATACCAAATCTTACCATTGAACGAAAACGCGAGAGAATATCCAACTCCCACTCTCGCTTTGGTCTTGTTATGGCAATTTGTCTGGGTACGAATCTTTCTAGAAGCGAATTCCAATCACTAGTACCCATCAAGCAGTTAAAAGTGTGATTAAAATGGAGTGTACAAAACTATACTAAAAAAAGTAACACTTTTCCTACATAATTGAGGACGAAGAAGATGCTTGTTGTAGAAAATAAAGGAAATTAAAGTTTAACATACTATTTTAAAATGTGAAAACAAAACAAAATGATAAATTACTGCAAATTTGCAATAAAGGAGAGCAAGAAAAACACCTACGTGCAAGATTCTGGACTGGTAATAAATCCAATTTCAACAAGGATTTGTAATGCTGAAAGCTGTGCAGCATCATCCCTTCCAACAGGATAATTCCCCAACAGATAGTCATGCTGCAGCTGTAGATATAGACTGACTCTCACGTAAATGTTAAATATAAAAGTTAAGGCACCATTGGTAACCATTTCATATTTTGTTGTGGGTTTGGTCGAAGTAATGTTTGCAAGTTTAACTATTATAAACAAAATGGTTATCAAATTAGGCCTAAATTATAATTTCATCATTAAAATTATACCAGTAGGTTTTGAACTTCAAAAAGTATCTAATGGGTTCTTAATCTTTCGATGTTATATCCATTCAATCCTGACCTACTAGACACACTTTAAAGTCCGCTAACTTATTAGATACAAAATTGATAGTTCAAAAATTGGGGGTGGGGGCCTACTCGACACAAAATGACAAAAGTGAAAATTAGGAGCACTCTTCAAAGTTCATAAATCTATTCGACAGAACATTCGAAGTTCTAAAATCCACCTTGTAATGTAATCAAGATAAAACACTCCTACCTGAACATATGATAGTTGTATAAACATTGGGTCCACAACAGCTTCATCAGACTCCCTAAACAGCTTCTTTTTAAATGTCAACTTGAAGTGCAGAATTTCTCCTTTGCTTCGATCTTTTGTTGCCTTGAATTCTGCTAGCAGATCTCCAATATATTTGTTATCATCAAGCCCAACATACTCCTCTGTTGAGAAGAATTCCATGTAAGATTAAGATGTACATTCATTCGTTCAAATTTGAACCAAAAAACAATAAGTTAAACTGTACCATTCCCTAGCTCAAGTGCTTTAGCTCCACTAACGAACTTACGGCATTCAAAAAGACTGAAGCTAGAGTGTGCTGACAGTTTTATAACACCTGAAAGTTCCTGAAAAAAAATATGAAATGTTCTGAGGGTAATATGAGTTTCGACATTAAATATCCACTAATTAATCACATTAATGAGTGTGGTAGCCACGGGGAAACATTCCCTTAAGTAGACAAAAATTCATGCATTTATAGCAAAAACAAAACTATTTATTCTCTTTCTTTCCTTGATAATAAACATATGTATGTCAAAAAGAAACAAAAAGGAAAAACTAAGGGCAGGGGATTGAGAATATCCCTCAATAAAATTAGCAAAGAAAAGTATACCAACTGTTAATAATCATCAGGAGGTCTCCTCAGCTCTCCAAGAAGCCAAGACTTTTATGGTTAAATTTGCTAAAAGCTATCCTCTCTGAACTGTGGTTTGAAAGAAATCAGAGGATATTCCATGACAAAGAAAAGCCATGTTCAGAACTCTCTGCAGAAAGAAGTGCATCAGCTTGGGTTTCCTTAAACAAGGAGTTTGAGGCTTACTCTATTCAAGATATTTATCTCAACTGGGCAGCTTTCCTCACCCAACCAGCCTCTTAATTTTCGTCCAGCATTGGTTCCAGCCTCTTTTTTGTATTACTCAGCAGCTGTAGTTTTTGTTTTTGTCTTTACATCATCTTTTTAACCTTTTTTCCTAGTCTCAGCCAATGTTATTTTGCTGGTCTTTCAGAGTTTGTACTTTCTATTTTTATTTTCTTTGCTTTGTTCATGCTTAAATATGGGATATAATGTTTTGGTGCTAAAGGGGTGTCAACCTAGTTGAGATGTCTGGGTGCACCTTCTAATCCTTTAGGGCTTTTTGCTTTATGCTTCTTTATTATTCTCATTGTATATATCTCTTGTACTTTGAGATTTTATCATTAATGAAGAAGTTTGTCTCCTTTTCAAAAAAAAATCATCAGGAGGTCGTAATTACAAAATTCTTTTGTATGATTTGCACACCACCATCAAGAAGCATCGTGTCGCACCAAAAGCCTAAAGAACTCAAAAGAAGAGGCCTATCTTCAAACACACAGCTGCTCTTTTCCTTCCAAAGGCCCAAAACGAGAGTGAGCAGCACAACGCCAAAGGACACTCTTCCACTACCACCAATGAAACTACATCTTCTCCAACTCTAATAAACAATTAAATGAATTCTTATCATGTAACCCAGCTACTAGTTTATTTCAAATTCCAAAACCAAGATACTTCAGTTTTTATAACTTTCTTTTTTGTTTGAGAGGCTTAGGGAGTTCAAGCCTCTTCAACTTCTGTAAAAGGTTTAGGTTGCCATCTTTGAAATTATAGTGTTGTGTTGCTTACTGTTTGTCATTGCTATTTTGTCCAATCCTAGTTGATCGGTTTCTCCCTTTGGGGGCAGAGGCTCATAAACACCTGCAGCACGTGAGCCTCACGTGTGGCATTTTTCGGTGACAAAGAAGACAAACATTGGCGGAATACAACGGTGCTCCTCCTAGGTTGGGCGGTGTCGACAAGCGGTTACTCAAATTCGATGACCCAAATGAAAAACCTAAAGTTTGTGAGAAGTGCAAACCCTAATGAAACCATCAAAAAAATATTCTAAACCCTAGACGACTCTAATACCATGTACTCTATACTTTTGGGAAATAATATCTTATTATTTAATCAGGCTAAAGATACATATATATAGGCAACTAAGAAACCCTAATCTAGGGAATATAAAACTACAATAAAGCACGAGTATACACAACAATATATAAATACATATTATAACAATTACTTGAAGAATTAAAACATTTTTATAAGATACCTAAATAGGTTTACTGCCAGAACTACGTGACATTTCTGTAGCCCATAAACAGGCCAACATGATAGGACAAAGTATATTGAAGTGAACATATACATATCATAAAGAAAAATATTTACACTGATTCAGTTTCTATTCTTTATCTCCCAACAACAGAGCATGTCACTGACGTGCTGATTAAAGGACTATCAAAAGTACAAATTTTGTTTGAGGAAACAAAATTTTCAATGAAATAAAGTTGATAGCATGATTTGACTAATCGGCAATGAAAGATAAGTGTTGGTCTATGACTCTATTATTAGTAAACACTAACTAAATAGCTTAAATTTAATTCTGATTCCGATTCCACTTTTCTATCTTGTATGATCCTTTCTCCTATATATGAGGGATACACTTTTTAATCTTTAAATCATTGAAATACAAAAATATATTATTCCATCAAGATTCAACATTATCATTACCTCAACAGAATCAGCCACCGTTGTTGTCATATCATATGTAATTTCTTCAAAAGTTTCATCCAAAAAAAATACAATAGTTGTAAGTTTTCGGCCTGTCAAAAGAGCTTCGATTTCCTCACGACCAGGTATTATATGCCTGGGACCAGCCTTCATGCAACGCTTTAAAGCATTCAGTGTATTTAATGCAAGAACTCGAACCTCCGGATCAGTACTTATGCCTTGAGCAACATTATGAACATACTCTGATAAATATCCACCAATATCCTTGCTAGGAGGCATAGCAGATGCACATAAATACATCAGCTCCCATGCTTTGATTAAATATTGTCTGTAATATTCATATTCATATGAATAGAGAGATCAGTCCAAAACATATGGTATTGCATTTGAGTTAAAATATCAGCAATTCATACTAGAATTTAATCATCAACGCCAAGGATCAACAAGGTAAATAATAGTTTAGAGCACACCTATCAGGAGAATTTCTAGTTTGCTTAGAGATTTGGATAAAAAGTTCATCTCGTAGCTCTGAACGTTTCAAAGTGTGCTTGTACAGTTTTCCAACAAGTTCAATTCGTTCATCTAAGCTTGTTGCATTAACTCGATCAGAAGGGTCAACACCCATGTACTTCAAGATTATTTGGAATAGCTTTATGGCTCGGCTCACCAAGTCAGAGTTGATTTTAAGCAAAGAAGTTGGTATAGGATCCTGTAAAAATTTACAACTTACACTTGTAAAAGTTTGGTGAGTACTTAAATTTCATGACAAACAAGATGATTTCACCTTCTGGAAACACAACATATCTTCAAATGTGAATTTTTCCCGAACTTGAGGACCTACAGATCTTTTGGAAAAGAATCCACGCTTTCCAGAAGAATGGATTTGTTTGTGCATCATCCTTAAGAATCCTTCAACCTTGGAAAATAATACAATATAGAGACATTACTTTTCAGGGATTATAATGAAAATTAAGATTGTCATACTTCAGAAACAACTCGCAATCCCTTTCACACTTGCAGGCATCATAAATATTATCCCACCTGGAATCTATCAATCAAAGGTATGACACCAGCAAGTTCTGCAGGAATTGCTGTGGATATGGTTGTAGGAGTACTACAGAAACAACCAAGGAGAAAGTTAATTTTGAGGGACAGAAAAATCTACTCAAGAAAACATCAAACTATAATATGAGCTGAGGAGCCACTGAAAGAGAATATAAGAAGTCAGTGAGTTTGCATTTGTTAGTATTATCACTTTTACACCCAAAAAGAAAAACAGACAAAAAAAGGAAGAAGAAGGAATTGTAAGTACTATCATTATTGATTATTTTTCTGGATGAGAAACCAAGCTTTCAAGCTTGAGAAAAATGCTAGAATAAAATCGTCAATAATTAATTTACCATTGATAGAAGTAACACTAACGACTTTTTTAATGCACGTGTGGATTGAAGTCCTCGAAGAAGGAGATCATAATGCCCGGTAAAAGAACTACAAGTGAGATGCTTTTCATGACACTAGTTGTAATCCGTTAGTTGCATGCATAGAATAGTTCCACTTCTTACAATGCTTTCTGATCTTCGTTGCTTCACTAAATATCTGAATATTAGACCAATTAAACTAATAATGTGACGCTGGCTTCTCTAATTTATAAACTACGTTTAATCACGGGAATGGTGTAGCTGGCAAGCCTGGCTATGACCTAATGACTTCAGTATAATCTTTTTTCTGAAAACTGAAACCAATAACGTACAATATTACAATAACATTGCTTCAAGGGAGAAAGAAAATATGCATTCATGAAATTCAATATGTAGTAAATAAAGTTTTAGAGAAAATATGCATTCATGAAATTCAACATGTAATAAATAAAGTTAAGAGCTTAGTTGCTACAGGTATTCGGTTTACACTCACGGGGGTGCAAAATTGGAGCCATCACTATCATAATCATCCCCATTTGGAGCAGCAGCAAAGCTTTGAAGGAGAGTATCATCATTGCCACTGCTGGAGTTAAAGGAAGATCCGATTGTCCTAGCACTCTGAGCCATGTCAAAGGTCATTTGACAGTGGCAGAAATGGATTTAACTTCTGGGGATCCCTGTAACTAAAAACTGCAAAAAGGGTGCGTGGTTGAAAAGGTTAATTTCTATACTATACGATTAGCATCCGAACAAACGTACAATTAATTTTAAAGACTACTAAATACTACTAATAATAATAAATAGAATGAGAAGTGCAAGGGAGAGAAAAAAATAATGAAATTTTGAACTAGTCCAGAATGGAATATGTTCTCGAACTATAAAACCATTATCAATGGCCGCCGCTAGATAGTGAGACATTGAAACGCGCTAGCAATTACTTAAAGAGTAAAAGATATATGTATAAAACCCATATGAGCTACAAGAAAGAAAATAGATCCACTAAAATTAGACAGCAATGTAAGAAGCCAGCCCTTTACTTCATAACAGAAAGGGGCAAAAAAAAAGTTGAATGCATAGAAGCAGAATTGGCCGAGCTTGAAGAATGAATGGATTAATTGGAGGTTGAAGCAAAATGGTGGAGATGTTGTAAAGGAGTTACCTTTCGGAAGCAAACGAGAGGAGGCGGAGAGATCTGAGGTGAAACTTGAAAGTCAGCCAGGCATTGAATCGCTGGTTGGTAGAGATTATAGGAAGAGAGGGGCAAAGAAAGAGAGAGAGAGAGAGAGCGGAGCAGCAGTGGTGGGAGTCACGAGAGTGTTTTAAATGGCAAGCAAGCAAAAGACCAAGCCAACAAA
This sequence comes from Cucumis hystrix, assembly GCA_025688845.1. Taxonomy (NCBI): domain Eukaryota; kingdom Viridiplantae; phylum Streptophyta; class Magnoliopsida; order Cucurbitales; family Cucurbitaceae; genus Cucumis; species Cucumis hystrix. Next base: position 26,907,185 of record CM046888.1, read on the forward strand.
AAAAAAAAAAATTGGTAGCTAGTCGACTTGAGTTGCCGGCCTGACAATATCTTCGACAATCTGGCATTTACATTATCATTGCTGCAAATCTACTACTCCTTCAAACCGGGGAGGGGGAAATTTACAAAATCCCCCGACTTTAAATTTCATCCTTTCATATTTCCTCATACCATTTTCCAACAAAACCTACAACTTTATTATAAGGTTGGCAGAAACAGACCTTATACTATTACATTCTATTTGGTGTAGAATATTTTTTTTCAATCTACATCTCTATACTCTTGTCCATTTATGTTTTCTTAAACCAATCATTATGTTCACATCATCTAATAAAACGTTGCTGACAATTTTTTATTTTTTATTTTTTTCCAATCGGAGTGCCATAACTGTTAGCAAGAACCTCTCATTTCTATGCAAAAAAAAATAAGCAGAAAAATAGTCGAGACATTAGAAAAAATTAATAATAAAAAATTTATCAAATTTTTTCGTGAAAAACTCTCAACTTCCATAAAAAAAAAAATTGATACAATCATAAATCACAATTTTATATTTTTTTACCTCGATTACAAAATCACTCTCAAACCTTTTGGTCGTTCACACTTCTTTCTCAATCTCCTTCTAAAAAGTACAAAATGAGAATTTAATAAGAGTTAGCATATTTGAGTTTAAAATTTTTCTAACTTATAAGCTTCTTTTATATCTCATAGTTTTTCTAAACTTTTTTTAACAGTTTTTTCTAAACTTTTTGAATGTAAAACGTTTATGATTTTCCTAAACCTTATTTTATGCTAGGCAACAACACTTTTAATATTTTGTGGAAAAAAAAACTCAAACAATAACTATGTTAAACCGCCATCAACTACAAGTCAAAAGAAAATGTTTCATGCATCAAACCAATAATTAAAAAATCAAACAATATACATAAACAAGTCACATATCTAATAGAGATATTAATGGTAAAATTGTTTTTCTTAAATTTGAAGGTAATAGTATATATTTTTGGACATGTCTGCTCGAAGTTTTTCAACGTACTAATATTTCAATTTCTAATTTTTTGCAATTTTCAATCCAACGTATTCCTTTCCAAAAAAAAAAATTAAATTGTGATAAGAAAACTAAAAATTGAATTTCGAAAAGAAAACAAAAAATAACGGATATCAATTTTTAACCTGGATGAGTTTGGACAATTAATATGGGCATAGACAACATATCCATAATTAAATGGATTATTAATTTGTAAGTATGCATAATGATTAATTCACATCACTCATAACATCAAAATCTAAGATATGATTTGGTAATTTTTTTTTCCTTCATTTTTTTTTTTTAAATTAAGCTCATAAACACTAATTTTATCTCTAGAATATTTAAACATTTAAACATTAATCCATTATTCATTAAGATTTTAAAAACTAAGTTAAATTTTGAAACTACAAATTAAAAGACCGGTATGATCCAAGGGCCCTTCGCTGTTCCAAGCAAGATGCTGCCAGGTTTATTGTTGAGATGGCTAGTTTCATATTTGCATCGATAACCTTCATCCATAGTAACATGTTAGTTTTCAGGTCTGTCTTACATTCTTAATCTTAATAATATTATTCCTTGAAAATAATGTTATCCATAAGGAAATATTCGAATTTCTTAAAGAGAAAGAAATTAGTTATAAACTTAAAATACAAATTAAGTTATGAAATGAAATAAAAATTCCATTTGATATGAATTAGTATTTAATCTAAGAAATACAGTGAACTTATTGTAAATAATGAACAGGCAAAAATAAATTTTCAGCTTCTCTTCTGTAACGACAGTGCACGTAGTTTCTCCATAACACCTCGAATTTGATCTGAGATATGACCGTACAAGAATCTCTGTGCAGGCTCATCCAGCCTAGTTTGTTCTCCAGTGGCAGGCCATCCTAGTAGAGGAGAGGCCCAATTACGCGACATGGAAATTGCCATCTGCTTCATGCTAGGTATGTCAAATTGAATCGGCTCACCCACAATCATCTCAATCTTCTTACAGCACAAGGGAACCGGAGGCCTCCTACCAAAGAGAGAGTTTTCAGGCATTATCTGAGAATCCACATAGGTAATCATCATAAAGTGAGACGGGGTGAAAAGATAAATATTGGGTTTTTATTAAAAGAAACAAGCAAATACTCGTATACTCAAGCCCAGGGTGAATTTTTTAAGAGAGCTATTTACATCTGGAAGAGGAGACAAGAAAATCTTAAAAATAACTTGTCATTAAATGATGATACTAAACCTTGAGAAGAAAATTAAAACAAACAAAAATTCATCAAGCAAATCATATGACATGACTTCGACAGATGCATCAAATATTCAAGGACACTTAATCCACCATTAAGTAATGCCTTTGGGCTTTGCTGTATCATATCTCTAAAAACATAGACATCAACAGACGAGAGTGCTTAAACAGTGCCCTTTTGTTTAAGTTAGAAATTTCTCGCTTTTTGTTTTTTTTTTTTGATTTTATTGTATTTTGTACTTTAGACTCTTTAGATTATGTCAATGAAAGGTTGTGTTTACTTAAAAAAAATTAAATAATAATAATGACAATAATAATCACATTCCACAAGTGGTCGATGGAAATGGGAACTGATTCGCATTGAGGGGAAAATGGAAATAATGGGAAGGGGCCATCGAGGAACCCAACACATCTTCAAATACGTACCTATCTATAAAAATCGGAGAACCTAGATGTCAATTCCATGGCCGAAATGAACTCTATCCAAACAAATGCCCCAGAACAAGCTAAATTTTATCCTCTATCAAGGAATGCAATTTTGTTTTCAGTTCTAAAAAGAAATTCAATCCTTCACATCTATCCACCGAAATTAAATTTTATGGGTGCACCTTTTCTACAACTAATGCTTTAGAGTTTAGACAGCTGGTCTCTATGACTGACCCCATAGTTTAGCACCATGGTTTCATCTAGACAGAAATATTAGCAGGATTAGTAGAATTGTTGCTATAATTTTGCAAAAAGAAAACTACCTCATCAAAGCCGCGATGGACAATCGGCAGAACTATTGGTGTTACAGGAGAACGAACAATAAGACTAGCTGTTCCCCACTTTAATCGTCGGATGGGCACATCATCTTGAGTCACTTTACCTTCTGGAAATGTATGGAGCTGGCAATGTTCACGAGTAAAACATAAAAGGAAAAAAAGATCATTCAGAGGTGGTTGTAATCCAATGATTATCCCCCCACCACACACACACACACGGACTCATGTATGGAATCTAAGGGTAAACAGGAAAAACATAACTCGGAGAGTCTAATTAAATTGTTAAATATTTCCTAAAATCTGAAATATAATTTCATAGTTATCAAGACACAATTGTCTCCAAGAACATTGAGCATTTGCTTGTTTCTATAATTGAGTTTGGTTGTTCGGCAAATCAAGTTCTTTGGCCTTGTAGTTGAACATTTGAGCTGTACTTTCTTTTTGGAATTATGTTTGCGATGTGGTATTTACCCCTTTTTTCTAATGACTTTTAGGCTAGAAAAGGAAGGTTCATAGTGACAAATGGTAAAGATTATGAATCCTTATTTTTGGTGTGCAAAAGTGTTGAAAGAATTTATTTGTAGATATCAAGACATAATTATGGATAAGTACCCATTCTCCATTCCTTAAATGCTCAAGTGCTTCATCCATATATTCTTGATGAATTCCAGCACCCCTAGTAATAGGTATACATTTTCCTGCATATTTTTATGTGTAAAACAGAATTAAACATTTTGAAATTGTAGTTCACATAACACACTAGACAGTTCACATAGCTATGCATACAAGCATACAAATTAGAATGCAATAATGGATATGTTTCTGCATTCATGCATGGTAGAATAGGACTTTAGGGAGATACTGATACATGCCTTATTTTTTCTTATAAGAAACAGAAGGAACTTTTTTATAAGAACTTTAGGGAGAGATACTGAAAGGAACTTAAGCGATTATATATTAAGGACACTTCAAATTGGAGATTACAGTCTGCCCTAGATGCTTCTGATGGTCAAAGTCTCCTTGAATTAATTTTCAAGACAAATAATCACACTCTCTTCCTATTCTTCCCATAACTACAAAAGCATCTGGTGGGAGATACAAAACTATTCTTTCTCGTAACTGCAAATAACTTACATTGAGAGCTAAGTCCCATGATTATCCACTACAAATAGCTTCCCGTGGGAGTTTGTTAGAAACATTAGTGGAAAAACGTCAGAGATATGATGGGAACCGATATTGAATATCAACTTTAGTATATTATTGATAGTGTTGATGAATCGTAACACTGTTACAATATCAAGACAGTAGAAGAACGAATTGAGGAGTTCTCAATTTGGAAACTAGGGCACACTTCTGCTATCCTATCTCTCAACGATGAAACAGAGTACAACTGTCATTTGAAAACACTAACTGCCTTTCCCTCTCAGTTAAAAAACTATTTATACTTGCTCCTAACCGACTCTATTTATTATTTACCACCTCCGTGTTTGTATCCCCTCCCACACATGTTGAAGCTTTCTTTCCTCATCTACTGTATTGATGTATGATAGGGGTCTATCAAGATATTAGGGCATAGTATCTTAACAATTATGAGGTCCCTTGATTTTTCCAATATGGAATCCTTAACAAATTAAAGTGTTCCAGATTCATTTTGTCTTTGATATCATAATACTGTTTCAATGTTACTTTGATATTTCTTTTCTCATGAGGTCATGATGATATCCCAACTCCCACTAATGACAACTATGCTATTGGAGATTTTCTGTGCATCTGAATTAACACTGCTTTGTAATCACCTTTCACTAACCAACTCCTACTAATGGAAGATAAAATCAAAAAGAAAACGGTAACAATGAAGTAACATAGAGTAGATGTCTCTTACCTAGTCGGAATAAATAAGATAACAAAACGTTCTTAAAGCAAATATCCTCCGCTGCCAACACCCACCTACCTAATGTTGCATCAGAGGTCGGAAAACCTTTGAAGCCCCACATGACTGGATCGTCTATCCTGTGTATCCACAAAAGCAACATCGACTTAGAAATTACACAAAGATACAGAGAGTGAAACCCAGCCAAGTTAACGTGGGAGGGGGATATGAAAATCATTGTGACAAACTGAGAAGCTTAGAAGCTAATGAAAACAACGCCAAAAAACAAGGGAAAGACACAAACGTGGACATATGATTGCTAACAGTGACGAGGGGCACTCCGGGAGGCCGGTGTTGGACAAGTCGAATGAGAGTATCCGCGTTGTGGACAGTAGTGGTGTTTAGAACATTTGCCACAGCCTTGGCAAAAGCACCGACTGCCACGAACAACATTTTCCTTGGGATTCCCCACATGTAGCCCATTTGCCCTGCCCACTCCATATGTCGGCCCATGCCTGTCGTAGGGCTCTGTGAACAAGCCTCAAGCCCCTGTGTATGACTTCAGCATCAGCAAGAGGATGATGTACAATACAGAACCACATAATGCATGACTGCAAGGACCCGACTATTCAAAATTGTTAACAAGGGTCATGACTCATGCATGCAACCAATACGACAGCACTGGACAAAACTAGAAGACTCAAAGAACTTTTATTCAAACAAAAACATGAAAGATGTGTTAAGTTCATAATCCATTCCATAACAACGTTCAGTTTGGGATCCCAAAGTTTAGAAAACAAATAACAAAAACTTAAAGTAAAAACATAACATAAGACTTCAAGGAGTGATACAAATAAGTTAACTAAAATGTAACTGGACCTTGCAGTCACCCATGGCCATCCGCCTAAGTCACCTTGTTCTTACCTAAAATATTTCTCTGGAAGGGTGAGTACTAAAAAATACTCAGTATGAAACCCCACAACTAGGGTAAGAAAATGCAAACACGTGCAACGAGACTATTCTTAAGTGACCGTTGCGGGAACTAAACTTTCTTTCTATGTTTTCCACTTCTTCCCTTTCATAAGTTGGGTTGTTCACCACTTTGGTACACAGTCTGTCTACATCACTTTCAAACACATAACCCACTGCACATTGGGCGTGGCGTGTATCACTTTCATATACTCCAAACTTCCTATGAAGCACAAACATAGATATAGCATACGAATACTATAGGATATGGTGAAATGCGAGGCCCTAAAAAACTAGGATAAGAATGTGTGTGTTAAAACATGTAAATTTAACATAAAAATACTAGATTTAATCCACTAAAAATATATAAAAAACGTCAAATTAATGACAATATTACAATCCACAATACAATAATATTGTTAAGTGAATGGCAATAGTACAATCTACAATGCTCTAGGTAGCATCTTTCTTAGTTGGAATATGTTTCTTTAGAGGGGATGTTTTGTGGACGCTTTTTTTCTTTTCTTTTAAGCCCTTGTATTTTTCATTTTCTTTTTCTCAATGAAAGTTGTTGATTCTATCAAAAAATACAATACAAACACTAGAATTCAATACAAAAAGCAACATAAAAAAAATTGAAATACAATAGTCAATAGAATACAATAAAAAGGTTGGTGGTGCACCAGAGTCTGGACTGATCAGAGAAGAAGACTTGAGGGAGAACAACGAGGGACTTTTTCGTTGAACTGTTGAAGATATTCAATAGGTTATTTTATGCTTGACTTTGTGGGGACCCAGACATGAAGATGAAAATGAGATGATTCTGGTTTTTTTCTTTTAATTTTTTAATTTTTCGTTCAGGCAGTGAGCTTTTTAAATAGACTACTTAGTCTCAGATTAGGAAAAATTAAATGAGCTTTTTTTATATATTGTTTGGTAAGGTCCAGCGTGTCCACTATACGTATCTAGAAGTAGGCATGAGTATCATATATTTAAACAAAATAATTTTTTAAAAAAAACAGATATGCCACATCATGTATCAAATACGTGGTATCTGGAAGTATCACTTATCAGTATCTAATACTGACACGTATGACGTATCCAACACCAATTCTCTACCTCACGTGAAGTATTTGTGCTTCATAGCAAGCCCTGTTAGGTATGTATCACGTCCATGTGAATCGACTCTAGAACATTGTTTTCATGCACCGGAGCCCTTGGACACGCACGACTTCCATGCAATTAAATCATTCAATAAAAGGGAAGGAAACCATTGAACGCTTTCATGACTTTGACAAGCATTCACACATGCATGAGGTCCTGTGCAATATAACAAATCTTGCAGCCATATACATCAAACTTCACATACATGACGTACATAACATAACATTCACGAGCTTCACATATTATACTATTCACATTTCATGACTTAATCAATTATGGATAAATTTCAGAAATGGAACTCATAAGTCATAAAACATTGCATTGAAATCATAAAACATTGCATTGAAATTCATGACATTTAAAAAACATGACTTTCATGGTTTAAGACTGGCACAAGAATTCACGTAAGATATACAGTCGGTGGTAACACCTAAACTTGCCCTTAAAGCATTCCAAGGGTAAGGTCCCTTACCTCGAATTCAATCCCAATATTCACCGATAACAATTATCTTCTCCTTACGGAACCTCGATCAATGTTCTAACCAAAACTCAATTTAATACCAATTCAAGCCATAAAAGTATTTTCAAGAGAAGATCGGAGGGTAAATACCCATCGAAACGTCCCCCAAAAATCTTAATGTCTTGCTGGATAGCACACTAGACTCCTGCAAACTCAAGAATCTAAGATCAAACAACGTGGGTAAGTTAAATTTAAGCCAAATGGGTTATGGTTAATCGAGAACAACCAAAGAACTCACATTAAACTCACCAAAACTCCTACGCACTGCTCCTAACCGGTAGAGAGAGTAAGAAAACCCCTTGAATCAGAGAGAGAGCTTACTGGCGACGAAGGCACGAGCGGCGGCGTTCGTCAAGGCTGCTGGTCTAGATTGATATTCGGATGATTTGAACACCCATAACTTGGATGAGGGTTAAAGATTTGCTGGGATTAATTTGTAAGGAAGATTTTTGGAAAACTAAGACTGTTTTGGTGAGGGGTAAAGATTGGGATTGTTTTTAAAATAGTTGTTTTGAGACAATGTGGTGTATGAAAAGTTACAAGATTGTCACGTGGTTATTTTGTTCCCTTAACCAACGTGCGGCACAAAGGTGTTGTGGATGCACCAATGTAAGCCTTAGAAGAAATAGGACTTGTTAGAACACTTGAAAGAAGAAGGAAATTCGTAGATAAGAAGTAGGCAAGAGTTGTAGACAAGGGGTTTGATGAAATGCTTAAGAGAGCTCTATTGATGATTTCCCAAGGATTGATTACAAATGAACCCCTTTGGGATATTTATAGGAGTGTACAATCGAGAATCAAGGCTTAAACAGCCTTACAAGGTCGGCAAAAATATTCCAGCACATTCCCGAGCGCTCATGACACTGTCTGGAAGCTTTTGGAGCCGTCTGGGGCCATCTGGGGCTGTCTGGCGCGCGCGAGGGCCTTCTGGAGACTTCCGCGCCCGCGCGCGCGCTTCGCGAGTCTTCGCGGCCGCTCGCGAATCTTCTGGAACCTTCGAGAGGTTCCCAGATCCTTCTCCCGCGCTTTTCGTGTCCGTGTCCGTATCCGCTTCCCGCGCGCGCGCGTCCGACTGGCCTTGCGCGCGCCCATCCGTCGTGCGCGCCCGTTTGCCTGCGTGCCGTCCTTGCGCGCGCGCGCGCCCATGCCATGACAGGGTCGCGGCGCCAGTTTCGTGCATCTTGGCATGTCTTCAGCTTGGCGTGAATTTATTCCTCTTCCTTGGGTATTTGGACTGCTTGGGACTTGCTTGGCTCCTCTTGGGCAATGCTAAGGAGCCTTAATTTGTGAAAAATTGGTTGGGTCATTTTTGGGGCGTGACACCCTCCCCCACTTGATTTCGCAACGTCCCCGTTGCGCTTTCTTTAAATCTTCTGATTTCATCTTGAAATTGCCAAATGGTGTCTTCTTTTTCCCAACTTGCTTCGCTCTCGGGTAGTCATTCCCAAGCAATTAAGTACTCGTTATAGCTGGGAACTCCTCTCCTTCGTATCTTCCTCTCTGCTAAGATCTCTTTGATTTTCATGTTGAATTCTGAGGTCATGTCGGTGGGTGCACGAGAGGATTCGCTTCTGCTTGGATCCTCTTAGTCTTCATAGAAGGGCTTCAGCATGCTCACGTGGAAGACATTATAGATCTTCAGTCTGGGAGGAAGTTCCAGTCTGTAGGCTGCTTTCCCCACTCTCTCGATGATAGAGAAGGGGCCTTCGTATCTTCGGATTAGGCCCTTATGTACTTTTCGTAGGGATTTAAATTGGTTAGGTAGCAGCTTTACCATTACCTTTTCTCCTACTTGGTACTCCTTGGGCCTCCTTTTTCGGTCCGCCCACTTTTTCATCTTTGTGGCGGCCTTTGCCAAACATGCCCTGGATATGTCGCATTCTTCGTGCCACTCTTTCGCGAACTTGTATGCAGTGGGATTCGGTCCTTCATATGGAGTAATCAAGGCATGAGGAGTGTTGGGTTGCTGATTCATGACTATCTCAAAGGGGCTCTTTCCTGTAGATTCGCTCCTTTGAAGATTATAAGAGAATTGGGCTATGTCAATGAGGGTTGCCCAATCCTTTTGGTGAGCACTAACGTAATGCCTTAGGTAATGTTCCAGCAAGACATTTATCCGCTCTGTTTGGCCGTCACTCTGGGGATGGAAACTAGTAGAGAAATTTAAATCTATCCCCACGAGTTTAAAGAGTTCTCGCCAAAACTTGCCTGTGAACCGGGGGTCTCTATCGCTGATGATGCTCTTAGGTATCCCCCATAACTTTACCACGTTTTTGAAGAACAGCTTGGCAGCTTCATCCACTTTCACATCTGGTGGACATGGGATGAATGTTGCATATTTACTAAATCTGTCCACTACTACCATGATACTGCAGAACCCCTGGGACTTAGGTAATGCTACAATAAAGTCTATCGTGACACTATCCCAAGGTCTCTCTGCGACGGGTAGTGGTTCAAGTAACCCCGCTGGGAGTTGTGGTTCCCCTTTATCTTGTTGGCATACAAGACAAGTCTTGACATATGCTTCGATGTCATCTTGCATTTTCGGCCAATAATATTTGTCATGAACTAGGGCAAAAGTTCGGTTCATACCTGGATGACCGGCCCATAAAGAGTCGTGACACTCCTTCAAGATATCCTTCCGCAAGGATCCCCACTGTGGCACGAACAATCGATTTTCGATCGTCAAGAGGGTACCGTTGCTTTCCCAAAAACGTCTGGTCTTTCCCTCTTTGGCCATCTTCAATAAGTTCCTGGCCGTTGCATCATTCTTCATTCCTTCCTTGATTTTGTCAAGGAAGTCACTTCTGGGCATGCTGGTTGCTATAGCCGCAAGTTCTGTTTTCTGGCTTACGGCGTCATTGACTGCATTGGCGTTGCCTAGCTTTACCTCGATCTCTCGATCTTCTTTTCTTGGCAACCCGGTAGTCATAACGTCCTTATTTTCCTCAAGGACTTCGTGTACTTCTGGGACTGTTGGTCTGGAACTCGTCTCCTCCAATCGATCTTCTTTCGGGGTAACTGCATGACTTTCTGTTTTAGTGAATCCTTCCTCGTTCTGCATGGCTGACAGCATGGTTGCCGGCTTCCCTTTCTTTAGTGGGATGGTTGTAATTTTACCATCCACTATAGTGAGAGTGCCTCCGGAAGAGTCGACAATGGCAATTACTCGATCGAAAAATCCTAGGCCAAGTACGATATCAAAATCATCCATAGGTAGCACGGTGAAGTCAAACTTACCTTGCCAATCTCCGATCTTGACTGTCACGCCTCTTGCTACACCTTCGATGGCCTTGGCTTGGGAGTTTACTGCCTTCACAGTCCCTTTCTCGTTCGTAAATTTGAGGCCTAGTCTCTTCGCCTCATGCACATTCATGAAGTTATGGCTTGCACCTGTGTCGAACATGGCAATAGCCTCTCTTCCATTCACCTTTACATTACCGTGGAGGAGGCATCCTTTGTTTGTTTCATTGGCCTTCTTTAGAGCTCCAATATGTTGCAAGGATCCAATTTGTGGTGTATCATCCCCTTGCTTTGGCTCTAGAAGTTTAGCAATGAGGGCATTCATTGCCTTTCTATTTGGACAGTCTCTCGTCCAATGAGGGCCATTACAAACAAAGCAAGGGTTAGAGGGTTTCGATGACTCACCTCGTTGACTGTTGTTATACTTGCCATGTTTGTTGTGGAATGCCTTCTTTCCCCTATCTTTATGTTCGGAGTCCTTATGCTTGTTGTGACTGCCTTCCTGTTGGATCGGACTAGGCTTCTTTCCCTTCGATTGGGTTGCTGAGTAGTCAACAAGCATCTCAGCTGTTACTATAGCATCGTCGAGAGTTTGGACATTACGGCGATCCAACTCTACCTTAGCCCAATCTTTCAGTTCGTCTCTAAATTGGAATAAGGCTTCCTTCTCGGGTAGATCACTAATTTCAAGCATAAGAGTGGTAAATTCTTTTACGTAGTCAAGAATATTACCTGTGTGGCGAAGCCTTCGGAGTTTGGCTCGAGACTCCATTTCAGCATTATGGGGAACAAAGTGTTTCCTTAACTCGGTTTTGAATTGTTCCCAAGTTTGTACGGCATTTCCACTTTGGTCGGCGTATCGGCGACGCCACCATAATTGTGCAGCATCTCTTAAAAACGTTGGGGCATTATTGATCTTGGCCTCGTCGTCTCGAACACCGACGGCAGCATAGTATCGGTCGAGGCAGAAGAGAAAATTTTCCACCATAGTGGCATTCCTCACCCCATTATATGTGTCGGGCTTAGGCACTTTGATATGGGTAGTGCCTTGCACAGCGGTTTGTGTACTGGTGGATGCACCGTCTCCACCAAAGTGCTTGGAGCGACATTCCATGCAAAGAGAATCTACTTTTGCATCTAAGGAAATATACTTAGAATGGAGTTCTCGTAACTCACCTTCAATGAATGTCTTCAAAGTGGTTACGGTCGAGGACAACTCCTTCAGTTCCTTTTGGAATGTTCTTCCAAGGTCGGCGACAAGCTCCTTGGCTGCGGTGGTGATTTCCACATTCTCCTGGACAAGCTCCTCATAGCTATCACCCAACTCTTCCACCGTGTGCTGGACGTTCTCGAGACTTTGCTCAAGGTTAGCAAGGCGAGTGTCAACATGCTCCCTCGCCATAGGACCCTTAGATTTCGATCGTCGGGTCGGGGATCGACGGTCCTTCCTACCTCGTGTAACAGGTCCTTCGAAGACCTGCTCAGCTGCGGCTGAAACGGGACCTTCTTCAGTCGACATAATGTTCACAAGTCAATTGGGGGTATGAGGGTATAGAAACCGCGATCTGATACCAACTAGTTATAGAAACTTGCTCTAATGCCAACTGGTTCGGTTCTGACACCAACCGGCCTAGCTCTGATACCAATTGGTCTGGCTCTGATACCAACTGTCACGTGGTTATTTTGTTCCCTTAACCAACGTGCGGCACAAAGGTGTTGTGGATGCACCAATGTAAGCCTTAGAAGAAATAGGACTTGTTAGAACACTTGAAAGAAGAAGGAAATTCGTAGGTAAGAAGTAGGCAAGAGTTGTAGACAGAGCGCCCGCCTGCCTGCGTGCCGTCCTTGCGGGAGTGCGCGCCCATGCCATGACAGGGTCGCGCGCGCCCGTTTCGTGCATCTTGGCATGTCTTCGGCTTGGCGTGAATTTATTCCTCTTCCTTGGCTCCTCTTGGGCAATGCTAAGGAGCCTTAATTTGCGAAAAATTTGTTGGGTCATTTTTGGGGCGTGACAAGATGCTCTTAAATGATAAAAATCGTTTTTCATTTTCCCTCACGAGAGTAAAGAAAGGCTTTCCCTTTCTCATCTTTCTCTAAATTGTCTCTCTCGCATCATTTTTTCGAATTTTTAGACGTGTGAACAAGCTCTTTTCCCATTTTGGGAGTGTTTGTGTTTTTTCCTTTACTGTTAATAGATAATTTGATAATTTGGTTCTCATGTTTTTTTTATGTTGGCTTGAGTTAAGTTATTTTTGTTCTCACTTGTTGTGATTCAACTTTAAATGTAGAATCAAAAATCAATTTTATAATTATTTTACTTGCTTTGGCTTGTTTGGCACATATTTTAGAAGGTTTTTCATCCAAATTTCAAAGGTTTAATCTTAAATCAATTATAATTTAGGGTGTGTACACTTTTTTGTTACTGTTTTTGTATGTTGCGTTAAAAGTTGAAATACTCAACTCCAAGTCAATTCTATACTTGAGTTCAAGTAATTTAGGTGATTTTACAACATGTTTCATAGAGTTTTTAGCTATTTTTTTTATTCTTGCACATATCTCACATGTCCAAATTTGAAATACCCAAACTCCAAATTAACTATATACTTGCTTTAGGTGGTTTTACAACATAAGATTGAACCATGAAAATAGTAATCACTAGATATAATTCTGTTGACTAGTTGAGTTTCTATTTCAATAAGATGACATAGACAACTTAGTCTTAATCCCGAGTGTATTATGTACTTCTGTTCACGAGTGACTCTCCTTTGATTTGTATTGGTGAGGTTGACTAGTTCGTTGACTCAATAAGCCTACCATTTGGAGAACAAAACCAAGTGAGAAGTTGGGAACATAATAATACAATATGGAATTCACTTATTTCCAACTTTATGGTAAGTAGATGAGTGTTCCCTTAAACAATGACTTTGGGACAAACAAAGGGTTTTACCCTCTTACTAGCTCGAGAGGGTTTTATGTTTAATGGCTTGAATTAATATAAGAGTAAAATGGTAATTTGACTCAGTTGATGTTACGAACACTCATGAATGACTGATTTGCTTTTATTAGTCTATATACATGGACACATAAACTAATATATATACAAGGAGAGTGCAACTATGAATCTTTAGTTACGTGTACACACAATTAACGAGTATTGATTAATGTGGTTAATGAGTTTTAGCGAATTAAAGTGAAGTTTGTTATCTATAGGTTTGTTAGGTCCCCTCAGCAGCTAGTAGAGGGTAGTGCGGCTATTATGTTTTGAAATTTGAAATGTTTAATTTTACTTAGAGAAATAATATAATGTAGGGTGATACACATTATAATACCAATTTTATATTTTAATTAAAATTTAGAGAATTAAATATTTGAAGAATTTAAATATTAATTTAATATAAATTGAATTCATATTAAAACTATAGGTTAAAATGTGCGTGTATTAGATACACATAAATGTTATAGATTATGAGAGAAATATGATTGAATATGATTCAGATATAGGTTACGTTAAATTAAACCTATGATATTTAATTTAGTAATTGATTAATTATTAGATATAATTTGATTTGATTTAATTAAATTAGTTGAATTAAAAGTATAGGTTACGTGGAAGATGTGTTCATTTAAATATGATTTAAATGAAACTATTAATTAAATTAGATTTAATTAATTATTAAATAAATAAAAGGGGATTTGTCAAAAAGCAAAATAGGCAAACTATTTACAAAACAAATAGATAGTTGCAAAAATAGTAATTAGATTCAAAATAATTAAGTATGGGACAACATTTTAAAAAATTTGCAAATATAGCAAAACCTGTCAAAGTAAATATGGATTTATCACTAATAGACCATAAGAGTCTATTACCGATAGAGGTTTATTTATATTTACAAAAAAAAAATGTTGTTATACACTTAATTATTATTTTTAAAATTGTCACCCATTATAATTACCCTAAAAGAGTTATAACGCGTTTTTTACTTTTATTGGTTTTTTTTTTATAAAAGGTAAATAGTTTGTATTTTTTTATAATTCTACAAACACCTCTAAATAAAATAAATGATAAAATAATTATTTATTAATAATTTAGTTGTGAAATTAAATTTTAAATAACTCCCACGTAGGAATTACTTGATACATAACCTTCTCCTCATGTTACTGGTGATTCCTAATATGCCTTAATCCCAAAATTTAAGATTAATTCTCACAACCAATACCTCACATATTCAGAGAACAGAGAAGTTGTTTGTTTGGTGTATTCTTGATCTCGAGAAAATTGTGAGATTTAGAGACTTCGACAAACACTACAAGAAAGAGGAGTTCTACCTACGCACGTGTGCGTCGACATAAATCACAAGCGTCGGGATAGGCTATCACGACGCAGAAAACCAAATCGGCATTACCGTGTTGGCCTATGCTATACCGACTCACGAACAGCACGACGTCGGCAAAAGTTTTTGCCAATGCGTGCTTCGCTCTTCCAACCCGTTGACCAGATGTCGACAATACCTACATCGACATCGTCTTGTACGTCGAGGAAGGAAAAAACTGACTCGACGTTGGGTTACCTTCGATCGACGCTACGTTGGCAAGGGTCCATGCTCGACGCGTTTTGTGCGTCGGAAAAACCTATTTATAATTTTTTAAATTTATTATATATATACGTATGTATGTATATTTGGTATTGAGAGCGAATTCGATGTATAAATTCAATCAAATTCTAAAAACAATTAACATAAGATGAAGAACATACCAAAATCGAATCTATATTCATATTAATTCAAATATTAAAAAAATACATGTGTTTAAGTTTAGAAATTACATGAAAACTTAAAACTAAAACTTGAAAACATAATTCTAAATGTGTGGACGTCTGCCATGCTTCCCAACCTACAATGACAGAAGATTAAATATCAAACATACATACAATATAAAATCTAAACAACTCATATAAATTTTAGTTAAAAAACATTCAACAATTTCAATATATACAATATACAATCTACAATTCACGATATACAAATACAATATACATACAACCGAATATATAATATACATTTATTTAGGATAAATAAATAAATACAACTCTTTACCGAAATGTAGTGACGGAGAAATAACTTGACGATGAAAGGAGGACGGCGGGCTGCGAACGATGACGACTGCAAGCAAGGACTCCACGGACAGTGACTCACGGCGGGTGATGACACTCCCTCTTCTCTCTTGCATTTTACGTTCTCTCGTGTGTTCAATGTTATGTGAAAATAGAATATTTTATAATAATGGGTTCTCGTGAAGCAACATGAGTACGTCGCGAGAACCATCTATTTCCTACGCCATAACTGACAACATCGACATTTTCCCCTAATCTTGACGTTGACACTCATGGCGTCGAAAAACCTTTTCAAAATTTTTAATCATCACACTTTCCCCCAACTTTGTTAGATCCTACGTCGCAAAAAGTAGGCCAATCTCGAGTAGTCACTTTTGACGTCGGAAAAAGTTATAAAAATTACTTTGCCAACGTGGTCAACGCCAACGTCGACATATGTGGAGCAATTGCCGATGTCATGTAGGTATGCATCGGAATTACTCTAAATTTAAATAATAATTTTAAATTTTCCCGACCCTATCATGCTTGGTGTGGACAAAAATCTCAATTGGTGATGTCCTCTTCACGACGTCGAGAAAGGTTCTTTTCTCGACATCGTTTATCCTTACACTTGGAATTCATTTGAAATGTCATCGACATCAGGGAAAGCCGGATCGTTTATCTTGATGTCGGGGAAATGTCCTCTTCACGAGGCCGAATCTACTAAATTAGTATTTCAAATCAACAAGAATGAACAAGACACTGGAAATCATTTAAACATTTAAAGAAAACACTCACAACACTTAACAAGCTAAACCTGAAATGCTTATCTTCTTCCTCGTAGTGTCTTTGGCAGCTCTTCAACACTTCAAGTTTAGATCGAAGCCCAGATCCAATGATGCCCTGATTCGGTTTTCATTGAGATCCACTCAGCCTCTCAACTCCAATCAGTTCGATTTTTGTTCTATTCACCTCTAGATTTTGAATACGTTCAGTCCAATTTCGACATGCTATGATTTGGTTTTCGCCTCTGGTGATTTGTCTCGCACAACTCTGATTCCTGTCTGCTCTGTCCCATAGATCCCGACCTCGTTTCCATCAGCTCGTCTATGTTCGATTCTGATCCGTCCTCCACTCCAAATCCAACCAACCTTCACCTCATGCGTTACTTTGCGTTCCTATCTCTCTACCAAGCCTAGGAGTTCTTGCTTCGTTCTTCGTAGGTTATGTTATAGATCTTTATACGATGATCTACATTACTATCCCAGAAGTTATTCGTTTCGTTCTTAATTCGTGGATTTGTTTTAACCTAGGAGTTCTTTGTGTGTTTGTTCTTCGTGGGTTTCTGATTCTATTCTAGATCTACTGATTTGTTTCTTTTCTAAGTTCTTAACAAACTCAAGTTCGTGATTCGAACTTGAGTTTGAGGGAGGGTATTGTCGTAATTAGAGATATTTGGGATATTATTTTTGTAATATTCTTTTTACTTTGCTTATAATTAGATTTGCATTTGAGAATTATTCAAGAAAGCAACGGGACCAAGAGAGTGGAGGAAATCGAAGAAAACCAACTCGCTAGGGTTTACCGAAAAACTGTGTATGCTACTCGATTTTTTGAAGATTTGCGGAGCTACAGGCAAAATCGAAGGTTTAAACTTGGGTTCTTTATGCAATGCATGCTTGGGTTTTTCTTTTCACAGATGACCTAATTTGAAATACCCAGGTGAAATTGACCTACTTTTCTAAAAATGTAAGTTCTAGGTTTTTCGTTTACATCATCATAATAATGTAAAAGTAGCAAAGGACTCCTCTCATTTCTCTCTTTCATCTCCTCGATTCTCAACGCTTCTCGATCTTCTTCATATTCTTCTCATTTGTAGATCTCTTTGCAATATTCTTTCTACAATATCTTCTTCCCCTCCGTCGATCTTCTTTCATCTTCTAGATTCTGTCTTCGTGAAGCTGGTCTTTGCATGAAATCTTAGACCATCGATACCCAGTGATTGCAGTAAAAAGCTTTCATTTTTTTACAACAACAGCAGAATTTCGAGGAGCCAAATGTGGATTCTTCAAACAACCACCATTTTTATTTTATTTAAAATTTTAGTAACTTAAAACTAAAATTTGAATATATTTTTTTGCTTTGACGAGAGATTGAAACTTTTAATCTCAAATTGATATATTTAATGCCATATACTATGTAGATGCTTGATGTTAGTTAAGATTTGAGTTATGGTTATACTCGCAATGTCGCATGGTATTAAAAAGTTGTTGTTATTAATTTATTGATTAGGTTAAGTACTATTATATCGAAACTAATAACTATTAAAATTTTACTAGATATTACCTCTCCAAATCTAATTTTTTTAACCAACATTCATATTGATAATTTTAACAAATGATGACACAATAATGAAAGATGAACAAAGTTGCTGCATGGTGATATCAACATGAACGATATATTAAAGACCACGAAGGCAAGAAAAACCACAACATATAATAGAAGAAAGACAGAGATGAAGAGCAATATGACAATTCAACAAACATCAAACAATACGATGGTAATGAAAAGAGGACAGAAAACAATGGACAATTGCGACCAAAAGCACTAGAATAACTTGTTACAAAATGAAGGTCGAAGTGAAGAGATAAATGGTCACACAAAAGCATATGGCAAGTGCACCACGGTGGCACACACAGAACTGAAGACTTGAGGGGAATTTAGGGGGTTTCTTAAAAATATTGACTTTAATTACAACACCAAAAATATCTAGAGAGGCACTTATCTTTCTGGGTCCACCAAATTGTATCATCTAAACTACGGCAAGGGATTTTTTTAATGTTTTAATTCATTTTTATGTATATTTTGAAAGTGAGATATATAGGAGGGAGCATCAATGCACCACATATTGTTGATTTACTAATTAGCTCCCAGTCCTGCAGTGTATTTGACACCCGTGGACGGCAGCCACAGGTTTCCTTCAATGAACTGAGCCACGGTGAAGTTAGTAGCTTCACTGGTTTGATTCAGTCGGTGGTAACCGGGCCAATTGACACGCTTGGCCAATCCCGCCCCCGGTCCGTAATTCATAAACTCAGCGTAGAATAGTGTATTCAATGCAAAATTGGCGTTCCACTCAAGCCAACCTTCGGGCCTAATGGCGTCGCTGATGTATGACTGCATGATAACGGTTCTGGAATATTCCTTCCATGGTCTTCCAAGGTACGTAGCAGTAGTGTTAACCGAGGGTTTAAGGTCTGAATCCGCAGATATGTTGCAGAATTGAATGGAGAAACCGGTGGGTTGGTTTGGGTCTTTCCGGCCCTGAGCAGTGATGGTGTTTTTCTGGTTGGGAAGACCCTTCTTCGCCAGGATGCTGCAGTTTTGAAAAACGACGGTGGCATCGCCGAAAAGAAAATCAACGGTCCCACTGATTTGGCACTCGCGGTAAAATTGGCGCATGGTGTGCGTATACAGCGTGTCTTGATAGCCTCTAATTCGACATCTAAAAAACACCGACAGATCGGAGTCCGATCTAAGTGCCACTGCTTGATGTTTCTCTGCTCCTGCAGTATTCTCGAATGTTATGTCTCGCGCTATGAATCCTCTTCCACTTACAGCTGCAAATCATTTGCAAATTAATTAATAACCACTTCTTCTTCATTTCTCTGTTTTGTTTTGTCCTCAGAAATTATTAAAATGGAAGGGAAAATTACCGAAGGTCGCTGATCGGAATGTTGTCCAACCGTCAATAAAACTCCGGTTACCCGATATGATGGTGGCATCTATTCCATCCCCAATCATCATGAGATTCCACTTCTTCTTCTTGACCTCCACGTTCTCCAAGTACACACCCTTCTTTATGTATATGACATAACGTCGTATGCTATTGTCAGGGGCTGCTAGTACCGCATCCATCACATTGGTGAAATCCCCAGTCCCGTCGGCGGCCACTGTGGCATCGGCGGCCAAGTCATTTAGTTGCAGCAAGTTCCGGTCCTCAGATTTCAGCCATGAAGGAAACTCGCTCGGTTGATTGGGGATTGATTTCACCATGGAAAGAAGGTCATAGAGCTGTGAAGTTAACTGGTTAATGCCTCCAGATACTAGACCTTTGATAATGCTATTGGTGCCCTCAAACCCATCCATGCATGTTTCCGGATTAACCACTGCAGCGCTCAGCCATGTCTTCAGATCAGAACTCAGATCCCCTGTGCTATGGTTTTTAGCTGAAATGTAAGCAGGAGGATGTTTAATTTGTAAATATGTTGAATTGCGAGTGTAGTTGCATTTGCATGCGCAATTTATAAAAATAACTAGTAGGTCCAGCAGAAGCACAACCGACAATATCCCCGTGAACTAACCAACAATATATAATAAAGCAAAGTTTGAAAGCGCAACATATAAATGAATAGGCTTAGGGGGTAGAGAGTTAATATGCAAATTTATAAGAATGTGGTGGGGGTGGGGTATTGTAAATAATGGTGTACCCTTGGGATTCTGGGTGGCGGAGAGGGACCAGCTCAACTGGTCAGCAGAGGAGTCAAGCAAATCGAGACAGTCGGAAATGGCGGTGGAAAGCCGAAAGTCTCCCAGTAATTTACTGAACGGAGAGAAAATGGCCATAACCTGTCGTACAACATCGATGGTGGAGAGGAGTGAGTTGGAGAACTGGGACGAGGGTACGCTCAAGCACTCTGTCTGCACAAGATCCGCTGGAGAGCTGGCCGGAAGCAGCATGGGAAACAAAAGGATCAAGAGGCAGCAAAACTGAAGGGTTTGTGTAGTTAATTTGGCCATTAAGATAGGAATTATTGAGCTGCCTTTGGCCTGGCCAGTACGTATGGGATGATGAAGCAAAATTAAAACAAAATCGGTGAAGTAAATGAAGAGTCCAGTTGGAAGGTGAGGGAAAGAAACTTTAAAGGCAGGAGGTTGGGGAGATAGCGCGTTGATTTGAATGCTACATTCACGTTTTGTGGGGAAGGGTTTGTCTGAAAATCCATGTGTCGGCGCTCATAAAAACCTTCTCTTCTTACGCGGATCTCGGGGCATCTCACTCACAGTCGCTGGAAAGCATTTACGACAACTTTAGTAGATTCGAACATCTCCCTTTGATCTTTTTGGATGTCAGTGTCATCATCCACACCCATACTCGTGTCTCCTAATTACTCTTATTTTGAACCAAAAACAAATGCCCATATCACTCTCTACTCTCTGCTCTCCTAACTACAAATGCTATTAATGATAGAAGTTGAAGTTGACTACCATTCCCACCCCGCACCCCGACTTTCGCTGCGTCTTAATTCATCCCTTACCCCTCATTAATATATTCTATTTCTTTATTTTCATTTCTGTTGTATTTGGACAAAACCAACATTGTAAACACTAAAATTTTAAATGTTTAAAATAAAATAAACGCTTTCTATTTAATCAGTTAGTTCTTAGAAGTTACTATGCATTTGGTGCACAAACTTGTGTTAAATTATAAATAATTATTGATATATTTAAAAAAAATCTACATTCTTGGGTTTGACTTAACTAGTTTAACATAGGAACTAGTGATTAGTTAGGTTAAGTCGAATAAATTTGTGTTTAAGGTGTTGAATTGAATTGATTTTTTTTTTGTGATGTACGATGAAATTTTTTGTAACCTAAACAAGTTCGTTTTTTGTTGCATGTTTTTGTTTGTTAACTTTTTCAAACTATTTAATTGCACATGTTTTCTATCACTTGATACTCATCGAGATATTAATTTTAAAAGTTCATCGAGATATTAATTTTAAAACTTCGTCGAAGTGAAAAAAAATATTATTTTTCATACAAATCAACAAATTTACAACATACTTCTAGATTTATGTAATCTGAGTGAAATAATATGCATAAACTAAAATAAAAAGTAGGTTGTAAAATCCACTTTTTAGCTTCAAGTATATCATGGAGTGTCTCTCTTGGAAGAGAATTTAGAACAAGGTAGAAATAGAAAGAAATTGGAAAAATGAATTTGGTAAAGGTCATTTTGTTTTAAAAGAAAAAGTAAAGGGGAAAGCTTAATTTATGCTTTGAAAAAACATTAAAGAAAAGGACCACTCAATATTAGATATACTTTACACTTTCAAAAAATACTTCTTCCTATTTCAAATTTTTTTCCCTCTTTCAGTCTTCCTTTCTTTGTAATTTCTTCCATTTCTTTTGGTCTTTCGTGTTCATTTCATCATCTACATCGTTTTCGATTTCTCTGCTACATCATCTACGGGTTCTTTGCTTTCGTGACAATGGACGTAAATTATTTATATCACCGATAGATTGTTAATGTTTAGTTTGTTGGGTTGATGTGTTATCTTTGTTTCTTGTTTCGTCATAATCCATTGAAATTGATTTCTTCATTTTCGGTTTAAACTGGTGTTCTTCCTCATGCTCTATTTTAAACTTGCGTGTTATTACTTAGGGTTAGGATCTAACAGCGATATGTTTCTATTACGGATAGACTATTAATGTTTAGTTTGTTGAGTTGATGTGTTATCTTTGTTTCTCATTTGGTCATAATTCCATTGAAATCCGTTTCTTTCTTTTTTGTTTTAAGTGGTTTTCCGTCATGCTCCGTTTTAAGTTTGTGTGTTATTACTTAGGGTTAGAGTCTATCAGTGACATGTTTCTATCACTGATAGACTATTAGTGTTTAGTTTGTTGGGTTGATGAAAACTGTAGATTCATATTGTTGTTATTTAGTTGATAAAATATTGCTATTATGCTTTCTTACTTCAAATATCTTATTTATTGGAGTCTATTGGTGATAGCTTCGATCACTGATGGACTTGAACTAGTGAAATCTATCGGTGATAAGGTCTATCACTGATAGACTTGGAGGATGTTTAGTTTGTTTTCATTAGGATGTTAGGAGATACTTTAGTTTAAAGTGTATTTTTTATGTCTTGTTGCTTAAAGTCTATTAGTGTTATGTTTCTATCACTAATAGACTTGGTGGATGTTTAGCTTGTTTGCATTGGAATGTTAGTAGATGCTTTAATTTAATGTGTATTTTTTATGTGATGTTGCTTAGGGTCTATCAGTGATAAGTTTCTATCACTGATGGATTTGAATGACATTTACCTTGTTTGTGCTGAGGTGTTAGTACTTGTTTTAGTTTAATGCACATTTTTTATGTGACGTTGTTTAAGGTCTATCAATAGTATGTTTCTATCACAGATAAATTTGAAGGTTTGCTTGTTTGAAATAAGATGTTAGTATATGCTTTAGTTTAATGTGTATTTTTTATGTTGTGTTTGAGAGTCTAGTAGTGATAGATTTCTATCGTTGATAGACTTAAAGGATGTTTAGCTTGTCTGCATTATAATATATATTTATAAACTCCAATCAAATATTATCGGGTTGTTCAAGAAAGGGAAAACGTTAGGCCGAAGAGACTACTTAAACCACCAAAGAAAATATTGGAGAATGCGAAAGATTGGGATATTGCGAGAGACCAAAAGAATGCAAAAAAATTGAAGAATGCTTTTCCAAAACCAACAAAACATTCTTCTAGAATAAAAGATTTTACCCCTAGTTTTGATTTGGAGCTCTCTCAGTGAGTAAATGGATACTATGGTACATTAGTTCTGTGGATATTTGTGATAGAAAAGATCAATGATAGACATCATATTGTCATTACTTCACATTTACTTGATTGTTTTCTATTAATAAAAAAAGTGTTGGATCAAAGGTTGCATATTGAGAATTATACCTCTTTATATTCTTAAATATTTGACTCTTTAATGGATGTTGTAGTCTATCAATGATAGACCATATCGATGATAGAGACTTCATAGTGACAACTGACATTGACCCTTCATATGTAGTTGACTTTAACATAACATAGAACAATATTGGATCACATGTTGAATAATTGCAAGTTATGTGCCTTTGTGTTTTCATAGAAAAATTAGAATTATACATGTCGAATCATTGCAAATTAGTTATTAATAGATACATTTTATCAAGAAAGAGTTATGTTAATATACATGTTGAAGTATATCACTGATAGAAACTATCTAGTGAAGTCTAACACTGATAGAAACTATTGACATAAACTTCACAATAAAGTCTATCACTAATAATTATCAATGTCAACTTCACACTAAAGTCTATCACTGATAAAAACTATTGGTAAAATCTATCACTGATAAAAATTATCGACATCAGCTTCATAGTAAAGACTATCATTGATAGAAACTATTGGTGCCGACTACACCCATATTCCGTATTACTATTTTACAACTGTCATCATTCCGTATAACTATTTTATAGTAAAGCCAATTTTATAGGATTGAAAATATAAAAAAGGTGGCCTGTTATTGAAATGTTTGAGTCAAACAAATAGAAAATATTTACTTCTAACAAAAACAGAAAAAGAAAAAAAAGAAAAAAGAATGTTCTCCATCCTCAAGCATAATAATTCTTATAAAAAAAATATTGTCACGTAATTGTAAAAATGGTAGAAGTTTGCACTTTTTATGGTTGTGATCAGTACGACGACAATGATTGCATTTTGAGTGACTTTTCTTTTCTCCAATGGACAATATTATTTGTTTTTGTGTTTTTCGTCTCATCAATGGATAATATTACTTGTTCTTGCGCTCATCCTACTTGTCACTTAAGAATTGGAAGTAGTGTTACACTCATAGCATTGATTAATCATAAATCCAAAATACTGCAAAAAAAAAAAAGTATGGAGAGAGTTAATCGTCCTAGTGTTATACTCATGAAATTGATATAATACAAAGTCTATCACTAATAAACTAATATCAGTATGAACTAGTGATATTACTCTGTTCCGTGATAGACTTAGTATTCATCATTGTTTTTTTTTTTTTTTTTTTTTTAAATTAAAAACTGAAATTCTTTTAATCTAAAAACGTAAGATCAACCGAAAATTGGCTCAATTTCTACAAAGCCTCAAATTGATGAAGTCAAATTCTAGTAAAATCAACACAATTTTCCTAAGAATACTTGTAAAATCATCAGATTGAAAATGAACAAAATCAACAAATTTCAATTAAATAGAATTTAAGCTTACAAACATAGATGAAATTAAATCATATTGTGTAAATAAGATAAAGTCAATGGAAAATTTGTGAAACAAGTTCAAATTGAGATGATGAACAAAGATTGAATTAGAAAATTAAGGAACAAATCTGAAAAAAAAACTTCAATGAAATTTGATCACATACCACAAAATTTAAAAATAAAATTGATACCAAGACCGCAATCCTGACCAAGCAAAGGAGAAGCAAACAAAAAATTAATGGTCGATTGGAGGCTATGGCGATCGGACTACTTGGAGGCAAAGACAAAATAGCGAACATAAAATCATTGGTTGGAGGCAGAAAAAATCGTGAATGGAAAATAAAGAAGACGATTGAGAGAATTGTGAAAGAGTGATAATATTCACTTCTAGGGTATTTTAGAAATATACAAAAGAGAAATAAAAAATTTGCTATGTTTGCATATTGTTTTAAAAGTTGCTATATTCTTCTATATTCTTACTATTTTATGCTAAAGGGTTACTGATTATGAAAACTCTTTAAAGAAAATTTAGTGACTTGGTTGGCAAGTCATAAAAAAAAAAGGAGAATTTTGGAAGAGAACGGAGAGAAAGAAGAAAAAGAATAAAATGAGAAAAGAGAAGAGAAGGGGACGGGAAAGAGAAATAGGTGGTGGGAGGAATAGAAATACGGAGTGGAAGTGAGAACTCGAACTCGAACAAACACTAAAGAAACAATCAAATATATGTCGAGAAGCCACATTTTCTTAATTTTAACAAAATTCTCAGAGTCATAGGTTCTTTAAATTGGGTTGCCTTGGATGGGTGAAACATCATTTAGGTTTTAATGAGGCATTGCAATTGATCTGTATGACAATTCACATTTGCTAAATATAAAACAATGTTTCAAATCTACGACAACCGAACAAATCAAAGTTGTTCATCTATAAATAATGTAGAAGCCAAATTATACAAGTAAATGTATGTCCTGGAGCACTTCCTGAAGCTAATTATTGAATCTTATAAACATGGGACTGGGTACACATGTTAATGAAAGATGGTATTTTACAGTAAAGGAAAAATTATAGAACTTAGAAACAATGTTAGGGGACGAAGATGAAGACGAAGACGGCAGCTGCTCTGCTTGAGTCTCACTTGGCTTTTCTATTGGGGAAAGTTCAAGTGGTAGATACATAGAATAAAAGAATTGTTCCCTAAACCTGAATATTTAACCAAGATGTTGAGTGTATAGTTCTCTACCGCTTCCATCTATGTTGTCTGTCACCCACTGCCTGATTTCCACCCTCCCAGCAGTGCTCTTTCAAGAATGGCTTCAAATTTTTTTCAACTTCGCATCCTCAATAATATTAATGTAAACCTACAAACTGGTTACCCCGTATTGTTCAGTTCTGCAGCTCTCTGTCTCATCATTTCCATCACAGCTGCTCTTCTCCGTGAATCAGACTGCTGCTGCAGCCGCCTTAAGTGCTCTTTGAGATCTCTGGAGTACATTAAAAATTCAACCTCTCTAATCTCAGTTACTACACAGATGATACATATATATGCAACACAAATGGATATATTATACACAGTATAAAATACCTTCACGATTGCATAAACCCAAAAGATGAAAAAGAAAATGATGTAGACATTACCTGCAACGGGGCACGTGGCATTGAGATTCTTTGCAAGCTCGAGCATGTAGTTGAAGGAGGTACCACATTTTCTTGCAGAGAACACAACCACCAGATGCACGTGTTTTGCATTGTATCCCATGTCGAAAAAGCCCCTTCACCTTCCGACAATTTGGATATTGACAAAGTGAAGAACGACATTGAGATGCATGCACCAAAAGATCCAGCATTTTCCTAAGCTGCAACATCAAACTAACAAAAGTAAGGCATACAGAATGAAACAAGAAATGCATGATGCAAGACCTCATGGGAAAAAAGAAAAGGAAAGTAATATTTCAACGGTCAAGGTGATTGCCAAAATCAAGATTAGAGGAATGATGAGTATCCACTGCCTGTTAATTAGAGCAAAACGAACTTTAAAAACAAGCCTCCATAGTAATGTGAAAAAGAAAAAATCAAACTGCAGTGAAATGCTTAGTTGTTCACTTCTTGATCAAATCATCTAATTAAATGAAAATTTAGTTAATCACAAAATACCACTAAAAATAAAGCACTAAATGAAGCAGAACATTTTTCTTGATCTACATTTAACTTCTAGACGTTGGGAAAAGATTGGGACTCCTAAATGCATAGATGTTATTTTCACAAACATCAAGAAAACCTGAAGTGGCACATAGTTGAAAAGCCAACAAGAAGTACACTAAAAGTCAAAAAAGAAATTTACAGTAAATGCAGGGCCAAGAATGCGTCTAGATGAAGATATAATGTCAAGAGCTAATGCATAACAAGAAAATGTCCACAAAACCTGCAAGACACGTAGTTGCCGAGCTTCTTTATTTTGTGCATCTCGATCAACCACGGAAGGATGATTAGTCAACTTGTGAGGATGGTCAATACCTCCATCTTTTTGGTAACAGGAATTACATACATCATAATCAGGGCAAACTTCACAACGCCAACCTTGACCAGTTTCTATATCCAGTTGACATAGATTGCAAGTTGTGACAAATGCCGGAGCAGTTGGATTATGAAGATGATAAAGAACCATCATTGATGAATGCTTAGCTCGCCGAAGAGTATCATACTGATAATGATTTCCTTGACACAAACTCAAAAATGCTTGCCTTGTGTCAAAAAATTCACTCTCAAGAATCTCGTCTTTATCTTTGGTATCAATAGGCACGCCATTGATTTCATCCTGCAGAGTTCAGTTCAGCAAACTCATTAACTCTAAAGTACAGATAATAAATAAAAAGATGATTGGATGTATTAATGCTTTAAAACATTTTCAGGCCTTGGTTGGATAGAATGTTATGTTTGCAGGTAATGTTTACATCAACAAATATACAAAAATGGTGAACATATTTCCGTGGATTCAAAAACATACAGGATAGAGGGCATGCTTTTCTCTTTGATTTATAGGATGTTTTTCTCTTTCTTCACGTTTTTGTTCTGCCTCATAGCACCTGTGACCAAATCATCATGTGAGGGAAAGAAAAAAAAACATAGGTCTTTGGAGAAGAAACACCATTTTCAGATTTTCCAGATCCACCATTACCATAATTGACAACCAAGTGAAGAACCACACAAATTAAACTAAACAAAGGAAATAGATGTGAGCCAGTATTAATAAAGAGGCTAGCTCCATTAAGAAAAAAAAAGATGTGAACCAGTATGATGGTTGGTGCTGTATCTTCACTTTTCTACTTTTAGTGCCTTGACTTTTAGAATGAACAATTTCCTTGCTTCTTACGTTATAGAAGTGTAAATAAAAAATACCCTAATC
Source organism: Cucumis hystrix (assembly GCA_025688845.1). Lineage (NCBI taxonomy): Eukaryota > Viridiplantae > Streptophyta > Magnoliopsida > Cucurbitales > Cucurbitaceae > Cucumis > Cucumis hystrix. The sequence goes on from CM046888.1 coordinate 26,935,532, forward strand.
TGTGTTGTTATTGAACGAAAGAAATCAGAGCATATTTAAAGATTCTTCAGTCACATTTTTGAGTCCTTTGACTCAGCTCGCTAAACATCTTCTTCATGGTTCTCATTATAAAAATGCAACAAGAGTTACTCTATCCAAGACCTAAACAAGAACTGGGAGAGTTTCATTGTTTCTTCTTAGTTGCTATCTCTTTCTTTGTATTTTTGGTTATTCTATTTTCTTTTTCTAAAGGAAACAGAACTTAAAATTTTTTTTTAAGAAATAGATAGCAACTAAAAAAAAACAATGAAACTCTCCCATTCATGTTTGATTATTCTATTTTTAGAATTGTCTTTTCCTTGGTTTCTTTAAATTTTACACATTAGTCTCTTTCATTCTCTTAATGAAAAGCTTAGTGCTTTAAAAAAATGATGAAAAAACAACTGGACATTATCCCATTGCCTTAATGAACACAAAACTCCCAAAACAAATGTATTCCCTAGCCTCCTTCAATACTAGACACAATACTTTCAATTCCTATTGACATAGACATATATAAATATCTAAAAGCCACTATCGGCCACCAAGTTAATTACAAAACTATAAAATTCATACAATCAAAATAATAATAAAATGCAAAACTGCAGCAAAAAGCTGCAATGGACAAAGAAAACATCACCTTCCAGCATTCACCTGTTGGTTTTGAATGTAAGAAGTAAAAGAACAATTAGAAGTTCTTAAAATCAGGTTAAACAATATAAAGAAAACAACTTATGACTTCGCCCAATTACTTACATTAAAACAATACGTTCTCAAACCTCAAGTCACAAATATCTAGACATCATTCCAGCTCATTTTAATAAAACATACAGAAATATCCAGATAAGCTTATCAACTCTATATTATAAAAATGGCAACACAGTAGCTAGCCAATAGCTGGTGCATGGACAATGCAGCCATCCCCTTCGAGCACTCACCAATTAATTTTGAACACAAGGTAAAAGGACTATGCACAAAAATCAATGACTTGAAAACTACTCTACATATAGATGATTATAACTTTTTTCGCGTCAGAATTTTTTTCCCTTCTTTTGTAACATCTTTTTTTTATATGACATTCTTCTTTTGTAATACTAATATAATCTCATTCTCATCATAAAAAGTATTATTATCATTATATAGCCCGTGGAATTCCGGTAGAAAAATTCCATGAAAAACTAATACTCATTTTACAAAACAAAACAAAAGGATAATAACATGAGAAGTCACGTGTATTTCCAGAAAAACCATCAAATGAAGAATATTTTAAGTTCTTCAGTTGATGGCTCCAAAAATAATGGTCAAACGATAAAATCTTGATTTTCGATTCAATAAATAAGAGATAATTTGTTACTCTTACTTATCACAAAGCTGAAAGTTTTTGCATTGGTTGCAAACCCAGCGATTTCCGGATACCATCAGAATACAACAGTGACTGCAAGCGTGCTGTAAATGAACCATGATAAAATCCTCCTTCATGGGAGAAATAGTTTCACCGAGCTGGAGAAATAACATATAACAATTTGAGATAATACGTTTGATACCTCCTCACTGGCGCATCACAAACTAAAATTTCACCCAAATAAAGAATATATTGCAGGACAGAGTATGCTATCTCAATTTATCTAAAACGAACAGAACTTTCTAATACATACACATGCACATAAAGTTGTAAGCACAACCCACTGCCAATAAATTGATTGCTTTATATCCTACAGAAATGTTATTCATACACATAATTTTACAACTAGCAAAACTTAACTCTCTGCAGCATAACATCTAATCAGAATTTGCTCATACTTATAACTTAACAGATATACAGAAAAACATGCTAAGAAAAAATGAAAATTGCACGACGTTACAAAGTGTGGAAGAGCAAAATAAAATGTGGCCTAATGAAACACAGCCAAATGACCAAGGCTGCGCAAATATCAGTAACATTTTGGACAAATTGCAAAAACCACAAGTGAAGTATGATGTTTCCAACAATTGCACCCTTAAAGTTTCGATCATAAAAATTAAACCCTCAAACTTTTCAATATAAAAAAATCAACTCTAAAGGCTAAAACTCTCATTGTAAAGTGAAAAGAAAATCCATTTTACTCAATATCTCTCATATTTCTTCTTGTTCTCTCTCTACCTTCCACCTCTCCCTTCCTTGGTCATTCCCTTCCTTTTTTCAGATACATGATCCATTAGCATCATTTCAATGGGATACTGTTAATGTAAGGGATTAGCTTAAAATGAGACATTTGCTATATTCAGATAAGCGTATCCATTGGATTAACAGGTTAACTTTTGGAGAGGGATTTCGAGATGACGTCAAGCCTCTTGACAGGAAGGCTTTTTTTTGTTAGTTTAAAGGCTTCCCTTGCCTTCAAGTGGAGAGAAAGTGGGTTATTGAAGGAAAGGGAATGACCCAGGGATAAAGAGGTGGAAGGTAGAGACGAAATATGTAGTATGGATTTAATTGTCATATCTATGAGAGTTTGAGGTTTAATTTTTGTCAATTTGTACTTGAAAGTTTAGAGATACTATTTTTATACTCCAAAAAATTTGAGGTTAATTTTTGTCAATTTGTACTTGAAAGTTTAGAGACACTATTTTTATACTCCAAAAAAATTGAGGTTAATTTTTCCAATTGAAAGTTCAAAAGGTGCAATTCTAACCAACCCATACTTCAGGATTGAATTTTGCAAATTGCCCCAATACACACACACACAAACAGATATTAAATATGTTTAAAAATACAAAAAAAAAAAAAAAAAAAAAAAAAAAAAAAAAAAAAAAAAAAAAAAGAAGATTCTGGAAAAGAGAGATTACTTTATGCATTAGTAGCAGGTCCTTCGACGCATTACCAGAAAGATCAGATTGACCAGATGCTTTTAGAGCTCTCTTAGTTATTGTCTTTTTAGTCATTCCTTTTTTGTTCTGTTTTCTTCCATCCTCTTCTTGCCGAAGTTGATAAATCAAATCCTCCGCAGCACCAGGCCAATAATCACCATCAAAATATGGCAGCCTCGCTGCTGTAACCTTGGCCTTACACTCACCAGTGGAGACAAAGAAATGATCAAATAGATTAGTCAGATCAACAACAATTTTCTCCTTGGCAGCTTTTCTCAACATGGATAAATACCTGAAATTGAAAAGCATGCCAAATAAGGAGTCAACAATGAATAAAATGCTTATATCTCAAACTAGAGAAACTAGTATTCGTATCCATAAATGTTACCACTCCCGAAGTTTATCAGATTTTGGTGTTTTCTGGATTTCTGGATGACAGTATAATATATAATCTTCACCCTTCAATGGAGGACAGGCCCATATATAGCAGCTTGTGAAACCCCGAATTTTGCAATATTCAAGATATCCTATCTGAAAAGATAAAAAATAGGGCCAAAATACAATAACAAAGAACATGACTAAAACCACTCACATGTATATAAAATAGTACTTGTTCAGATAAGAGCTTGAAAGAAAAAAACTGACCAGAATTTCATGGTAAACAAAAGTTCGGAGAGCCTCTCCAGTGTACGTCTTAATCTCAGGTCTGAAATACTTTACTGAATCAAGGTATGAGAGATAAACACGGCGCTGATTAGGAAACTGGCACTCAGACCCAAATTCTTGAACATACATGCCGAATAGGCACACTTCAACACCTTCAATCTTCTGAAACAATAGAATTGCCTGGCAAAATATTTAAAGAAGATAGCTTCAGATGATACTGACAAGTGACATCTCATTACCTAGCAACTCATGTTACAATAGAAGGTTATATCTATATATCTAGAAATTAAACAACATAACAGTCCTAATAACAGTGCATCATGCTTTTACTTTTTTGTACCTTGGATTTGTAAGGGAACTCAAACGGATAATTTTCTTCTTGAAATATTTCGAGAAACCTTTGCTTAACTTCCAACTTTTTGTCAACGGAAGAAACAACTCTAATGACAAGCCCATCTGCTCCAGGAACCTAGCAACACCAATAGAACAAATGAATTAAAGAAACTGAATATGTGCTGAAGTTCAAGTAGCAGGGAATAGATCATGTTTCTTGGTGCTTTTCACAAGAAGATAAATCATAAAGTGAAAAAAAAAAAGAAAAAAAAATATAAGAATACAAAACAAAATCCCCACCCAAAACTGAAGTGTGAAAATCTGATTCAAGAAAAAAACACTTGGCAATACTCCATGACTGTTATTGAAAAAGAAAATCCAATGACACAAGAGGCTTTCATTTCATTTCATTATATCAATGAAGAGGTTTGTTTCCATTTAAAAAAAGGGAGGTTTGGTTGTTCAAAATTACCTCATCATAACTTTTCCCTTGAATCCTTGCCCTTTCAGCTCTTTCATGTTTCAATCTCTTAACCAACCGCTGCTCTATGTGATCACTAAGAATTGTTCTGGGCAATTCTTTGGCACCAAGAACAGCACTCTGAGGTAATGGTATACGCTCTCCTCTTTCAATTTCTTGAATGTAACAATTTGGACAGGTATACTCAGCTTGACCACCATCATTTCTTCGACCATTGAAAAGAGCACAGATCTGATGTTGCCATGCTTCACATTTATCGCATTGAACCCACTGAAAGAAAGCATCAGGGACGTTATAAAGAACTAAAAGATGAAGCATAAGAAAATCACCTAAAATAAACCATAGCTCACTGCAAATACAACATACCCATTCCTCAGTCTCTTCATCATTTTTCTTCTTCTCTAGCCTTGACTTGGGAATGGTAGTCCCATCAGCAACAATAACATCTCCACGAGCATCATTGTAACATGGAATACAAAAATAATGTCGTGTATCACCAGCACCTACTGTATGATACATTGCATTTCGTTTTATACGTGCACCACATGGTGTGCAATATATAGGTGGTGGCTCAAAAGTGAGTTTCTCAACTGCACACAGTTGACAGGAATTCTCACTCATTGATTGTTCCATTGCTTGATTCTTCTCAGCCTTGGATTTGCTCTGGAGAAAAAGACAGTAAATAAAGAAGTTTTGAAATAGCTAAGTGCACTGGATCTTGTCATCAAGCACCCATGATACATACCATTTCTTGAACCAGAAACAAATGTTAAATGAAGATGGACCATTTCTCAAAAGCTAGGAACTTATAAGGGATCATTAGAATTCAAAACAAAATTTTTGACGAAACTAATGTTTTCACATATATCCATTATAAATTCAAAAAATGAATTACTTTCTGTCTACACAAAAAATAGTTATGAAATAAATAAAATTTTATTTATATTCTCCAACGTATCTCTAGAAAAACAACACAGAATAAAAGCTTGTTAACCAACCTGGCCAACCCACTGTCTGAGACTAATGATATGGTCTCTCACTTGTTCTGGAGTAAACAATTCAGTTAGTGAAACCCCTTTAATTTTTGGCTTCCCAGACTTGGTGGCTGCTGCATGCTCAGTGACATGCACTGAATGATCTTGCATGCTTGACTCCGTCTCATTCTCAATTCTAACATTCTCTTGCTTTGGTAAACTAGAAAACTCATCGTATGTGACAAGGTCACCATCAGACCTTTGGCTGCAATTATTCTCTGCATTAGCTTCCTTTAAGTCACTATGGCTTTCAAGAGTAGAGCTCTGCAGCACATCCATTTTCACATCTGCGAGCTCATGCTTAACAGCCATAGTATCATCACCTTGCTGATAACCTTGGCACTGCACATCCAATGACATGTGTCGTTCATTCATAGCAGAAGCTGAAACTGCCAAACTCTCACTCTTTGGAACAAGAGACTGAGAGGACTGCTCTATCTTCATCCGTTTAAGAGAAGATTGCAGATCCTTTGAAGTTTCAGAAGCCTGAAGTGTTTTCAAAATATATCTAGTGGTGTTATCTGGAGCATCACAGGTTTTAGGGAATCCATTGGTTAACTTTTGCAAACTTGAATCAGATGCATTGTGGGCACGCACGCTCTTTCGACTCTGGATATAGTCTCGGACAGGAATACAAACAGGACAATTTAGATCCCTACATCTCTTGTGATGATGAAGCAATAACTTGGTAGGCTGGCAGCGGGGATATGTGCATTTAGAAGAACTGCATCTATCAAGATGTTGCCACAATTTCTGAGCAGTGACACAGTTTCGTTCTGGACATTTCCCTTCAGGAGCTACACAGCGACGAGCATGTCGCAAGAATAGGAGCCATCTCTGCTGATTTATAAATTGGCGTGCACTATTGTTGTTCTGGCAGGTGGCACCAAGGGGATTAGGAGGCTCAGACTTGGTCCTAGTAACAAAGGAGTGCCCAATTGTTGATCCTTCCGTAGGTAAATTATCACCCTGAACTATATCGTGATTGGATACCTTTTTACGGAAATCATGCTGGACATTTTGCTCATGAACAATGCTCCCTTGCCTGTGATTTCTATCTTGTGATTGAGGATGCCATTGAACCTGCAAAGTTGCATCTGATAGAGCTCCAGCTGGACTGCTAAAACGATTTTGAGAATTTGAATTTAGTAGGTGTGGATGCAAAAATTGTTGCATCTGTTGAGAGCTTTGAGAAAGTGGGGAACAAATATCACTCTGGCTAGAAGAAACAGAAAGATATTGAGCATTCCTCACACAGTCTTCACTAGGATTCTGATGAAATTGGTTATGTGCCTCAGGCAGTGGAAAATGTTCGGAAACTTGTGGCTGGAAAGGCCCATTATGATGCTCCCCACCAGGTTCCTGCTTCACATGACTGCCCAGGTTGGAGGCTAACTGAACCTGATTAATAGAATCGTTATTTAGTAGATGCTGCTGAGGTTGAATTTGTTGTTTCTGGACACTTGACTGTTGAAGAAATGGTTGTTGTTGAGGTTGAAATTGGTGATGTTGTTGAAACTGCTGCTGTGTATGAGAATCAATGATGTTTTCCCTGGAAGATAGTGGAGGTTGGAAATTCATCTTATCTGACCCATCAATTAGGGGAGAGTGAGTGCCCTGTTGAGTTCCATGAAAATTTGACTGGTTACTGGAGAAAGGTGAACTGGTTTTAGACATAGATGGCAAATTTGTCGGGTTCAAATTGTGAGCAGTAATCATTGATCCAACAGATGTTGCAGGGCCATAAAGGTTTTCTGACCCAAAAGAGTCAGTATTATTCATTCCATATGCATCGCCTGCCAAAAGAAATTGATTCTTATTACAAAACAGGTAAGTGGTAACGATGTGATTTTTCATCAAGAACTGCTCGACAAGAAAGGCTGGAGCCAATAAAGATAGAGAGAAATAATACCTTGCACCAACGATTTGTCATTCTGATCAAAGGATTGTTGTACAGGTTTGGTTAAATTACCATAAGGCGAGACAGTCAGATAGCCCTCCGAGGTGCTAGATTCTTTCAAAAGTTGTACATTGCCACCTATTAATCCTAAGCTACCATTTGCAGGTCCATTTGTAAAGCCATAAGATTTCTGCTGTAAGCCAGACCTTATTCCACTACCCATTTGGCTACCAAGATTCTGTAATATACGACTGTTCTGACCGCCAATATGCTGCTTTTGCAATTGCACTTGAGACAGCCCTGTAGATTCAACACTGGGAAGCCCACTACCATTACTAGAATTGTCCCTGCTTGCATAAGACTGGTTGCTGCTAGCATGGTTAATGTTATTACTGAAACCTGGTGTAGGAATCATTTGACTAGTAATTCTGTGTGCACCAGCAGATGATATAACTCCACTAGAACCAACCGAGAAACTAGGAGACTGCTGATATCCACTGGTCATGGGACCTGAAAAGGAGGATATTATAACTTTTTTCATAAAAAAAAAACTGTTCACATGGGGACTAAATATTTTAGTGGAAGTTACCTTCAGCTCTGTTGAAGGAACCACCATTTATTCCACCAGCTTGCATGATGCTTCCTGTGCTAGCAGTCATAGGTGCTAAGCTGGCACTAGCAGAAATAATAGAATCATCCGAAGATGCAACCATCATTTTGGAATTCCCACTGTGAGCCATACCAGGAGTTGGAATCATCTGACTTATTGCAGAAGAAGAACTAACCACTTGTTGATATTGCTGGTTCTGATTATTCATGGGTGAACGCTTGATCAAACTGTGCAGACGACTCTCCAGAGTATCCAGGTTCATATAGTCATCCTGTGTCATATTACCATAACGATAAAGTTTATTCCCAGAGAAAACATATGAACTCCAGAGTTACTTAGAATCACAATAAGTAAATGTTAGCATGCTTGTTTATCTGAGACTTATAAAAGATAAACCACAAAAGAGGTGGTCTCTGCACTCTTCTGCAATATTGTAGTGGTAATTTGTTTACAATGAGGGTGGGGGTGAGGGTGGAGACCTTTGTAAGAGCCGTTTTAAAAAGACCCTCCTCTAAGCGTTTCACAATATCCTTGAACCTCAGCCTCTGTAGGTCATCAATGGGCCGTTGATGCCGCTGTAATAAAATCTCAAAACTGAAAAGCAGAAATATAAAATATTAATATGCAATAGTAAAATTTTCTTGAACAACAGTCACTGAAAAATATCAAATTGTCATATATAAAGTAGAAAATTAAGGCACAAAAGTCCTAAAAAAATTGAAAAAGAAAAGCTACAGAGTTGAATGATTTCATAATTATTAAGAAATATCCTAAAATGGGAGACATGTTTTGTATTCCATTTAAATGGGACCCAATTCGTATCTCTTTGGATTATTTTATTCATTAAGAAAAAAATAAAAGCATACAAGGACGTAAAAGAAAAAAGAAAAACCCCATAGACAAAGGGATTCCAACCAAGTGAAATGTTGCCTAAGGAATAATTACAAAAAAAGTCTTCAAAACAAAAGCCTAAAGAGAAACATGAAACTTCACCAAGGACCAAACCTCACTAGGGTCTCACTCCCCATCACAAAACACTCTCTTGTTTCTCTCACCCTAAGGATCCCACGAAATCATGCACACCTCCACATGCAAAAAAAAACTCTCTTTGAAAGGTGGATGGAGAAGGAACACCCTGATCATCAAACAAGCATCCCTCTCACGAGCAAGAGCAAAATCAAACTCCTGAAAAAATTCATTCCACACAAATCTTGCATATTGACACTCCCAGTTTTCTTGCCTTTCGACAAAGGATACAGCACCAAGGGCCCAATAACAAAATGCTTCTTTCTCACAAGCCTATTTCTTGTTATTCACACACCCAAGCAATACTTGCCAAGAAATGAACTTGACTCTCTTTGGAATCTTAATCCTCCATAAAACATCAAAGATCGACACAACAGCAGGAGAGGGATCGAGTAAGAACCTAAAGAAAGACTTACAAGAGAAGGACTCCACACATGAACATCTTTTCTCCCAAGCCTAAAGTCAAAGGCCTCAATCGAGAAAGAGAGAGAGAGAGAGAGAGATAAGCCACCTCTGTCATTTCCCTATTGGACAAAGACCGACAAAAACCAAAGGAGAAAGAAACCAAATTCCCTGAACAAACCAACAAATCTAATACCCAACAGTTTCTTAAGGAGGACGGATGATATAATCGAGGAAACGAAATGCAGAGGAGAGGGGTCTATCCCCACCCAAAGATCTTCCCAAAAATATGTTTCCTTTCCATCTCCCACCACAAAAAACAAAATGGGAAAATGAAGGAGGATGAGAAGAAATATCTCTGCACGGATTTTGGTGTCATTCATCAATGAAGTCATTTCTAATCCAAAAGAAATGATTAAGAGATACAACATGAAAATTTGGACCAAGGTAAACATATAAATCTTAACTCAATAAAAGAAAAATCCGATATTGAGAAACAAAGATGTCAGAATATAATAAAACTGAAGATCATCCCGTTAAAAATGCCTAATTACACAATATTTCTTTCTGGTTTCATTTTCAATTAGAACCCCATTAAACAAACTTCGTTTGCGGAACTTTTAAAAAGGGGAACAAAGAAATTAGCATTAAAAACAAGAGATAATTCCCAAACATATGATTAAGTACTTAAAAGTTCAAGCTGCTTCATGAATTTTCAGGCCCTCACAAGATGTTATTTGGGTATATAAAAAATGTTCTAGCATCCATGGCCCTTAACAGTAGGGCATTTATAAATAAGTTAACTATTAAATCTATATGTCATTAGATTTTTGAGAAGCCATGCTAAGTACGGGATGCGTAAGTAAGGGACAGAAAGAAGCACAAGAACAAAAGAGAGAGGGCCTGAGGGCCTGAAGTCTTCATCAAAGAGAGATATATAATGATAAGCCTTACATTTTCTCTTGAATGAAGACACGTGCTTTATAGAGTTCAGAGTCCATATTGAACATATCACGTGGAGAGCACCTCTCCAGACAACTCCACACCAGCTTTATCAGGAACCTGCCCAGATATCTGACCAAAAAAAAAAAAATGGATATACGTTAATTTTCCTTATCTTAGCAAGTTATGAACTTCCTCTAACAACCACAACTCGGACAGGGTCGGGGAAATACCACATAATAATCATTCAGAGTCAGCGGAAATGATACATAACTCAAAAACTAAATAAAAAGACTTCTCTTTTAGACGATTTAAAAAGCATAAGTGCTCAAGATGATATCGTGCTGCTCCTATTCCAGGCAAAAATAGATGAAATTGAAAGAGACAAATAACAAACCGAGAACAGAACATATTGCGCAGAGATATATAACACGGAGCGGAGAGCGCAACTTGGAAGTGCACGAGTTTTCTACTTCAGAAGTGCAATAAAATGTCAACCGATGAGAAGATATGACTAAGAGCAGAGAAGTATAGATAAAATCACAAGAATAAAGTTCAAAAACAAATGGGGGGATGGGAAGTATGGTCCCCAGGAGACTCTATTCATAGGTTTCAGATGACAGAAATGCTCTTATGTTTCCTGCTTACTAAGAACCGAAGATATATCATAGCAGACGGCAAATTGAAGAGCGCAACAAAAAGGACCTGATAAATTTGTTCGTTGTTCCAAATTTCCTCTTCTCCTATAGATTGTGCTTTGCTAACTAATGAGTATCACAGGCAGATCAGACGAACTGCCCGCTACAATAGAATAATCGATGACACAAGAATGGAGGCTTACCGTCAGACATCTGATTTCTAATCCATTGATGAATCGATCAGCAGCTTCACATAAGATTGGGGTAAACAGAGAGCTTGATTCTCAATTGTAGGGTAACGAATCGATGTTCTTAGCTACACAACTCAATCATAAAATCGATCTGCAATGGAGGAAGAGTTTAGGGTAAAGAGAGATGGCAAAAAACCAAGACATTAAGGCCTTTTCTTTTTCTTTTTCTTTTTTTTTTTCCAGCCCTCCCTCGGGTAATAGCGCAGGACGAGCGAGCGAGCGAGCAAACTTCGCTCGTGTTTTTGCACGTTTTCATTTTTTTTTTTCAAATTTATTTAAATAACAAAATTCATATATTTTGGATTAATTTTTATAAATATAACCAGCAAAATATCTACTCATGTCAGATGAAAAAATTTGGCCAATTTTTAAAAATATTTTAGGTATCTGGTTATTTTCCTCGTCTTCTTTTCTGCTATCTTTTTTGGATTGGTGAGCTTCTTGAAATTGCTGAATATTTTACCGATATTTAAAAAAAAAACTCATATAGTTTGATGTATTTTATAAATATTTATTCATTTTGTATATTTGAAAATAGCTTTTTAATTAGCTTATTTATCTCTATCTCCATCTCTACTATATTAAAAAGAGCGATGTCCTACGCTTTTCATAAGTTATCATATTATCTTTGATTTAGTGGTTGTTACGTTTTGAGTGAAACTTTTTGTGACTTAGTGTATTTGAAGTTAATTGACTACGATTATTCGAGATAGAATGCATCTATCCGATAGAGATGTGTTATATTAGTATATTTGATTATTTCAATATATGTTAGATGAATGCGTAAAAGGAAAATAAAATAAATACACGCATTTATATTTTTAAAAAACAATTTTAATCAAAATTAGAGAAAACATACAAGATTTAACTAAATGAAAGTACTAATTAATGGGATGAAACACAAAAATAATAAATATTCGAAAAAAAAATATTCTTTTTTTATTTAAATAATACGAAGGCTAGTAGAAGTCATGAGCCCCCGAGAGTGATACCGAGTCCTGTCGGAGTGATACCGAGGTTTCGGCCTAAACAAAAAAGACATAGCAAGATAAACAATTCCGATACGCGGTTCTTTCAAGTTTAAAAATATTATAATAAAAGTTATTGCATTGTATACATTACAATTGTGGAATATTAACATAGTAATTCAATAGAACACTTTTTCTCTTTAAATTAGATAGAAGATTATTGTTATTTTTTGAAGGACGAAAAAACATTAAAATAAAAAGTATTAAATTGTATAACTTATAATTTTATTTGTTATATGTTTAGAAATTACTATTAAAAACAAACTAATTGAAACTACAAGATTTCACGATTGCTTGTGTTTCTTTGCTAGGTTTATTAAGGTAGGTCATTTTCTATAATATAATTTAGGAAAATTGCACATACGACCCTTAAACTACATGATTGGTTGCAATAATACCCTTAAGTGGTGTTTGGAGTAATTAAGTGATTATTATAGTATTGAGTTATAATAGTTTGTGTTTCGAATGTAGATTGCGTTAGTTCAGGTTATAATAATATGTGTTTGAGATTGAACTATTTTAGTTTGGACAATAAATAGCAAACATTCTAACAAATAATAAAAAAATGATAAATGTAAAATAGTAAAACACTAGCAAATAGTAATTAATCATAACCTTTTGTTAAACAAACCTTATTTATATACAACTCACATATGTTTATCTATATATTTATATCGCATCAAGGGAGTGTTTGGGGAGCATGGTAGAATATCATACTGGGTCTAATAATTGTTTTTTCAAGAATAATAAAAAAAATACAAACTATATAACTTGATGATAAAAAATCATTAAAAGACAAAAACTTATTACCCTTTATTTTGTGTGTAAATAAATTGTCAATTTTACTATTTTTTACAATTCCCTTTATAATAAAGTGTGTGTTATTATAGCATGTTTTTGTGGTGCAAAATATTACGGTTTATAATAATATATGTTTGGAGTGATATTATTTTGATATGAATTATAACATTATGTAATTGAAATATATGTTATTTTAGACCTTGTGCAACTTTTTTCTAATTTTATAATACAAGTAATTATGTGAATCAAATATCGTATTTTGAAAATATAATTAAGACTATATGTTGAATTTTAATTTATGTTAAAAGCTAAATTTTTTTGTCATTTTGAAAAATACCTTGATTAACATGGACAAAAAGAAACTACATTAAATTGGGAAAGCTCATTTTCTGTAGGTAAAAACAAATCTAAAGCAAAATAACTAACAGATAAATCGACATTAGGAAAGATCATTTTTTTTTTGTTAGGTACAAAAAAATCTAAAACAAAATAACAAACACATAAATATTATATTCAACCTTAACCGATCGAAAGATGATATTTATTTGTTAAAAATAAGGAAAATTATTTTAAGTGATAAAGTTTATAAGAATATTTATAAATACAACAAAATATAGCAATTTATCTTCATAATAAACATAGATATTAGTTTATTGGGACTCATAGGAGATAGATTATATTTTGATATATTTTATAAATATTTTGATTTATTTTGCTATATTTTAAAGTAACTCTAAAAAAGAGAGGTCTGATGTTTATAAATGAAAGATTAAATTATAGAAAATATATCTCCACTTTTCATTTTGTGTCAAAATTACATCTAAGCTGTCAAAAGTTTAAATAATAACTTCAAACTTCTAAAAGGAGTTCAAAACTAAACTTACCGTTAGTTTTGGATGAAAATTTATTTAGTAATTGGTTATAGGATTATATGATTAAAATTGCTAGAAGAAAAGAAATTCGTATGAATAGAAAAAAATTGAAACTATTTATAAAATTTAAATAGATAATTGAATAAAATTTTCAATTTAAAAAAGAACTTTTCTATCTTTACGAAAAATATGAAAGATAAGGCCGAATTACAAAGACTGCATCTGTGTAAAAAAATACTCACAAATTTTTAAAAGTTTAAAAAATCTCCTTATACTTTTAAAAAGGGACCCTTACGGTTAGTTCTAGATAAAAATAGTTAAAATTTTGTTTAAAAAATACATATGAACTATTGAAAAGTTTCAAAAGTACTTTAAGCTTATAAAAGTTAAAGAAATACCCTTATTGACCCAAAATTTAAACCAATTTTCTTAGCAACTAAAATCAAAATTTTAAGTTAAAACCACAATTTTAAATCTATTTGACTATTCACAAACATAACCAATCTCAATAGTTATTTTTTCAATTAACATAAGTTAATTGTGAAATAGAAAAATATATTTGATTATTAACACAAAGTGATAGTTTGATAGATCTAGTGTGCAATTCTTTTTATTTGACTAGTTATTGTTTTAGTATGTTTTAAAGACAATTTTTTTAAACTTCGTGAGTTTTTGTGTAATTTTATGTTTTAACCAAACTTTAAAATATAGTTATCAAAGTCTTAATTTTAAGAAATTTAAATTTCGATGGATGTTTTTGAAAAATTATAAAAACAACAAATTCAAAAAATAATTTTAAGTTAGCAAATAAATATTTTGTTATTTTCAAATAAATAAACATGCCATTATGTATATTAGTGGCATTTTTATGTTTTATTTTGTGTGATTCATGAATTTTTCAAAATATAAATTTGTCATTTCTATTGATATCGAACCCATGAAAATGTAAAAATATCAATAGAACTATCTACATATGGATGGAAATTTAAAAATTATAGTTTTAATTTAAAAATTTTGTTTTTATTTTGAGGGCTAAGAAATTTTATGTTTGATTTTTTTTTTATAAGTTTAAGATCATTTATGAAAATTTTCAATAGTTCAGGGGTATTTTTGAAACAAAGCTTAAACCCTTTTCGAAAGTTAGACGTTCTTGAAACCCTTTTCGAAAGTTAGATATTCTTGAAACTTTTGTTGTAACAGTTGTCGGTCCTACTTCCCCTTGTTGCACATTCGTTTCAACCTTAAGGTGTTTCAAGTGACAGATTTTATGCCCAAATACCATATTCTATTGGTAGAAACCAACTTTGTTGCTTTTTATTAGGGTTTAGGGCTTCTAAATTATGATTTCTCCACATACCCCGTGCTTAGATCTATATTTTCATGGACATTGTGTACTTGTGCAAAGTCCTGTTGCATACCTAATTGCCTAATTTTTCTATTAGATCTTCAACCCTTATGTTTGACTTTCATTTTCATTAATTACTGTATGTGTCATATCTCTTGTTTTTCGGGATACTTGTTGGTTGCTTGCTATCCAATTTGTTACCATCATCCCTTTACTATATATTTGCCCCTTGGTTCCCATTCTATTGCATCCTCGGTCTTAAAAATTTTCCATCTCTAGATACTCTTTGGTACGTTTAACCTTTTTCACTTAATTATAGATGTTCATATTTGTTGAGTTTCATCCCTTACTCCCCATGTTGTTATCACTTCAGTATGTTTCATATGCTCCTCTCTGTACCATGTCTTCATTGTTTATGACACACTAATTTTTTTTGTTTTATCCCTATGTTTAGTCTATATGTTTGAACATTCTGTTGTTCTTTTAAATCACGTGTATGAAGAAGAAATTCTCCATACACATGGTACTTGTAATTGCTTGTTCTGCCTTTAATTCTGATGTCATTCTTTCCGCTACACGAAATTCTAGTGCAACCACATTCTTCTTGAATGACTTTGCACGAATTTGTTTACTCTTTGAGGCTACTTCTTTTCCCTTACATTAGTTTTTGATGCTTATGTATTTAATCATACGTGTTTATGAATTTGTAAGGGGCAAATATCAAGTAAGGCAATGGTATGTTTTCACAACTTTTGATTATTGCACAATTTCTAATTTGCAAATTTTGTTCCTAGAATCCTTTCCAATTTTTGTCGTTAATATTCCGTTAAACAATTTATTGATGAGGTACTACCGTTATAACCATGTAATTTTATAAAGTTGCGCTTTTTGTTTATACATTGTTGTAATATGTTCCAAACAATTTGGGCACACTTTATTTTGTTTTTTTTTTTAAATGTTGGTTTAGTATTATAATAACAATTTCTCATCTTTTGATCCTTTTCGTATTTTCACGTTTTTTTATGTTCGTTTCACTTTTTTGTATCGCATAAGTCTGATATAAGTAGCTACTAAATACCAATTTCTTATTTCATTATTTCATTATTTTCGATATTTAAAATTCATGTTCAACTTTACTTGTGCGGAAAATTTTAAATATATATATACATACATATACATATATATAGATATATGTATATGTATGTATATATATGTATGTATGTATATATGTATGTATGTATGTATGTATGTATATGTATGTATGTATGTATGTATGTCATATAGTTAACGAGTTGGATTCATTCTTTCTATACATTATTGCGACAGAAGTAGCTATATATATATACATGTTAGAAAATTTTAAATATATATATACATGTAGATGTAGATATATGTATACATGTAGATGTAGATATATGTATACATGTAGATGTAGATATATGTAGATATATACATGTAGATGTAGATGTTAACATTTACATGTATACATGTGTGTAGAAATTGGTAGATAATAGCTACTTTTGTCGCAATAATATATGGAAAGAATGAATCAAGCATGTTAACTATAAAATGTATATACATGTACATGTACACATACTTCATTATAAAACGTATATACATGTACACGTACATGTACACATACTTTCAACTATAAAACGTTCAAAAGTAGTTGTTTTGCACCTTTTAAAAATATATAAATATGCTTTTTGTTTTTAACATTAATAATAAGTTGAAGTTATTGAAAGGTAACTTCACGATTTGGAAAAAAAATTGTATATAAGATATTATTTCTTTCAATCCAACTCAAGCTATTATTCTACTAACTCAATACCAATAATGATCACATTGTTGGTTTTCGACAAATTTTATATTGGAATCATAAAACTGGAAAAAAATATATTTTTAAATAAATAAAAAAAACATTTAAAACGTAAACATGCACTTAGACGCACATTAACTTCATGTAGGATATATAAATTTGTAAATCATTCAATAGTATAAAATAGATCCGCCTATCTTCACAAGTTTAAAAAAAAAATGGATTTACAAATTTCTTCTTAATTTATTGAAAGAAATAATAAGAAAAAAGTTAATTACGCCACGTTGCACACAAAAATGCACCAAATAAATGGCCCGCACAAACATAGTGTTGCCATCCTCTCTCTCTATATTATAATTTCTATAAATTGATGTACTATTTTCTAGAAAAATATGTTGAAAGTCGAAGATTTCAATCATTTGTATCCTTTATTAACATATGTTTCGCAACTAGACTTTAAAAAACCGTGTTAGCAAAATTATGGTTGGGAGGTTTGAAGAATTTTTATACAAATACAAAAACTACAATTAGGTTAATCAATTTTGTTTTTAACTTAAGATTTTTTTTCAGAGTTACAATATAGAATTTGTAAAAGACAAACAAGAATTTTAGTCCACTCTTACCACGTTCATAACAGCCCAACGAAGGCCGTGCTGAGACTTTTACCGACGTTGGGTTCAATGTGCTTGGTGGGTACGAGGGATTTGTCTCTGATGATGGCAACAATATGGAGTTTCCCACAATGTATAGTCAAGGACTAGACATATCGCCTGACGAAATAATGGACACACGATCTAGACAGTAGAAATGCTTCTAGCAAGTCAAAGAGAAAACATGGAGGACAGTCGATAGAAACTGCACACATACTTCGCAATGCCATTGAGTACGACAATGAGCAGCTTAATCGCATTGCAGACGGGCTGATCTTACAATGGCAAGATGCAAGCACACCACGACAAGAGGTCGTTCGATAGTTACATGCCATCCCCAAATTGTCTAGAATCGATAGGTGTCGCTGTATGCGTATACTGATGCACAACGTTGGCGACATGAAAGCATTCCATGAGTTTAGACTTATGTATGGTCATTCTCCGAGAGAACCCTTGAGTGCTTTTCGATATCTTTGTTTGTCTTTTGTGTCTGCTGCTTTATCTGCGTTGTTTATGATCTTTTCATATATATTGGTATTTTGTTGTTATGCGAACGACAATTTGTAGTAAACGAGTTCTTCACAATTGTTCAGCTTCAAATTTTTATTTGCATCTCTAACAGATTTACGCGTTACGTTTGAATGACACGAAAAAAAAAAAGAAACCGACCACAATATAACAATTTATAAACCAAATTATAAATTAAATGGGGTATGTAAGAAAAATATTGCAAAACGTATGTACAAAAAGTAATATGATTTATTATAATTATATATATTAATATTGTTTATTTTATATAGAAGAAAATTTATCAACACTAACATAATCCTTCCCCCAAACGCATATAATAACACTACAAGCATAATCCTTCCCCCCAAACGCATGTTATCATAATACTACTATCATAATCTCTCCTCTAAATAAATATTATCATAGTACTACCTATTATAATCCTCCCCAAACACATACTATCATAACACTATTATTCTTAATCTTTCCCCAAAAAACATATTATCATAACACTACCAATAATAAATCCTCCAAACATATATTATCATAACACACATTATCCTAGAATTATCATAATTATTATCCCTCACAACTCTTTTTCTCCCCCAAATGCACTCTAAGGAACGAAAGATTAACTTTTTTTTTTAATTACATTTTTATCTCTAAAATCTCAAATTCATCTTAAATAGAAGAAAAAATAAATCACACATCTACAAAACATTAAATTCACGCTAAAATAGGGGAAGTAATTATAATTTTAAATTATATTTAATTGATTTGAAATCTAAATATCTCTCTCTAAAATTCAACATTTCATTTTTAGTCATCTTCTCTCTCTTTTTAATTTTTGTTACTTTTTTATTTTGTTAACCCGCTCGCCCCAGCTTTTTTGCTTTCATTTATTTTACATTTTTTGTTGTAGCATACTAGCATTCATATACACATATCTGTTGAAAAAATATTGTTTGCAGTAACATCTTTTCTAATGTTTCTTTCCATCATCAAAGTTAATTCTTCATCTTTTCATCTTCTTCAAAGTAAATGCCAATGGAAGAAATCAAAACTCAAATAGCATTTTTAAGAAGAAACCAAAACAACAATAAGAAAGAGATATAAAAATGCCAGTGAAGAAAATGAAAATTCAATGAGAAGAAGATGATTAAAACGCTAGTGAAAAAATAAAAGCTACAATGAGAATGGAAAGGAAGATATCAAAACACCTGTGTGGAAAAAAAAAATCAGAATTTGGGAGAAAAAGAAGATCAAAACCCTAGCTCACCTGAGACGTGAAATTGTAGCGTGTGGAGGAAAAAAGAAATATCTTGCTAAACTTTCGACGGTGAAATAGGAATATAGCAAAAGTTGAGGGTAAACTGAAAATATGAAAAATAATGAAATTTAAATCTGAAAGTTTTGATATACCTGCAAAATCTAAAAAACCCAAATACATTTGTCAACCATTACACTTTCCCTTAATTTAAAGTGAGCAATAAATTTAATATTTACAAGTCAATAATAGTTTAGAAAAAAAACACAAAACCAAATTAAAGATTAAAAAGAATAACAACAACAAGAAGCTGGTTTGAAAAATTTCCCAGGCAAGCTCTAAATTTTCCTCTTTCCACGTCTCCCTGAGTCTATATCCATAAGCTTCAATGATGAAGTGGAAACCGACACACCAATGGATCCTGGTATATCAAGATCAACTCCAAGTGAGATGCTACCTGCACGCTTGATGTCAATCCCCTTTAGTTGCTGAATCTCAAGCCGTACTTTGTCAATCTAAATGCACGAGGGGTAAACAAAAAGCAATAAAAGATGTAAGTGCATATGATAGCAGATATTTGTTCAAACATACCTACTATTCATCAAAACATCGGAGTAACATGAACGCCTTACTAATTCGACGTGATGAATGGAGGAATGCGCATCAACCAGTCTCCTTTGCAGATCATCTGCCTTTTTACATTGATATTCCGCGTTTTCCATCTCAT
This sequence comes from Cucumis hystrix, assembly GCA_025688845.1. Classification (NCBI taxonomy): domain Eukaryota; kingdom Viridiplantae; phylum Streptophyta; class Magnoliopsida; order Cucurbitales; family Cucurbitaceae; genus Cucumis; species Cucumis hystrix. The sequence goes on from CM046888.1 coordinate 26,955,696, forward strand.
TCCCCTTTTCACCCAACTCTTGGTATAAAGCTATAAATATATACAAAAATAAAAATTAATTTGTATGTGCATTGATATAATACATATATCACCCGATCAAAAGTGTAACAAAATATTTATGGGGATCAATAATTCTATCGCTCAATATATTTGTACGAAAACTAAACAACTTTATTTGAACATGTGAAAAAAAATGGTTCTGAGACAGTTGCTCCCAGCGTGTATTCTTCTTTCTAAGTGCCTTGTGAAAATCTCATTGCACTAAAATGTTAATAGTAACTAGAAAGAATATATATCACAGGCATACTTGTTAAAACTGATAGTACCCAGATCTGAGTTGGGATGTCATAGAGTTTCTTTGCCAATGTTAAAGATGATCTCAGTATCTCTCTGGCCTGCACAGTGTCATGTAGAGCAAGTGCTAAACTCCCGAGGATTGTCAAATATTGTGCGACAAGTTGAAGATTCCCCAAATGATTGTGGGCCAATTGTAATCCTTTCGCCAATCGATTTCTGAATAAGAGGGGGAAAAGACCCTTAGCTGACGCCATGTTTCTTTCCCAACATCAATGACATAACAGATACCATATGCTATTATTTGAGGCCTCGATATTTTAGGGGTTGATTCTTGTGAGTGCAGCGGAAATAACCGATTCTGGAAATATGGAGGCAAGACTGGTTTTATATTTCAGATATTGACAGACTATTTTTTAGCCTCTTTTCCTTTCTAAGGTTCCAACTATCAAAAGGTACACTTTTAATGTGTAGATTTGAAAATGATTCTAGTTGCAAATGACTACAATGCTATTAGTAATAGTCCATTCGAGTTAGAAACCATTTTGACTAAAAGGTGCACCTTTTGAAATCTCATAGATAAAAAAAGATATCAACTCTGAATCTTGTGGACCAGAAGTGAATTTTACAAAAAAAAAAAAAAAAAAAAAAAACTATGCAGCAGAGTATAGCTTTGCCACATCCATTAACGAGAACCTAATACATTGATAAAAAAGATAAGATACAAATATGAACACTATTTACAAAGAAAAGCTTAGAAAACATACAAGGAATGGTTACAGGAAGGCTCAAAGTAAGAAGCCATAATTCAGCTGCTGATTGACACAAAGCTGAAATCTACAAACATGCAGATCATTAATCACTTGATCCTTTTTTTTTTTTTTAGGAAACGGATCTCATTTATTATAAAAATGAGGCAAAGCTCAAAGTACAAGAGGGTTATACAATGAGCAATTGAAGAACTAAAGATCAGTAGACGCACCGGACATCTCAACTAAGTTGGCACCTCCTTGGCGTCCTCATCATATCCAAAAAATAGAGAAGTGAAATGACATAGAGCTAGTAAAAGTGATCCAAAAAACAAGACTTTTACATCAGCAGCCTATCATTAACAAAAGACTAAAAGACAAATCTAAACCGAGCAAAAACAGGGCCCTTGCCTTACTCTCCTTAGCTGGATTCAAAATGACTAAACAATAAAAGCTTGTTAGTTGAGATGAATGTCCTGTGTGGAGTAATTCTGGAATCCTTTGACCATGAAGCACCATGATGAAGCATTTAAATGGGCATACTCAAATCGATCGGACTATATTGAAGCCGTATTGTGGAAAACAAGTTGATTTCTTTCAAACCATATTTCTACGACTGCATTGCATAACAATATTGATGAGATTTTCTTTAAATCTGGTCTAGAGAGAATTTGCCGCACATTACCACTAAAGCTGCCATAAAAAACCCATCTGAAATAAAAAATTTGCAGCAGCCTACACCAACAATTCACTGCATAAGGACACTCGAAAAATAGGTACTGAAGGTCTTCTTGATTCATACTACATAGATGGCACATATGAGGAGATAGGCAATGAGAGGAAAGCTTTCTTAGCACAATTAAAATTCCCTTGAAGCATAATTCACACGGATATGTTGACTCTTTAAGGGCTCTTAGTTTTCCAAAGCCCTCTGTATAAAGAAACATCAATTGGAGAAGCAGGTGATTGATGAGTAACCAAGGATTTAATGGTGAAGCAGCCACTTGGTTCTAGGGACCAAACTTGTCCGGATTAGAGTTTACCATTTTCCCATTAAAGAAATCATCCGTGATTGAAAGTCAACCTCCTCCTCTTTCAATAATCCTTTAAAGTAAACTGCCCAGGAACTAGTTTGGCTATCCCAATGCTCAGAAATTGACCCTTTAGGCAAGAGGGCAATACGAGATAATCTAGGGAACTTGCTGTTCAGGGGAATATTATCCAGCCATGGACCAGTCCAAAAAAACACTCTGCTGCCATTACCAATTTTGAAAGTGGCTAGTACTTTAATCTTGCGCCATTCTCTTGAAATACTAATCCACAGGATTCTCAAACTCAAATTCTCCTTCCTGTTAGTGTGCCAAAGGAAGGGGTGCACCACAAGGCCTTTTGTTCTGACATGAATCTCCATCCCCATTTTGATAAAAGAGCCATTTCTTATTCTCAGCTGAAGCCCCCATGTCTTTGGCTTTTGATGATTTTTGACCATTTAGCTAAGTGGTTCAGCTTTTCCCCATTATTCTCAAATCACTTAATTTCTTTCATGATTTTCTCCAAAGTATTAGAAACTGAAATTGGCATGAGGAAAGTTGATATGTAGTAAGTTGGGAGATTGGAAAGGACCGATTTGCATAGTGTGATTCGTCCACCACAAGATAAGTTGTATCTCAACTTGCTTAGTTTACCTTGAATTCTATCTATCGGAGTATTTAGTGTATTTTTTTGGAGATATTATTATGATATTATTCTGCTGAGTATTTCCTTAAGTGTATTCCTCATTTAGTATATTTAGGCTTGTACTTTTGGTAAATGATCAATGAAATAAAGATTCATTCCATAAAAACAACATGGTACCAGAGCTTTAGGTTTCTTTTGTCTTATTGAATCTAGCCCCCACATCCCCGTTCGATGTCTGCTTCCATTGATCATTCGTCGACGGAGGCAGAGCCATCCCCCATTAGCCGCCACCGCCCCTTAGATCTGCAAATCCGCCACGGCCATCGCACCTTAATTCCCTTTGCGGCTCAAATCTGCCACCATCCAAACCTATAAACCCCATTCGTCTTCTTCGTTTTCACCACCATCCGCCCTCGATTCATTTTTTGTTCAGTTCCGCTCAGCCTCTCAGCTCTGATCAGTTCGGTTTTTGTTCTGTTCACCTCGAGATTTCGAATCCGTTCAATCTGATTCGAACCTGCTCTGATTTGGTTTCTGCCTCCGGTTTCGATTTGCTCCACTATCGACCAGTTTCAGTTCAGATTTGTACCGCACAGCTCCGATTTTCATCTGCTATGTGTCCCAAAGATCCAGTCTCATTTCAAGATCTGTTCGATTCCGATCCGTCTGGCCCAGATCCAACCAACCTTCCCCTCATCCAAGCCCAGGAGTTCTTGCTTCGTTCTTCGTAGGTTCTGTTATAGATCTCTACATGAGGATCTATGTTTCTATCCCAGAAGTTCTTTGTGGGTTTGTTTTAGCCTAGAAGTTCTTTGTGTTTGTTCTCCAAAGGTTTCTGATCTATTGATTTTTTTCTTTTCTTAGCAAACTCAAGTTCGTGATTCGAACCTTCAGTTTGAGGGAGGGCATTGGAGTAATTAGAGTATTTTTAGGAGATATTATTATGATATTATTCTACTGATTATTTTCTTAAGTGTATTCCTCATTTAGTATATTTAGGCTTGTACCTTTGCTAAATAATCAGAAACAGAGATTCATTCCATAAAAACAACACTATCTATAATGGGCTAGTGGGCTGCCAGAATAAGGAGCTTTTTGGGTAGCCTCCAAGCGGTAAACCAAGGTACATCAAGGGAAGCTTTTCTATCTTACATCTTAGTCTTGAGGCCATTTTAGTGATCATTCTTTCCTCTATATTAAATCCAGAAATGGCAGATTTTCCCAATTGACTTTTTGTCCAGAACACCATTCAAATAAGACCAAAGTCCTAATCATTGCCTCATCATTTTTGCAGAATATTAGTGTAACATCACCAAATTGGAGTAAGGAAACATGTACCTTGTCTTTGCCTACAATAAAGCCTTCAAACATTCCCTTCGTACATATTATTGAAATAGGCTGCTTAGAACTTCACTTGCTAGGAGGAAAAGAAATGGGAAAAGTGGGTCTCCTTGTCGGAGGCCTCTTGATGCTTGAATTTTGCCTCATGGTCGGCCATTCATAAAGATTGAATATTTGGGATCGCGCACGCCACCTATTATCCATTTTATCCATCGGCTATATCAAAATTTTTCCGTGCTATTACTTTTTCTAAAAAGTCCCAATTGACCTTATCAAAGGCTTTTTCAAGGTCCAACTTAATCAGCCACACTTTCTTCTTTTTCGCTCTGTATTCTTCCACCACTTCATTGGCAATGTGATGGAACACTAAGGTTGTGTTCTATCGATGGAATTTTTATTGATAATTTAACCAAATCGAATACAATATCAAAGAAGAATAATAAAACGAATTGAGGAAATCTCAACTCGGTTACAATCTCTCTCTGTTACCTTCTCTCTCAAAGGTGCACAGATACGTGACTAAATCTCCAAAACCCAACTACTTTCCCTCCAAGACTACAACTCTATTTGTAATGATTTAAAAATCATATCCTAACTAACTCACACAACCTACTCACACGTGCCAATACTAACACTCTCTTTTTCTTCTTCCTTCTACTATATTGGTGAATGATAGGGGGGTCTATCATTACATTCCTTTTCCAAATTCACCTTGTTCTCAAAGTGAAACTTTGGAAACAGCCGCTTCATTTCTTCAGTCTTCCCAGGTAGCCTCATGCATAGGTAGTTTTTATTAAGCCACCAATTCATAAAAAAACTTAAGCTGGTGGTTGAAGGCAAATTTAATTATATATCACCAACACTCCCCCTCCCTTGTGGGCTTGAAATATTTGAAAGGCCCAACAAGTGGAATCAATTTAAATTGGAGAGGAAACAACAATGCATGGGTTTGAACACAGGACCTCCCTGGACCACCTGCTCTAATACCATATTAAACCACTAATTCATCCAAAGCTTAAGCTGGTGGTTGAAGGCAAATTTAATTATATATCACCAACAGTCATTTCCGGCTGACCAACACATCCCACCCCCGGTTTTATTCTTTAAGTAGCCATAGATTTCATCAATTACTGCTCGTCATTCATGTATCTCAGTCATGTAAGGCATATCGGATGGCTCGACTTGATGATCTCCCAACATCTTCTTCAACTGGAAAACATGAAAGACAGGGTGAATGGATGATGATTCTAGCAACTCTAACTTGTATGCAACCGGACCTATCCATTCTATGATCTTATAAGGACCAAAGAACTTGGCTGATAACTTCTCATTTCTTCTTTTTCGTAATAAGACTTGTCGATATGGTCTTATTTTAAGAAAAGCCACATCTCCTATCCCATATTCCACATCTTTACGCTTCAAATCAGCATCTCTTTTCATCTTCTCTTGAGCCACCCGTAGATGCTCCTTTAATGCTTCCAACATTATGTCCCTCTCCTTAAGCTGCTCATCTAGTGCTAAGTTAGGAGTGTCCCGATCCCCATAGTAAACCAGAGGTGGAGGTAGACGCCCATACACGGCCTGAAAGGGTGTGATCCTTAACGCCCTCTGGTACGTGGTATTGACTAGTACTCTACCCAATGCAACCACTTTGTCCACTCTCTCGGTCTTTCTCCACAAAAACAAGGTAGATATGTCTCCACTCCTCTATTGATCACCTCAGTTTGACCGTCTGATTGAGGATGATAGGCTGAACTCTGGTTCAACTTAGTACCAGGCAGCCAAAATAACTCCCTCCAAAAGTTACTTAGGAACACCTTATCTCGATTGGACACTATGGACTTAGGATATCCATGCAGGTGAACAACTTCTTTGACAAACAAGTCAGCCACGGTCTTGGCAGTATATGGATGCTTCAATGCCAGGAAGTGTCCACATTTGCTGAATCTATCTACTACCACAAAAATTACCTCATAGCCATTAAATTTCAGCAACCCCTCCACGAAATCCATAGATTTGTCGCTCAAGACACTATTAGGAATCTCTAAGGGTAGCAGTAATCCGGCAGGCGACAGTGCCATGGTCTTATTCTTTTGGCAAATTAGACACTCCTCACAATACTTCTTCACATCCTGTTTCATGCCTTCCCAATACAGCTCACCAGCCAATCGTTTATAGGTTCTAAGGAACCCTGAATGCCCCCCAAACACGGAGTCATGTTAATGGTGAAGTAGTGTTGGAATTAATACGGAAGTCTTGGAAACAACTAATCTGTCTTTATACCGTAACATTCCTTGCTGAATGGAATACTTGTTCACTCTGTTTCCATCCCCTTCTTCTAGTTCTTTCATTATCGATATAAGCGGATCATCGTTTTCAACTTCCTCCTTGATCTTTGCTAAATCAATCAAATTTGGGGATGTGAGGTTACAAAGATGAACAATAGGAGGTACCCGCGACAATGCATCCGCAGCCTTATTTTCTAAACCAGGCTTGTATACTACTTCAAAGGAATATCCCAAAAGTTGGCAATCCACCTTGGGTATTGTGGCTGAATAACTCTCTACTCCAATAGAAACTTTAATGAACGCTGATCTGTCTTCACTATAAACTTCCTCCCAAGAAAATAAGGTCTCTCTCGTTGCACCGCAAGGACAATTGCCATAAGCTCCCTTTTGTACACTGGTTTAGCTCTCTCTCTCATAGAAAAAGTATGGCTGAAATAGGCGATGGGGCGTTGGATTGGGTGAGCACTGCTCCTATTCCATAGCCAGAAGCATCCGTCTCTATTTCAAAGACAGCATCGAAGTCAGGTAGGGCTAAAACAGGGAGTGTCATCATGGCGTTTTGCAACTTCTGAAATGCCTTTAGGGACTCTTCATTCCACTTAAATCCACCATTCTTTAGTAGCTGCGTTAGAGGGGCTGCTATAGAGCCATAGTATTGGACAAACTTCCTATAATATTCGGTTAATCCCAAAAAACCACGGACTTCGCGGACATTCTTAGGAACTGGCCATTCTTTGATTGCTCTAATCTTTTCTGGATCAACCTCAACTCCTTGGCCTGAAATTATGTGCCCCAAATAATTCACACGTGTTTTTGCAAAGCTACATTTCTTCTGGTTAGCATATAGTCCATTTTTTCGCAGCACCTCTAAAGCCTTCCCTAAGTGTAACAAATGTTCCTCAAAGTCCTTGCTGTAGATTAGTATATCATAAAAAAATACGAGTATAAACTTCCTCAAATAGGGCTTGAATACGGAATTCATCGACGACTGAAAAGTAGAGGGGGCATTGGTTAAGCCAAACGGCATAACCATGAACTCATAGAGGCCCTCATGCATTCTAAATGCTGTTTTCTCAATATCCTCCCCACACATACGGATTTGATGGTAGCTTGCCTTTAAATCGATCTTAGTGAACCACGTAGCTCCATTCAGTTCGTCGAAAAGCTCCTTAATTACTGGATTGGGAATTTCTCCAGTATAGTTACGTTATTCAGAGCTCGATAATCTACATAGAAACGCCAACTCCCATCCTTCTTTTGAACTAACAAAACAAGGCTGGAGTATGGACTGTTACTTGGACGGATGACCCCTGATGCTAACATCTCAGCTACTAATTTTTCCATCTCACCCTTTTGTTGAAAAGTATACCTATAAGGCCTTACATTCACTGGATCAGTCCCCTGTTTCAGGTGTATATGATGTTCAATCCTTCTGCTTGGTGGCAATTGTTCAGGCCAATTGAAGACTGATGGAACTCCTCTTGATCAAGTCTGATCAAGAAGGGAGAATCTTATTATGGAAAGATAAGTAACGATTTCCAACTAGCGTTGGAAAATATAAAGAACGAATTGAGGGCTCCTCAATTCGAAGAACAAAGTAATCCTTCCCGGCTTCCCTCTCTCGCAAGGAATAGCCTGAAGTTCTACACCAAAATACTCACTAACTTCCCTCTCTCCCTAACCAACTCCTATTTAAACCTCATTATTCAATTACCGAAATACCCCCTAACAATAATAAACCTAACTAACAATATTAGGGCTATTCCCTTAGGCACGTGCGCTGTACGGTTCTCCCGGCTGCTTCTTCCTTCTCCTGTACAGGTGTATGATTGGGGGTCTATCATTACATTCCCTCTCCAAATTCACCTTGTCCTCAAGGTGAAAATCCGGAAATCTCTTCTGGAAGTCGTCATACTCCTCCCACGTTGCTTCTTGAGATGGTAGCCCCTGCCATTGAATCAGGACCTCCCACATTCCCTCCTTGTTCTTTGCATACCCCTGTATCATCTCAGGTATAGCCAACCATTCATAGTTCTCGTTTAAACGAGTCATTTCCTCTGGTTTCATCAGGGTGTAATTTCCAACCATCTTCTTTAACTGTGACACATGAAAAACTGGGTGAATGCATGACGAGGCCGGCAAACAGAGTTTATAAGCTACTGGTCCTATCCGGTCTTCAACTTCAAATGGTCCAAAGAACTTCGGAGACAGTTTCTCATTTCTCTTCTTTCGCATGGACGATTGTCTGTAGGGTCGAATTTTTAAAAACACCATGTCCCTCACCTTATATTCTACATCTCGTCTTTTCAAATCGGCATTCTTTTTCATTTTGTCTTGAGCCACTCTCAGGTGCTCCTTTAATATTCCCAAAACTTCATCTCGTGTCCTGAGCTGTTCATCTAACAGGGAGTTAGATGTGCTTTGGTTCCCGTAATATATTAATGGAGGGGGTGCGCGGCCGTATACCGCCTGAAAGGGAGTGGCACCCAATGACCTGTGGAATGAGGTATTGTACCAATACTCAGCCCAGTGCAGCCATTTTGTCCATTCCCTTGGTTTCTCACTACAAAAACATCTTAAATATGTCTCCACGCTCCTGTTGACAACTTCTGTTTGTCCATCCGTTTGCGGATGATAAGCTGTGCTTCTATTCAATTGAGTGCCAGCCAAGTTGAACATCTCCTTCCAAAATTTGCTCACAAACACCTTGTCTCTATCGGATACAATGGATTTAGGGAAACCGTGTAACCGCACAATTTCCTTAACAAACACATCTGCTATTGTTTTCGCGGTGAAGGGATGTTTGATGGTGAGGAAATGGCCATATTTGCTGAACCGGTCGACCACTACCAATATCGTGTTAAATCCACCTGATTTCGGCAACCCTTCAATGAAGTCCATCGAGATATCACTCCAAATGCTGTTTGGAATCTCTAGTGGTATTAACAGTCCAGCTGGTGTCAACGCCAAGGACTTATTTTTTTGACAAACCAGACATTCCTCGCAGTATCGTTTGATGTCTGTTTTCATTCCAGTCCAGTACAGCTCCCCAGTAATCCGTTTATACGTCCTTAGGAAACCCGAATGTCCACCAATCACTGAATCATGATAAGTGTTCATGATTGCGGGAATCAGAGTTGATGACTGAGATAACACCAACCTGTCTTTGTATCTCAGCATTCCATGTTTAATAGAAAATTTCTTGCCAGCATGCTCCTCCTTGGTTTGGAGTTCTTCCCATATTTTGTGAAGTCTGGGATCCTCCTCTACTTCCTTCTGAACTGTCAATAGATCTATCAATGCTGGGGACGTTAAGCTGCCTAATTGCACTGCTGGGGGTATTCGGGATAAGGCGTCAACCGCTTTATTCTCCAATCCCGATTTGTACCTTACCTCAAAGGAGTACCCCAATAGCTTGGCTACCCACTTTTGGTACTGGGGTTGGATTACCCTCTGCTCTAGTAAAAACTTAAATGACCTCTGATCAGTCCTTACTATGAATGTCTTCCCGAGTAAATAGGGCCTCCACCTCTGCACCGCCATGACTACGGCCATCAGCTCTCTTTCATACACGGGTTTGGCTCTGTCTCTTACTGCCAACGTGTGGCTAAAATAGGCAATCGGCTTCTTAGCTTGCATTAACACAGCTCCTATGCCATAACCTGAAGCATCTGTCTCCAATTCAAAGGTGCTACCAAAATCTGGCAAGGCCAAGACTGGTAGAGTCATCATCGCCTGTTGCAACCTTCGACATGCTTCCTCTGATTCAATAGTCCACTTAAACCCTCCTTTTTTAACTAATTGAGTTAGAGGTGCTGCCAGGGATCCGTAATGTTGCACAAACCTACGGTAATACCCTGTCAAACCCATGAATCCGCGAACCTCTCTTACATTTGTAGGTGTGGGCCACTCCTTAATTGCTCGTATCTTCTCCGGATCAACCTCAACTCCTTGCGCGGAAATGATATGGCCAAGGTAGTCCACCCGTTCTTGCGCGAATCTACACTTCTATCGGTTAGCATATAGTTCGTTCCTCCTTAGAGTTTCCAATGCTATCCCAAGGTGTGTACGGTGTACCTCTAAGTCCTTGCTATAGATCAGAATGTCATCGAAAAATACCAATATGAACTTCCTCAGATATGGTTTAAATACTGTATTCATCAAGGATTGGAAAGTGGATGGGGCATTGGTCAAGCCAAAGGGCATGACCAGAAATTCATAGTGTCTTTTGTGTGTGCGGAACGCCGTCTTCTCTATATCTTCATTCGCCATTCTGATTTGATGGTATCCAGCTTTCAAGTCAATCTTTGAAAACCATCTGGCCCCATTCAGTTCATCGAACAACTCTTCAATGACGGGAATTGGAAACTTATCCGGGATGGTCACACTGTTCAGGACCCTATAATCAACACAAAATCTCCAGCTTCTGTCCTTCTTCCTTACTAGCAAAACTGGACTGGAGTATGGACTCTTGCTGGGGCGAATAACCCTTGAACTTAACATCTCCCCCACCAAACGTTCCATCTCGGCCTTTTGCAGGTGTCCATAGCGATACGGCCGCACATTCACCGGATCAGTCCCTTGCTTCAAATAGATGTGATGCTCAATACTTCTTCGCGGGGGTAAAGTTTCCGGCCAGGTAAAACCATCCTCAAATTTCTTCAGGACCACCGCCACTGTTTCTTCCACGGGTCGTACTTCCTCACTTCCATCTCTTTCTTCAGGGCCATATTTGGCCTCCATCGATCTGCACTCAATGAGAAATCCTTGGTCAGCATCCGTCCACGTCTTGATCATTTGCTTGAGTCCTACCCTGGTTTTAGTTAGGCTGGGATCTCCCTTGATCATCACTTTTTTTCCCTTATGGAGAAATGTCATGGATAAATTTTTCCAATCCACTTCTGACATCCCCAGTGAATATAACCACTGCATTCCCAACACTCCATCTACTCCCCCCAGTTCTAGCGGTAAGAAGTTTGCTATCACTTTCCATCCATCCAGCTCCAACTCTACGTCTTCGCATACTCCTTTTCCTTTCACAGCCGCACCCGAGCCCAATATCACCCCATAGTGGGCAGTATCCTTCGTGTGCAAGCTCAATTCCTACACCACCTTATCTGAGATAAAGTTATGTGTCGCTCCACAGTCGATTAATATGATCACTTCTCTATTATTGATCTTTCCCCTCACCTTCATTGTTCCCGGATTCGTCAGCCCAACCACGGAATTGATTGAAAGCTTAACGATAGCCTGATCTTCCTGGACTATCTCCACACCTTTCAACTCTGTTTCTTCACCTTCCGCCTCTTCCACAATTTCATATTCCTCTTCTTCCTTCACCACATACATCCTAAGCTCTCTTTGCTCTCTTCCTTTACATCGGTGATCATGAGAATATTTCTCATTACAGCGAAAACAGAGTCCCTTCTCTTTCCGGGCTTGAAACTCTGCATCTGACAGTCTCCTTGAGGGCCCATCTTTCTTGACTTCCCCTGCTGTCGTTCTTAACGTTACTGTCCTCATTGGAAAAATGGTGTTTCCTCTGTGATCATTTTGATTCATAGTTTTGCCGTTCGAAGCGTTTGGAGGGGCATACTTTCCCTTGGCATATCCGTTTAAGTTTGCCTCTCTTCGAAGGATTTCCCGGTTTTCCACGAGTTGAGCCGCGTGCATCATCTCAGCCAACCCAACCGGTTTACAAAAGACTACTTCAGCTTTGATCCACGGAAATAATCCGTTCATAAATGTCTCTTCTACCACTCGGTCTTGCAGATCAGCCAGTGGTGCCATCAACCGATCAAATTCATTGCGATATTCTTCCACCGTAGTTTGTTGTTTAATCCTTAAGAATTGGCCACAGATGGATCCTTCTCGCGACGATCGAAAGCGTACAAGCAATCTTTCCTTAAGATTTAACCATCCTGTAAACTTATCACGTTCTTCCTGTGGTCGGTACCAATTTAGTGCTGGCCCTTCGAAGCTGATGGTCGCGACCAGTACCTTCTCCGCATCGCTTAATTTATGGATTTGGAAATACCGATCAGCGCGGAATAGCCATGAATCTGGATCTTCTCCGTTGAACACGGGCATTTCGACCTTCTTAAATTTGTTTCGTTCGTTCGCCCCTTCTTCTTCTTCTGTCTTCCTCTCCTTTGTTTCGTTCTCTCCTCTTCTACTTGTCGAACTCTCCCCTTCGTTATTTTTCTTGCTTCCACCTCCTTGTGCGCCGTAGTCTGTTGTCTTCTCGCTGATTGTTGATCGTTCTTTTGCAATAGAATCCATGAGCATCATCAACATTTGATGCGTCTTTTCCGTTTGCTTACTAATCGTCGTCAAGCTTTCTTCGATCGCCGGAATTTTACTTACTTCCTTCTTCATCATCATCAATTCCTGATCGTGAACTTCCATTCTCTCCTCCGATCGCGTCTGAACCATTGTCTTCTTCTTACCCAGTTTCGACGTGCTCTGATACCAAAATGATGGAACTCCTCTTGATCAAGTCTGATCAAGAAGGGAGAATCTTATTATGGAAAGATAAGTAACGATTTCCAACTAGCGTTGGAAAATATAAAGAACGAATTGAGGGCTCCTCAATTCGAAGAACAAAGTAATCCTTCCCGGCTTCCCTCTCTTGCAAGGAATAGCCTGAAGTTCTACACCAAAATACTCACTAACTTCCCTCTCTCCCTAACCAACTCCTATTTAAACCTCATTATTCAATTACCGAAATACCCCCTAAAAATAATAAACCTAACTAACAATATTAGGGTATTCCCTTAGGCACGTGCGCTGTACGGTTCTCCCGGCTGCTTCTTCCTTCTCCTGTACTGGTGTATGATTGGGGGTCTATCAAAGACATCTTCAAACTTCTTTAAAACAACAGACACGGATTCTTCCTCAGTCAACACCTTTTCTAACTCTTCCCCATCTGTAGAAGATTCTTCCCACTCCATGGCACGACACTCCACCAAAAAACCTTGATCGGATCCATCCCAAGACTTCATCATATTCTTCAAGCTCACTCTAGTTTTAGTTAAACTAGGATCTCCCTTAATTATCACCCTTCTGTCTCGATGCATAAAAGTCATAGTCAAATTTTGCCAATCAACTTTAGTTATAACAAGCGAATATAGTCACTGCATTCCCAGTACAACATCTACACCTCCTAACTCCAATGGTAGAAAAATCGCCACTACCCTCCATTCATTCAATGTCAACTCGATAGCTTCATAAATTCCTTTACCTTGAATGGTTGTACCGGATCCCAAAATCACCTCACAGTGAGAAGTGTCTTTTGTTGCTATTCGTAGATCCTTCATCAGTTTTTCAGAAATAAAGTTGTGGGTAGCACCACAATCCACTAAAATCACCACTTCTTTCCCTTGGATTTTTCCTCTAACCTTCATAGTACCCGGGTTTGACAACCCTACAATAGAATTAATGGATAATTCTATAATGGCTTGATCGTCCTTAGCTATCCTTACCATTTTTAATTCTGTCTCCTCGTTCTCTCCATCTTCTATAATCTCAAACTCCTCTTTGTCTTCTGTGACTACATACATTCGAAGTTCTCTTTGTTCCTTCATTTTGCATTTATGGTCATGGGAGTACTTCTCATTACATCTAAAACAGAGGCCCTTTTCTTTCTTGGCTTCAAACTCCGCATCAGACAGTCTCCTCATAGGTCCCTCCTTATTTTCCCCATTTGCCACTCCTTTTAAGGTGATTGTTCTCATGGGAAACGTAGTTTTCCTTTATTCTCATGAGAGCTGGAAATTACATTAGATTTCTTACCCGTCGAAGGGTGAGGTGGATACTTAACTTCAACATATCCTTTGAGGTTAGCTTCTCCCCAAATAATTTTTCGATTTTCTACCAACTGAGCGACTTGCATCATCTGAACCAATCCGGTTGGTCGACAAAAATCCACTTCAGTCTTGAACCACGACAGTAAGTCGTTCATAAAAGTCTCTTGAATCACTCTATCCTACAGATCCGATAATGGTGCCATTAGTTTATTGAACAGGTTTCGATAGTCTTCCGCAGTTGTTTCTTGCCTAATCCTAAAAAATTGACCACATATTAAACCTTTGCAGACCAATCGGAATTGTACCAGCAGTCGTTCCTTCAAATTCGGCCAATCCGTAAATTTTTCTCTTTCTTCCTGCGCTCTATACCAATTCAATGCCGGGCCTTCGAAGCTAATCGTTGCTACCAGTAACTTCTCAGCATCACTTAGTTTGTGAATCTGAAAATATCTGTCTGCTCGAAACAGCCAAGAATTAGGGTCTTCGCCATTGAATATGGGCATCTCAACTTTTTAAAATTTATTTCGCTTTGTATTTCCATCTTTTTATGATTTTTCCTTTTGCGTTTTGCCTCTGTCGTCCTTGCCTGATGATCCTTCTCCTACTCTGGACGTGATCGTCGTTAATTTCTCCTCCATTGTCGGCAATTTGCTTAATTCCTTCTTCATTCCGAGCAATTCTTGATCATATGCTTCTAATCTCTCTTCCATGCGTGTTTGTACCATCTCGATCTATGTTTTTCCTGAATCAACGTCTCTGATACCAATTTGATGGAACACTAAGATTGTGTTCTATCGATGGAACGTTTATTGATAATCTAACCAAATCGAAGACAATATCAAAGAAGAATAATAAAATGAATTGAGGAAATCTCAATTCGGTTACAATCTCTCTCTGTTACTTTCTCTCTCAAAGGTGCACAAATACCTGACTAAATCTCCAAAACCTAACTACTTTCCCTCCAAGACTACAACTCTATTTGTAATGATTTAAAAAGCATATCCTAACTAACTCACACAACCTACTCACACGTGCCAATACTGACACTCTCTTTCTTCTTCTTCCTTCTACTATATTGGTGAATGATAGGGGTCTATCATCACATTCCTTCTCCAAAGTCCTCAAGGTGAAACTCTCGAAATGGCCGCTTCATTTCTTCATAGTCTTCCCAATTTTTAAGGATCAAAGTTTGGAAGATATAACAAAACCTGACCATCCTTGGTGACTTTCCAAATCCAAGGAGTTCTCGAACCGAAAAGGGGATGATCCCAACTAAAAGCCCCTGCCTCTAATAATATAAGGAAGTAATCACTTGATCCTTACAGCCAAAAGTCCTAAATCAACATATTAAATTTCCTTTTCCTTGGCTGGTAGGGGTGGTCACTGAAACAACACCACCAAACCATTTATAAAATCTGAACTAAACCGAATCGAACCGAAAACTTACATTTTTTTGAAACGGAGACAACTTTTTTATTAGTAAGAACTGTAAATACAAGAGATTTAT
Source organism: Cucumis hystrix (assembly GCA_025688845.1). Taxonomy (NCBI): domain Eukaryota; kingdom Viridiplantae; phylum Streptophyta; class Magnoliopsida; order Cucurbitales; family Cucurbitaceae; genus Cucumis; species Cucumis hystrix. Next base: position 26,971,360 of record CM046888.1, read on the forward strand.
ACAAAGAGAGCAATAAAGAAGAAGATAAACGGGGGAGTCCTAGAGGATCCAAAAACTTACTGTTGGAATCCTTTCCTTTTTTCTAGTATTTTCCTTGTTAGAATCCTAGAATATTTATGGAAAGATTATGGGAATGTTTTCCTTATTTCCTAAATCTTTTCCTTTTTTATTCCATTGTACACTCTATTTATTCACCCTTGTACCTATCGTATTATTCATTAGAAAATAATAACAACAAACAATCGTGGTTTTTCTCCCGGTACTCGGGTTTCCACGTAAATTGGTGTGTGCTCGTTGTCTCTCCTTTCAATATGGTATTAGAGCGGGACAATGAAAACACCCTAGAAAACCAAACAGAAGAGACAGCCACCAATTTTAGTGCCGCCGTAGCCGCTGCCGTCGATGCTCAGATGAGTGCTGCCATGGATGAATTATTAAGCCGGCTACAGAAAACGTCCGAAAATAATTTTCTGTCATTTCCGCAGCCGTCCGCGCCCCCGAAGCAAACGCACGCGCCTCCACGCACCGCCGCCGGACCTCCAAGCGCAGGTTTTTCATCCTCAGACGGCGCCCACTATCCCATTTGTCCAACCCTTTTCTTCATCCGCGGCCTATATTGCTCCCCACGCCCCGATTTATGTTCTGCCACTTAATTCCGATTGGCCACCACCGCTTCTGCCATCAAATCTGTATGTCCAGCCACCCACTGATCCTAGCTACCATCCCGATGTTAAGAACTCTCAAATTCACTCAACATTTGAGGTTGGTGAATCTTCGGCACATTCCAACCGTAACGTGCAAGCTTCCTCGGGAATAGTTCAACAGCAACTGGAAGGGCTTCGACAACAGATAGCAGCACTTGATGCTACCTTAGGGACGACATCCAATATTTCTTTACCGATGTATTATGAGAATCCGGTAAACTCGTTCCCTAATTTATCATCTCCGGACTAATATAGTGGCTCAGTCTTCCATGTATCATCTTTCAGGAGAAAAGTTGAATGGCAATAATTATTTCTCATGGTGTCAGTCAGTAAAGATGGTCCTCGAAGGACGACATAAATTTAGCTTTCTGACAGGGGAAATACCTCGCCCCCTACCGGGCGACCCAGATGAACGATATTGGAAGGCAGAGGACTCTATTCTTCGATCCATATTGATCAACAGTATGGAACCTCAAATTGGCAGGCCGTTATTGTTTGCTGCAACAACCAAAGATATTTGGGATACGGCCCAGACACTTTACTCCAAACGTCAGAATGCCTCTCGTCTATACACGCTGAGAAAGCAAGTTCATGAATTTTTTAATAAGCTCTCTTATATGGCAAAAAATGGACCTATGCAGAGAACTAGTTTGGCGTGATCCCACTGATGGTGTCTAGTCCTCGAGAATTGAAGAGAATGACAGAATTTATGACTTTCTTGCTGGTCTTAATCCTAAGTTTGATGTAGTTCGAGGGCGTATACTAGGCCAAAGACCGATTCCCTCCCTGATGGAAGTTTGTTATGAAATCCGCCTCGAGGAAGATTCACTGCAACTCCTACTATTGACTCCGCTGCTTTTAGTGCAAGGTCTTCTAACAGTGGCAGTGACAAGCATAATGGAAAACCAATTCCTGTCTGCGAACATTGCAAAAAACAATGGCATACCAAAGAACAATGTTGGAAGTTACATGGTCGTCCCCCAAGAGGTAATAAACGCCCTTCCAACGACAAACAGAACACAGGGCGGGCGTATGTGAGTGAGTCTGCTGAACCTCCTCAACAATCTGATCCACACAGGAACCAAACCGATCCCAGTCTTGCTACTTTAGGTGCCATTGTCCAATCAGGTATACCTCACTCCTTCGGTCTTGTTAGTATTGATGGGAAGAACCCCTGGATTCTGGATTCTGGTGCCACAGATTATTTGACTGGGTCCTCTGAACATTTTGTGTCTTACATTCCTTGTGCTGGGAACGAGACAATTGGAATTGCAGATGGCTCCTTGGCCTCCATTGCTGGAAAGGGGAAGATTTCTCCCTGTGCAGGGCTCTCCTTACATAATGTTTTGCATGTGCCCGAAATGTCTTATAATTTGCTTTCGATAAGCAAGATCACCCATGAGTTAAACTGCAAAGCAATATTCTTACCTGATTCTGTTTCTGTTCAAGACTTGAGCTCGGGGAGGATGATTGGCACTGCCCGACATAGTAGGGGACTCTACCTCCTTGATGACGATACCTCTTCTAGTAGCATTTCTAGGACTAGTCTCTTATCTTCCTATTTCACTACTTCTGAACAAGGCTGTATGTTGTGGCATTTTCGTTTAGGCCACCTTAATTTCCAATATAGGAAACATTTATTTCCACATCTCTTCTGTAAAATTGATGTGTCTACCTTATCTTGTGATGTGTGTATTCAGACCAAACAACATCGAGTTTCTTTTCCTTCACAACCATACAAACCAACCCAACCCTTCACTCTTGTTCATAGTGATGTCTGGGGACCATCCAAGATAACAACCTCATCTGGAAAACGGAGGTTCGTAACCTTCATTGATGATCATACCCGTCTTACCTGGGTCTACCTTATCACTGATAAATTTGAGGTTTCCTCTATGTTTCAAAATTTCTATCACACCATTGAAACACAATTCCATAAAAAAATTGCTATTCTTCAGAGTGATAATGGTTGGGAATTCCAAAACCATAACCTTAGTGAATTTCTTGCTTCCAAGGGGATTGTTCATCAAAACTCGTGCGCCTACACTCCTCAACAAAATGGAGTGGCCGAGCGAAAAAACCGTCACCTTCTGGAAGTAGCCCGTTCCCTTATACTTTCTACTTCCCTTCCTTCATACTTGTGGGGAGATGCTATTTTTACAGCAGCTCATTTAATCAATAGAATGCCTTCTCGTATTCTCCCTCTTCAAACTCCCTTAGATTGTCTTAAGGAGTCCTACCCATCTACTCGTCTTGTTTCTGTGGTTCCTCTTCGTGTGTTTGAGTGTACCGCTTATGTCCATAATTTTGGCCCTAATCAGACCAAATTTACCCCTCGGGCTCAAGCATGTGTGTTTGTTGGGTATCCCCTTCACCAGCGTGGTTATAAATGTTTTCACCCGCCGTCCAGGAAATACTTTGTCACTATGAATGTTACTTTCTGTGAAGATCGACCCTACTTTCCCGTTAGCCATCTTCAGGGGGAGAGTGTGAGTGAAGAGTCTAACAACACCTTTGAATTTATCGAACCTACTCCTAGTGTCGTGTCTGACATCGATCCTCATCCCATAGTCCTACCCACAAACCAAGTTCCCTGGAAAACGTATTACAGGAGGAATCACAAAAAGGAAGTCGGTTCCCCTGCTAGTCAGCCGCCGGCTCTAGTCCAAGACTCTGAACCTCCTTGAGATCAAGGTATGGAAAACCCTACTGAACTCTGTACTAAGAATACGATAAGTGAGAATGACAGATCTAATGTTGTTGTTCTTGAAAACGTGGAAGAAAAGAACAGTGGTGATGAGATTGAGGTCAGAATAAACTAGTAATAATGAAGCGGGAACAGGGTCATACAGGAAAACCTGATGAGTATGATTCCTCTCTTGACATTCCCATTGCTCTGAGAAAAGGTACCAGGTCTTGTACTAAACATCCCATTTGCAACTATGTTTCCTACGATAATCTCTCTCCTCAGTTCAGAGCTTTTACAGCAAGCCTTGACTCTACCATAATACCAAAAGATATCTACACTACTTTAGAGTGTTCTGAATGGAAGAATGCTGTCATGGAAGAGATGAAAGCTCTTGAAAAGAATAGTACTTGGGACATTTGTACTCTACCCAAGAAACACAAAACTGTGGGATGCAAATGGGTGTTCTCTCTCAAATACAAAGCAAATGGTACTCTTGAAAGACACAAGGCAAGGTTAGTTGCAAAGGAATTTACTCAAACCTATGGTATTGACTATTCAGAAACTTTTTCTCCAGTTGCTAAGTTGAATACTATTAGAGTTCAGTATCTGTTGCTGTGAACAAAGATTGGCCTCTATACCAGCTGGATGTTAAGAATGCCTTTTTGAATGGAAACCTTGTAGAGGAAGTCTACATGAGCGGCCTGGATTTGAAGCCCAGTTGGGTCAGCATGTGTGAAAACTCCAGAAATCTATATATGGTCTGAAACAATCTCCTAGAGCATGGTTTGACAGATTCACTACCTTTGTCAAGTCCCAAGGGTATAGGCAGGGACACTCTGATCATACTTTATTTATAAAGGTTTCCAAAACAGGAAAGATTGCTGTTCTAATAGTTTATGTGGATGACATTGTTTTGATTGGAGATGATCAGGCAGAAATCAGTCAACTAAGCAGAGAATGGGTGATGAATTTGAAATCAAGGATTTGGGAAATTTGAAATATTTCCTTGGAATTGAGGTGGCCAGATCTAAAGGAGGTATCACCGTGTCTCAAAGAAAATACATCCTTGATTTGTGAACCGAGACAAGTATGTTGGGATGTCGTCCTACTGACACTCCTATTAAATTCAACTGTAAACTAGGAAACTCTGATGATCAAGTTCCAGTTGATAAAGAACAATATCAGCGCCTCGTGGGTAAATTAATTTACTTATCCCATACTCGTCCTGATATTTCCTTTGCTGTGAGTGTTGTCAGCCAGTTTATGCAGGCCCCTAATGAGGAACACATGAAAGTTGTCAACAGAATTTTGAGATACTTAAAATCAACACCTGGTAAAGGGCTGATGTTTAGAAAAACAGACAGAAAGACCATTGAGGCATATACTGATTCGGATTGGGCAGGATCTGTTGTTGACAGAAAGTTTACCTCTGGTTATTGTACCTTTGTTTGGGGCAATCTTGTAACTTGGAGGAGTAAGAAGCAAAGTGTTGTGGCCAGGAGCAACGCTGAGGCCGAATACAGAGCTATGAGTTTGGGAATATGTGAGAAATTTGGCTTCAGAAAGTCCTGTCAGATCTTCATCAGGAATGTGAGACACCATTGAAGCTTTTCTGTGATAATAAAGCCGCTATTAGTATTGCTAACAACCCTGTTCAACATGATAAAACTAAACATGTTGAGATTGATCGGCATTTCATCAAAGAAAGACTTGACAGTGGGAGCATATGCATTCCGTACGTCCCTTCGAGTCAACAGGTTGCTGATGTTCTTACCAAGGGACTTCTCAGACCAAACTTCGACTTTTGTGTTAGCAAGTTGGGCCTCATTGATATTTACGTCCCAACTTGAGGGGGAGTGTTGGAATCCTTTCCTTTTTTCTAGTATTTTCCTTGTTAGAATCCTAGAATATTTATGGAAAGATTATGGGAATGTTTTCCTTATTTCCTAAATCTTTTCCTTTTTTATTCCATTGTACACTCTATTTATTCACCCTTGTACCTATCGTATTATTCATTAGAAAATAATAACAACAAACAATCGTGGTTTTTCTCCCGGTACTTGGGTTTCCACGTAAATTGGTGTTTGCTCGTTCTCTCCTATCAATACTTACAAAAACCGAAAAAATGCGGTTTGATTCGGTTTAAAGAAATTTTAAAACTGAATTGTTCAGTTCGGTTTAGCTTCATTTATGAAAACTGATTTTCAAACCGAACTGAACTGCATTTATAAATAAACAAATATATATATATATATATATTTTTTTTAAATTTAGGGTTGCCTTGCCTAGTGCCTTGCCGCTGCCTGCCCACTTGATTTTCATTATATTTTTCTCATCTCTTGCTCACTCACTGCCCGCGGTCAACTTTTCCAATCTTCTCGGCCACTCACTCTCTCTGAGTATCTCGGTTCTCCTCACGTGTCTACCTTCTCATCTCGCAAACTCTCCTCAACCCCTGTCTTCATCTCCATCTGGGCCATTTCCGATTCTTTCTCATCTCCATCTTTGGCCGGCCGTCTTCATCTCTCCGTTTGACCTTCGTCTCCAGCAGTCTTCCGCTTTATTAGTAAGAAAATATTGATCTTTGGCAGTCTTCTGCTTTAATTTCCAACATACTTCATCTCTCACCCTCTTGCCAATCAATGTCTCCTTCAATTTCTTTCTAAGAAAAGCGAAAAACTGAAAATCAAACCAAAACAAAAAGCATAAATGCTGTTCGGTCTGAACAGACAAAGCAGGGTGGTTTGGTTTTGCCAATAAAAACTTTCAAATTTGCAACTCAGTTCGGTTTGCCACAAAACCAAACCAAACCGTTTCCACCCCTACTTTGGTTTGTTTTTTTTTAAAAGGAGACGAGTCTCAAATTTTATTAATAAAATCAAAACTAATGCTCAGAGAATTATACACAAAACACAGACACACAAAAGGAGACTGAAGATCACCCCTACTTTCGTTTGTACGAAGGTTAACAAAGCCTCTAAAATAAGGGCCATAAAAATGCAAATCAACAGATCACTTGGCAAAGGGTCAGAACTCACCACAAGGCAGTGGTAGTTGGCCACTTAAAACCTTGCAGGGGAAGATTAAGACCTCAAATACTTGCTGTATTCTCCTATCTAAATGGAAAAAGATACCTTGCTTCTTGTAAATCATGTTGCTTCATCAGTAAGAGGCCATACGCAAAAAGAACACTTGTTTTCTCTCGAACACCAACAAAAGAATCCATCATGCTGTAAACTGGTCCAATCAAATCAAGTGCCTGTAATGCTATTTCAATCAACCAAACTAAAAAATGTGGAAGCTAGTATATTTCATCTTGTATATAAATTCTAAGGAGGAGAAAATGTTACAAGAGTAGATGATTCAGCATCGCCAATACAGATATAAGAGACAGCCGCATAAACTTGGCACATTGCTTGAATTGATTTGCACTCTGTAAGCTACACAATCAGACAAGAGAATCAACAAAATTTGACACAAATACAAACCATAAGCACAGTGTGAGACTTCAAGCAGTATCAGAAGCATGGTAACTAAAATTGCAAGACCTTTGCAGCTTCGATATAATGGAAAGTTGCTTCATGGTAACAACCAACGTAATGAGCATACTGGCCTCTAAGCATCTCTATCATACTCTCACATGCCTGTAAGATTGTAGGAAAGCGCAAGAACCAATTCTTCATCTGCACTAAGGCCTACATAATACAATACAGGTATTTAGACAAAGGATGCGCCTACCGACTGAGAGGCAAACATTCCACTTTCTTCTTTTGGATATTGTCACATATTTTTTAACAGGAAACAAATTTTTAATGAAAAGAAGCAAAAATGTTCAAAGAATATATACGCCAATGAAGAGTAAGAAAACAAAACCTGAAACATCCAAAGAATAGAATACCAAGATGTAGATTTGTGAACAGTCATTTATATCTTATAATTATTTTTAGATGTCCTTTTCTTCTATAATTAATTCCAAACCTAGGATTCCTCTTGTATTATAATAAATTTTTTTTTTAGAAAAAGGAAACACATTTTTCATTGATTAATGAAAAGAAACAGAGTCACTATATAAGATACAAGAAACTATACAAGAGGATCAATATGTGCACCTAGACATCTCAACTAGGTTGACAACCCTTAGCGCGCCCTCATCATATCCAAACAAGGAGAATAGTCAAAATTAGAAATAAGAAATACATCCAAAACTCAATGTCCAAAGAAAAAAATATAGGAACATTAAGACCAAGAACTCAAGAGAATAACAAGCAGTGATACAAATACAAAATGACTCCTAAGACAGAAAAATAAGTACACAAAAAGTCTTCTGCTACTTAGGAGGGAAAATGAAAGCCTGCCAATTCAGATTGAGCTCCTGAATTGAAAAGTCTTCAACAATATTTGGAAGCGTGCACCATGAAGAAGCGTTTAAATGAGGAAGCTCAAAGAGGTTTAGCCAAGGGGAAGTTTTATCGTGGAAGACTCATTGGTTTCTTTCAAACCATAATCCAGGTAGTAAGGCTTCTACCGCATTGCTTCAAATAAAAAAAGGCCTTTTCTTGATGGTTGGACCAACCAAAGTATGTTGGACATTACTCCAAAAATCATTTCCAAAAACCCAAGATAGATTAAAGGTTTGAAGCAATCTGAACCAGCATCTCTTAGCATAATCACAATCAAAGGGATGGTGCTGTAAATCCTCCAGATTATTTAAACAAAGGGGGCAGATATGAGGCAATAAGCAATGAGAGAGAAGTTTCCTTTGCTTTTTGAAAAGGAGAAAACCTTTTCTAATATTCAAACTCAAAGTAAAAGAGTTATATACTAAGAGTACCAAAAGAGAGACCTAAGGATCAGGGGACGCACTTGGATATCTCAACTAGGTTGACACCTTTTTAGCGTTCTCACCTTATCTGTGTAGCTTAAACTCTTACTCTCTGGTGGAAATTAGACGTGGGCCTTGTATTTGCAAACCATCTTGTATAGTCTACCTTAGACAGGAAACTCTTCAACATTTTATGGAAATCTAACCACCCCTGCTTGTCCTCCCCTTCACACATTCGAATGTTGGAGTGACCACCTGACAAAGGCCAAAAATCACAGCATAGCATCCATCCAACTTTGGACCAGAATTTCGACACTTTCATTCTTCCTCGATCCAACTCCCCAAAATTATGAAAGAAACCATCTTCCATACCTCTCATAAGGGCCACTATAGATTTCACGGTTCAGCTGTGCCTTTGAAACTGACAGCCTTCTTTGCGCTTCCACATCTTCTACTTGGAACTTTCCATCTTCCAACCAGATACAGTAGTGTGCTTGTAGGACTCGACATCTTATCACTTTCATCATTTCAAAACTTCTGACTGAAGGCTAAAGAAACGCTATCATACCTCCTCTCATCTGAAAAAGTGAAAGATTTTGATGATTATAGATATTGGTCCATTGACCACCAAGGCCATTACACTGTTAAGTTTCTTTTGGTTTACCTACAAACTGCCTCCCCGATGGATAAACACTTATTTAAAGCTATGTGGAATTCAACAGTCCCCGGAGAATTAATGTTCTAACATGGATTATGGTTTTTGGGTTCCTTAACAGTTCAGAAATCTTGCAAAGGAAATAAACTAACAAGTACCTTCTTCATTCTGCCCTCTCTGTATGAAGGCTAATGAGGAAATTCTTCATCTTTTTATGACCTGTCCCTTTTCATCCTTCTGCTGGGGTAGTATATTCTCTATCTTTAAAACTGATTGGGTTTTTAATGGGTCCCTAAATTCAAATGTGCTTCAGCTTTTGCCAGGTCCATTTCTATCTAAGAAACCACATTTAATATGGGTAAACAGGTCTAAAGCTCTCCTTATGGAATTATGGTTCGAGCGTAACAAACGAATTTTTCATGGTAAGAAAAGACTAAGGTCAGAAATTGTCTGCCGAATGTAATGCTACAGCTTGGTGTTCTTTAAATAAGGAAATTGAGAATTATTCCATTCAAGACATATGCCTCAACTGGGATGTTTTTCTCTCTCAACCAGCATTATAGTTGGTGATTTCGACTGCAGAATATTCAGATTGAAAGATTCTTACAGCAGGCCTCTTTCTACGCTTTGAAGTCTTGGTGGATTGGTTCATTTTTTCTTACTTTAGCCATAGAATTTTCATGTATTTCTTGTTTTGGCCTTCACAGGTGTTAGATGTTTTCTCTGGTTTATATTGTTTTCTTTTCTGATAGCTTCTTTGTCTCGGCCCTGTTGTATTAATCTGGACATCAAATAATTTTAGTCTGGTTTTGTTTCATTTCTTTGGAATACGATGATTGACGCTAAGGGGGTGTCAACCTAGTTGAGATGTCATGTCCGGGTGGGCCTTCTGATCCCCAAGGTTCCTTCTTATAGGATTTTTTTATTTACTCTCATTGTATAATTCTCTTGTACTTTAAGTTTAATTATTAATAAAGAAGTTTGTCTCCGTTTCAAAAAAATTACATCTAAAAAATGTTTTTGAGCAAAAGAAACTTTTGCAAAGCTCTTAGGTCACAGGCACTATGATGCTGGCCATGAGGTATAACCAAAGCTTTAAAACCAATTTTAATACCTTTGTTGTTTCTATTATTTATTTATTTTGGTAATATATATATACCCTAGTTATAAAGTTCTGAAGCTACAGAACAGACTCCAGCAAAACGACCAAACAAAATACAACTAACGAATATTAGCTTGCATCATTTGGAGATACTTCTTGCAAAAGAAGATAAAAGTGTGTGCTGAATATCACGAAAACCTTTAGAACACCACAAGGAAAAGGCAAAGACTAAGTCAACAAGACACAAATGGAGGGTGAGAGAGGGATGACAAATGAAAAAAAGTACACTTGCAGATAAATAAACTTTTCTAGTTCTTACCTCTTGAGCCTCAACAAATTCAGAACGTGTCAGCTCAATGGCTACTTTGTTTTCAAGAAGTTGCATAATGAGCATTAAATAAACGCCAGCCATCCATATGGCAGAGTGCTGCAAACTGACTTCTGCGAAAAACAAAGTTTCATAGAGTTAATTAATTAGAGTTTTTTAGTTTGTTACAACATGAAATTGTGAAGTGTATACAACTTTAGATTTATCCCTTAATTAGTGTTATTATATTTGCTGAAATTAGAATGTGATTATTACGATATGATTTTTCCCTTTCTATTTTAGGTCTTTCTTCTATTTAAGTGAGACTATTGTGATGCTGTGAATATGTGAATAAGGGAAAGATATATTGATGTAATAAGAACAATAATAGAGACAGTCTAAAGAGTTAGCCAAACTGCATGGTAGTTAAAACAGTTAGAATACTTAACTGTTTTGTAACAACTTTCTCATAACTAACCTTGTAACAAACTTACAAGGCTGTTAATAAATACTTCTCTTAGCCATTAAAGGCAGAAAATTCATTTGGAAAAACACATCCAACTTTGAATTACACCAAAGTGGTATCAGAGCAGCCCCGATCTTTTGGGACGGATGGCTGGCTGGAGAGGAATAAACCCAGCCGCGGGGGACGACTGTTTGCAAAAAAAAGTGGAGGAAATCGCCACCCTCTCTCCAAGGACATTAACGGTTCGCTTGCTGGCCGTTGAGAAAACCTTGGGAGATTGATAGACCCCCAATACTACATTAGTACAGCAGAAGAGATAAAAAGAAGTTATCACGCGCACATGAAGAGCACGTGAGGGGTTAGTAAGGGGAAGAGTTATTTATCATTTTGTTAGTATAAATAAAAAGGGAGTTTGGGCGGGAAAGGCAGTTATGGTTTTTGAGTGAAAAGAGTTATTTCTGTTCTTCCTTGAAAGAGAGGAAAACAGAGAGAAGTTCTATATTGTAACTAAGGTTACTATTGCATTCTGTATTCAATATTTCTATATTCAATACTATCAAATTGAGTTCATATCAATTTGGTTCCCATCAAATTGGTATCAGAGCACTGATTTTGGGCAAGAAAAAGGAAAATGGTGCAGACGCGGATCGAAGAGAAATTGGAGACGTTCGATCAGGAAATACAGGGCATTAAGAAAGAGACATTGGCCGAAATATCCAAGAATATGGAAAGACAGAATCAGATGATGTTGCGGATTATGGAATCAGCAGCACAGGATTGATCAATGATGAGTGAGAAGTTATCGGAATTGACGATGCACAATTCATCAGCGAAGGATGTGATCGAGAGTGAAGGATCGTCCAAACGGAAGAACGAAACAAGAAAAGATGAAAAGAAGGCAGACGATGAAAGTAACAGTGATCGCAGCAAGTTCAAAAAGGTGGAAATGCCGATTTTCAATGGAGATGACCCCGATTCTTGGCTGTTTCGCGCAGAGAGGTACTTTAATATTCACAAACTTACTGAATTTGAGAAAATGACTGTATCGACCATTAGCTTTGAGGGTCCAGCATTGAACTGGTATCGTTCTCAAGAAGAATGAGAGAAATTTGTAAATTGGGCGAATATGAAGGAAAGAATATTAGTATGTTTCCGATCCGTGAGAGAGGGATCGTTGTATGGAAGATTCTTGCGAATTCAACAAACAACGACAGTAGAAGAATATTGAAATTTATTCAATAAGTGGGTAGCTCCTTTGTCGGACTTACCAGAGAAGGTGGTGGAAGAGACATTTATGTCCGGATTGAAACCGTGGATACAACTGGAGATGGACTTCTGTGAACCGAAAGGATTAGCACAGATGATGCAAATTGCGCAAAAGGTGGAGAACAGGGAAGACATAAGAAGGGAAGCAAAACTTTCCGGGTACTCTGGGGAAGGTTTGAGAAGTTCTCAAAGTAGCACTAAAGCTAATGCCAATGTAAGTACAGGAGAAAATAAAGGTGGAATGAATTGGCCGATGAGAACGATTACTTTGCGAGGAACGACGAAAGAGGAGGTTCGAAAGGAAGGCCCGACAAAACGTCTATCTGATGCTGAGTTTCAGGTTAGAAAGGAAAAAGGGTTGTGTTTCCGCTATAACGAGAAATATTCTCATGATCATAAATGTAAGATGAAAGAGCAAAGAGAATTACGAATGCTTGTTGTGAAGGAAGAGGGTGAAGAGTATGAAATTATCGAGGAAGAAGGAGGGGAACAGAAGGAACTGAATGCTCTTCACATCATAGAGGAGAATCAGGTGGTGGTGGAACTTTCCATCAATTCGGTTGTGGGACTGTCTAACCCCGGTACAATGAAGGTAAAAGGAATAGTACAAGGAAGGACAGCTGTAGTACTAATTGATAGTGGGGCCACACACAATTTTATTTCAGAGAAATTAGTAAAATAACTGCAACTCAGTACAAGAGAGACATCGAATTATGGTGTTATCTTAGGCTCGGGAACGACAGTCAAGGGGAAGGGAATTTGTGAGGCTGTAGAATTAATGTTGGGAGACTGGAAGGTTGTGGATGAATTTCTACCATTGGAACTTGGAGGAGTGGATGCTATACTTGGAATGCAGTGGTTGTATTCTCTGGGAACAACTGGGAACAACTGAGGTGGACTGGAAAAATCTGATGTTAACTTTTACTCATGAAGGGAAGAAAGTGATAATACAAGGGGATCCGAGCTTAACTAAGGCGAGGGGTCAGTCTTAAGAAGATGATGAAAACGTTGGGGGAAGAAGATCAAGGCCTCTTAGTTGAATGCCGAGCCTTAGAGAGAAGCGAATCGTTTGAAGGAGAAGATTCATGGGATGAGGAATTGACAGTAGAAGAATCAGTGGCTGTGATACTTAAAAGTTTTGAAGACGTCTTTGAGTGGCCTGAAACACTTCCACCCCGCAGAGCCATTGAACATCATATACACCTTAAAAAGGGAGTGGATCCGATGAATGTTAGACCATACCGTTATGCATACCAACAGAAAACAGACATGGAAAAGTTGGTAAAGGGAATGTTAGCATCAGGAGTAATTCGGTCAAGTACAAGCCCTTATTCAAGCCCTGTATTGTTAGTGAGGAAGAAAGATGGGAGTTGGCGATTTTGTGTCGATTATCGAGCTCTAAATAATGTGACTATACCTGATAAGTTTCCCATCTAGTGATTGAAGAATTGTTTGATGAGCTTAATGGAGCCACCATGTTTTCGAAGATTGATTTGAAAGTTGGGTATCATAAGATCCGAATGTGTTCAGAGGATGTGGAAAAGACAGCATTTCGAACTCATGAGGGTCATTATGAGTTTCTAGTAATGCTTTTGGGTTAACTAATGCACCAGCAACGTTTCAATCCTTGATGACTGCTGTGTGTAAGCCATATCTGAGGAAGTTTGTTTTAGTATTTTTTGATGACATACTAATATACAGCAGTGACCTAGTGACTCATTTACACCACATGATGGTAGTTTTGGAGGTGTTGAGAAAGAACGAGCTGTATGCAAATAAAAAGAAGCGTAGCTTTGCAAAGTCTAAGGTCGATTACTTGGGGCATGTGATTTCGGGAAAGGGAGTGGAGGTTGATCCGGAGAAGATAAGAGCTATTAAGGCGTGGCCACTTCCAGTGAATGTGAGAGAGGTACGGGGATTCTTGGGTTTAACCGGCTACTATCGGAAGTTTGTGCAACATTATGGCACAATTGCAGCTCCACTGACGCAATTGTTGAAGATAGGGGGATTTAAATGGACGGAAGAGGCTCACGAGGCATTTATTAAACTTCAGCAGGCTATGATGACTCTCCCTGTTTTGGCCTTGCCGGACTTCAGCATACCATTTGAGATAGAGACAGATGCTTCAGGGTATGGACTGGGGGCAATATTAGTACAGAATAAGCGACCTATTGCTTATTATAGCCACACCTTGGTAGTCCGAGATAGAGCTAAGCCGGTTTATGAGAGGGAGCTGATGGTAGTAGTTATGGCGGTACAGAGGTGGTGTCCATATTTGTTGGGTAGAAAATTTATAGTGAAGACGGATCAAAGGTCACTCAAGTTTTTGTTGGAGCAGCGAGTGATCCAGCCTCAATACCAAAAATGGATATCTAAGCTATTAGGATATTCATTTGAAGTGTTATATAAACCTGGCTTAGAGAATAAAGCGGCCAATGCTCTGTCCAGAATACCACCTTTGGTTCAATTGAATCAGTTGACAGCTCCAAACATAATAGATGTTGTGATTAAAGAAGAAGTTGGTAATGATGAGAAGTTGCAGATGGTTAGAAAGGAGATAGAAGAGAAGGGAGAAGATATAAACAAAAAGTATTTAATCAGACACGATATGCTGATGTATAAACACTGTTTGGTGATCGCGAAGACATCCAAGCTGATTCCTATGATATTACATACATATCATGATTCAGTATTTGGAAGACATTCAGGTTTATTGAGAACTTATAAAAGGATAACTGGAGAATTGTACTGGGAGAGAATGAAACAAGATATCAAGAAATCTGGTTTGAAAGAAACCAAAGAGTTTTCCATGAAAAATCATCGACTTGGATGGAACGCTATGATTCTGCTCGATTGAATGCATCTTCATGGTGCTCATTATCCAAATTTTTTCAGGACTACTCTTCGCAGGAGATTGTTTTAAATTGACCAGCCTTTATAGCCTCCCCACCTTGAAGCTCTAGTTTTTCTTGTCTCCCAGATCAAGCCTTCTGCTCTAATAAGCTTTTGCTAAATCAAGGATGACTATTATTTTTTCTTTGTTTTCGGCTTGCTACCTTGCTTTATCATCTTTTTGGCCTTGTATTGTGGCCTTTACTTTGTTATTGTTCTGTTGTATTGCTTTTATTTAACCTACTATGTGGGTTTTTATTTTCGCTTATGGATGTGATGAGGGCGTTAAGGGGGTGTCAACCTAGTTGAGATGCCTGAGTGCGCCTGCTGATCCCCCCCTCCCTCTTTGCTCTTTGTATGTCCCTCATGCACTTTGAGCTTTGTCTCTCTATTTTCATTATTAACTCGTTTCTTTTTCAAAAAAAAAAAAAAAAAAAAAAACAAGATATCACGAAATATTGTGAGGAATGCTTAGTTTGTCAGCGAAACAAGACACTAGCTTTATCTCCAGCTGGGTTGTTGACACCATTAGAAGTACCAAATAGAATATGGGAAGATATTTCCATGGACTTCGTGGAAGGGCTGCCGAAGGCTAATGGAATGGAAGTCATCTTTGTAGTAGTGGATCGGTTTAGCAAGTATGGGCATTTTTTGCCTCTTAAACATCCTTACACTGCTAAAACTGTTTCTGAAATCTTTCTTAAGGAAATTGTTCGATTGCATGGGTTCTTTAAATCCATAGTTTTGGATAGAGATAAGGTGTTCCTCAACCATTTCTGGAGGGAATTGTTTAGGTTGGCGGATACAAGGCTGAATTACAGTACAACATATCACCCTCAATCTGATGGTCAAACTGAAGTAGTGAATCGAGGAGTGGAGAGTTATTTGCGTTGTTTTTGTGGGGAGAAACCGAAAGAATGGGTGAAATGGTTGCATTGGGCTGAATTTTGGTATAACACGACTTACCAATGTTCACTGGGGATTACTCCTTTTCAAGCTGTTTACGGTAGATTACCTCCCCCTTTGATCTATTATGGAGATCGAGATACACCCAATCCATCACTGGATGAGCAGTTGAAGGAGAGAGATGTAGTGCTTGGCGCTTTGAAAGAGCATTTACGGCTGGCACAAGATAAGATGAAGAAATATGCTGACTTAAGAAGAAGAGAGGTCCAATACCAGGTTGGTGAGTTAGTATGGCTGAAGGTAAGACCGTATCGGCAAATTTCCCTGCGGAAGAAAAGGAATGAAAAACTATCTCCTAAGTTTTTCGGACCTTATAAAATATTAGAAAGAATTGGGCCAGTGGTGTATAAGCTTGAATTGCCGGATAGTGCGGCTATACATCCTGTTTTTCATGTGTCCCAATTGAAACAAGTGATCGGCCCGCATAAAGAAAATAAGGATGAGATTCCAATGTTGACAGAAAACTATGAATGGAAGGCCATGCCAGAGGAGGTCTTCGGGTACATGAAGAATAAGGCTGGAAGTTGGGATGTGCTGATAGGCTGGAAGGGATTGCCACGACATGAAGCTACAAGGGAGTTGTATTAGGATATGCAACATTGTTTTACAGATTTCCACCTTGAGGACAAGGTGAATTTGGAGGAGTGTAATGATAGACCCCCGATACTACATCAGTACAGAAGAAGAGATAAAAAAAAGTTATCACGCGCACATGAAGAGCACGTGAGGGGTTAGTAAGGGGAAGAGTTAGTTATCATTTTGTTAGTATAAATAAAAGGGAGTTTTGGGCAAAAAAGGCAGTTATGGTTTTTGAGTGAAAAGAGTTATTTCTGTTCTTCCTTGAGAGAGGAAAACAGAGAGAAGTTCTATATTGTAACTAGGGTTACTATCGCATTCTATATTCAATACTATCAAATTGAGTTCATATCAATTTGGTTCCCATCAGAGATCTTCATAACAAGTTTGATAGAATGATAGAGAACCTCGAGTTGCTGAACAGAAGGATGGATGAGCTGCCGCCCCTGCCACGAATAGAAGC
Source organism: Cucumis hystrix (assembly GCA_025688845.1). NCBI lineage: Eukaryota > Viridiplantae > Streptophyta > Magnoliopsida > Cucurbitales > Cucurbitaceae > Cucumis > Cucumis hystrix. The sequence continues at coordinate 26,988,268 of CM046888.1, forward strand.
AAATGTGGCAAACAACTATAATCTCGGCGAAAAACGAGGCAAATGAGCAAGAGGGAATTACAGAAACCTCCACAACCAATGACATGCCCAAAGAGGAAGGCCCAATTACGACCCGCCGCAGTACCTTGAAGAAGATATTCAAGAGGACCAAGAAGCATGGCAATGGCAAGAACGGCAAGAAGATGGTATGAAGAGCGGCGATGAACAAGGGAATCTATGGAACCATAATGATGAAGTGCGAATGGGACGAAACAATAGGAGGTTTGATGCATGAAGAGGGGTACATCATGATTCCAAGATGAGGATTGATCTTCCAGAGCTGGTGCTTCGGCATGGTGGGATCAGTTGGAGATCAATAGACAAAGATGTGGGAAATAACCCATTTGTTCTTGGGAGAAGATGAAGAAGTTGTTGAAGGCTCGGTTCTTACCTTCGAATTATGAACAAACTTTATATAATCAGTACCAGAATTGCCGCCAAGGTACTCGAACGATAGCCGAATATATTGAAGAGTTCCATCGCTTGAGTGCCAGAACAAACCTGAGTGAGAAAGCTGGTCTTGTTGCCAAAGGTTATGCTCAAATCTATGAAGCTGATTATTCAGATACATTTTCTCCAGTTGCCAAATTAACTTCCATCTGTCTATTTCTTTCCATGGTTGCTACCCATGAATAGCCTTTGCATCAACTTGACATTAAGAATGCTTTTCTGCATGGTGATCTTCAAGAGGAAGTTTATATGGAGCAACCACCTGGGTTTGTTGCTCAGGGGGAGAGTGATAAAGTATGTCACCTTCGAAAATCTTTGTACGGTTTGAAACAGAGTCCTCGTGCGTGGTTTGGTAAGTTTAGTCAAGCTCTTGTATAATTTGGTATGCAGAAGAGTACATCTGATCATTTGGTTTCTATCACCGATCTGATAATGGTATAGTTCTACTAGTTTTATATATTGATGATATTGTTATTACTGGAAATGATGCATCGGGTATTTCGCCTCTCAAAACTTTCCTTCAGGGTCAGTTTTATACGAAAGATTTGGGCCAATTGAAATATTTTCTAGGCATTGAAGTGAAGCAAGAAAGGTATTTATTTGTCTCAACAAAAATATGTACTTGATTTGTTGTCTGAGACAGGAAAATTAGGAGCCAAACCAAGTGACACTCCTGTGATGCCAAATCAGCAACTTATTAAAGGAGAATTATGTAGAGATTCTGAGAGATATAGGAGATTAGTTGGGAAGTTGAACTACTTAACATTGACTCGACCAAACATTGCTTATTCTGTAAGTGTTGTAAGTCAGTTCATGTCTTCCCCTACAGTGGATCATTGGGCTGCAATAGAGTAGATTTTGTGTTATCTGAAAGCTGTTCCGGAACTTGGAAACTTTCACAAAGATCATGGACATACAAGAGTTGAATGTTTTTCTGATGTTGATTGGGCGGGATCTTGTGAGGATAGGAGATCAACTTCTGGATATTGTCTTTGTAGGTGGAAACTTAGTATCATGGAAGAGTAAGAAACAAAATGTTGTTTCTCGTTCAAGTGCTGAGTCAGAATATAGAGCTATGGCACAATCTGTGTGCAAAATAATATGGATTAGCCAACTATTATCTGAGATAGGCTTCAATATTACAGTGCCAGCTAAACTATGGTGTGATAATCAAGCTGCACTTCACATTGCATCTAATCCAGTATTTCATGAACGAACTAAACATATTGAGATGGATTGTCACTTCATTCGTGAGAAAATCGAAGATGGGTTGGTGTCCACAGGATATGTAAAGACTGGAGAACAATTAGGAGATATTCTTACTAAAGCTTTAAATGGAGCAAGGATAAGTTATCTGTGCAATAAGTTGGGCATGATCGACATATTTGCTCCAGCTTGAGGGGGAGTGTTATGATATATAGTTACAAAAATGGAGCTTGGTTTCCCTTCCTTTAAAAGATGGAGGTCTCGGTCAAGGGGGCATTAAAACCCAAAATTCAGCTTTGCTTGCTAAGTGGCTGGAGATATTCTAAGGAAGATTCAGCTTTATGGAGGAAAATTATTTGTAGTATCCATGGCAAAGATACGTTTGATTGGTTCACTTTGGGAAAATCTGGAAATAGCCTAAGGAGCCCTTGGGTTAACATTTCTAGAATGTGGAGGCTAGTGGAGCATTTAGCTCACCTTAAACTTGGCAGTGGCAGTAGAATTGGTTTTTAGACAGATTTCTGGGTCGGTCCCTCTACTCTAAAGGAACTTTTTCCTTCGCTTTTCAGAATTGCTTTATTACCACAAGGCTCAGTTGTTGATCATTGGGATCATTCTACCCTCTCTTGGTCCCTCTCCTTTAGAAGAAGCTTGAAAGAAGAGGAAATAGTAGCCTTTGGTTCCTTATTAGCTCTTCTTGCACCAGAAAAGTGTGTGATTTTGATGACTCCAAGGTTTGGTCAATTGGACAGCAAGGTAGATTCTCTGTTAAATCTCTCTCAGCCCACTTAAATTCTACCTCCCAAATGGATAAAAAACTCTTCAAAGCCTTATGGAAATCAAGCTGCCCTCGGCGAGTGAACATTCTGATGTGGATCATGCTTTTCGGGTCCCTAAATTGTGCAGAAATTGTTCAAAAGAAATCCCCAAGCAGATGCCTCCAGCCTTCGGTTTGCCTCTCTGTATGAATACTAATGAGTCATTGCTTCATCTCTTCCTACTTTGCCCCTTTTCCTCTGTTTGTTGGAATAGTTTCTTCTCCATCTTTGATATTGCTTGGGTATTCGACGCCTCCCTCAGCTCCTCAGTGCTTCGGCTATTGGAGGGTCCGCCTCTTCCTTATAAGCCTCGACTTATTTGGTTAAATCTATTAAAAGCTCTTTTAGCGAAATTGTGGTTTGAACGTAATCAACGGATTTTTCAAGACAAGAAAAGATCAAGCCTAGAAATTTTCAATTCAGTGCAATGTAATGCAGCAGCTTAGTGCTCTCTAAACAAGATTTTTGCAAATTACTCCACACAAGATCTTTGTCTCAATTGGGCAGTTTTTCCATCTCAGTCAGTTTCCTAGGACTACTTCTCAGTAGTATCTTAGTTGTACTAATAAGGCTCACCTGTTTTTTGGCCTTTTTTCTTTTCTAGTTTACAATGATTTTTTAGTTTTGTTGTATTGGCTGGATCCTACTCTTATTGTAATAGGTCGGATTTTGTTCTCATTGTTGCAATAGGCTAGTTTTAATGGGATATGATGTTTTGGTGCTAAGGGGGTGTCAACCTAGTTGAGATGTCCGGGTGCACCTTCTGATCCCTATTATTCTTCTTTTTTCGCTTGTTTGGACTTCTTTATTTAGCTCATTGTATAATTCTCTTGTCCATTGAGCTCTTATTATTATTAATAAAGAAGTTTGTCTCCGTTTAAAAAAAAACTATGTCCTTTATTGTAATTATACATAGTGTCTAGGGTTTATTTTGTTCTCTATATAAATATGTAACTTGTCTCTGACTCAATATGTATAAGACATATACTTCTCTGAATTCTAGATTACAGATGGAACCGACGAGGCCATGGTGACCCACAATGAAGATCTTCGCAATTTATCGAAGAGGAACAAGGATCCCAATGAAGCGTTGTCGGCGGCGGCGCCCATAGTCGGAGGTGGAAGGAGAGAATTTTTGGTGGCCGACAAGAGGAGGAAGGAATATGTGAGGGCGTGTGAGAATATTTATGCTAGAGTATGCATTCCTTACCTTTCCAACGGTAGAACAAATTGTTGTGTTAAATTTTTTTTTTGTTATGTGTTAACTAAAGGTCCCCTAAAATGGCAATTTAACTTAATTGACGAGGTTGCAATAAACAATATCTTGTTGTCACATAAGGGTAGTATATATTATTTCCTTTTATGTTAAATATATATTTTTTGTAGGGTTGTTTTCAAATAAAGCAAAATGAACAATTTTTTCTTTTACAAATATAGCAAATTTCACGGTCTATCGTTGATAGATTGATAGACGTGACATTTTGATATATATGTGAATATGTTCAACAATTTTGTCACTTGAAGCAATTTCCCATTTTTGTATTTATTATATTATATTTACTGATTTTGTATTTTCTTGATTTGTATTGAGTGTTCCTTTTTGTTTAACTCTTTTCTTCTCAAAGAAAATATGACATGAAGTATAAACTCAACAGTATATTTGAAATTAACCAACAATTTCAACAGTTAAACGATCAACAATTTCCATGGAAGGAACTTTTTCCCCTTCTTTTTACAAAATATGCATTTATACATGCACACAAAATATGCATTGAAAAGAAACAATCAAAATTCAACATTGGGAAGTATTCTAACTTCCAAGTGTTACCTCTTACGCCATCAGCTATCCCAAGCTTCACCAATTCCTCTGCAAGAAAATTTTCTATGAGCAAATTTGAGTTGCTCCAAAAACAAATAAAAGTAGAACATGTGAATCATAGTATGGCTAAAACTAAATGGTATAAAACATTCGATATCAAGTTAATTGAGGAGCCCCCTAAATTCATTCTCTTGATTTTTTCCTAAGTTATTGATTTGTCAATCGACTCTTACCAACAACTAGTAGCTAATTCTCACTCTCCAGGGATGATAAGAAAGTGATGGTAAAACTCTAAGGTTTGAGAGAATCAAAATAATCTATTCTGTTCACAGAAGACACACACATATATATACATGTGTATAAGAGTAACCTAAGTAGGAAAAGGTAAATGACCATAAAGAACAATATAACAAAAATGTTTAAAATATTAAGATAAAAAAAAATAATGGACAACATGAAAAGATATTTACAAGAGTGTTATAATACTCATATGAGCACATAAAATATCATTTGCATTTTAAATCAAAAGAATTCTAAAGGTATGTTTGTTCTCTACTCACCCTTCTCTCTTCTCGCTCTCTCTTTAGTCAGTATTTCCAATTGCTTTTGCCGAATTCTCCAGTTAAAATTACTACTTTCTCTGGTTAGTAAGTTGTCGCTTAGCCTCCTTCCTCTGCATTTTCGTTTCTCTAGTGTTAAGGATATGGAGATTGGAAGTTGCAAAGTCAAATAACTTATTTTTCTGTATATGGTTCGAAGATCTGTTCTTTGTAAAACATGGCAAGTAAGTTGATTGTGGCATTAACTTATTTGCAGCTTCTTTGGAAATAATCTCCTCATCTTTTAGTGCACGACAGAAAACATGTTTTTTTCAAGAAGACATTAATTCAAAAAGAAAATTTGGGATTCCAGCCGATTAGCATGCTCAATAAAGTTATCTTGCCTCGGTTGTTTTGAATTGTCTCAAGTCTTCTTCCAGGACTTCTTTTTCCATGGATTTTATAGGGTTCTCAATTCAGATTTGATCATTTTATATAATATATTGAATATTCAGAATAATTGAGAGAGTACATGATAATCAAAGGGGAATAATTAGACCTCAAAGAAACCACTAAAGGAAAATACCAAAAAAGAAAATAGTAATAAACCATAAACCCTAATTTCCTTTAACACCCTTCCTAAAGCCAAGATGGTTGAATGATGAACTTGAATTTGTGAAGAAAACGTATGAATCAAATCAACAGATTTGGGAAAGGATAAAAAACCCATGAAGAACCAAACGCAAAAAGAAATTCTAGGCTGGAAACATAAACCTACGAGAAATAAAATAAAGACTTTTGGACTACAACAAAAGATCCTCATAGAGATCTATAACAGAACCCATGAATGACTGATTTGAAAACGAAGCATACCCACATTTTTTTCCAAATAGAGATTTGCTATAATTGCAAATAAACAAAATTGAACAAAACCAAACTAACTAAACTAAACTAAATTGAGTGACAAAAAAACTAAACCAAATTTAGAGAACCAAAACGGTTTGACTAGACCAAAATGTTATGATTTTTTTTTTTTAAAAAAGGAAATGAGCCTCTTCATTAAGAAAATGAATAGACAAAGTAGTGTTGAGTACAATGAAGAGACAAGATCTAAGCCTTTGGGATCAGCAAGTGCACCCAAACATCTCAACTAGATAACCACACAAAGAAAGACCAAGGTACATTGTCGGAATGCTGTCCACTTTGCAATTCAGTTTTGAAGTACTTGATAAAACCTTGTTGTCCTCGATATTTTTTTGAAACAGAAACAAGCCTCTTTAATAATGATAATGAGACTAAAGCTCAAAGTACATGAGTATTTTTTTTAGAAGGAGACAACCTCTTTATTGATATTCATAACGCAAAGTACAAGGGTTTAGGGATCAGGGACGCACTCGAACATCTCAACTAGGTTGGCAAGAATGAGGCAATTTCCACCTAAAATTTGAAAAATGGGACAGTGCAAAACATAGTAGGCCATTGGTGTTGAAAGGCTATGGAGGTTGGATTAAAATGAAGAACCTTCCTCTTGATTGATTTCTGGTGTAGAAGTATTTTCGAAGAAATCAAAGACCATTTTGGAGGACTCATAGAAATAGCCAACAAAACCCTTAATTTTACCAATTGTAGTGAAGCTCATATTAAGGTCAAGAAAAACCAGTGTGGATTCGTTCCTTTAACGATCGAAATTTGTAATCAAAAGAGGGGAAACATATTACTACATTTTGGAGATTTTGAGTTTCTAAACCCTCCTTTTTCCAGAAAAATCTCCTAGTGTACAAGACGTTTACAGCAATTCCATTGATCGACTGAGGGTAAGAGAAGCTTTTCTCGATGAGGGATGTGATCTCTCCTCCTTCCCACCTGTACTTAATGTACCAAGATCAGTTTTTGCAACCTTACCAAAATGTAGAAACCCTTGTCAATCTCTGCAACATTTTCCGGCCAGCTCTTCGGTGCTGGAGAAGATGAAAGGTTCAATTATACAGGTGGTAGCCATGGGCGGAAATCTGAATAGTCTCCACTTTTAGTTAATGAAAACCTTATTGGTCACAGTTGTATTAAAAAGAAACTAGGGCCCACGGATTTTAACCAACTTCCCATTAATTCGGCAGCTGTAAATCTAAGTAGTGAAAGAAAAAAGGGTAAATCTCCTTTAAGTCTATCATGCAGAATTATGAGATTTCCTCAAAAGTAATTAAAGATTACATTTTTTCCTCCAACCAACGGCAACTTCCTATTATGGCCTCCACAGATCCTTCTCCTTCAGTTTCTGGTTTCTGCAACAAGACTAATTAGTTTGGAAGCATAATTCAAAGATCCTTCTCCTTCAGTTTATGCTTCAGCCGCCTCTCGGCAGCATAATTCAAAGCCTTCTATCTCAGCAAACATCCTGACCTTTTGGAGGTTTGCAGCTCCAAAATCCAAACTTCTAATCGTCTTTCCAAGTCAGTAAACTCAGGCTCTCCTGTCAAGCATTTCAAATATTCAAAACTCCCCTTTTTTAACTTTAAAGTTAATTTGTTGCGAGACTCCCCTTGTCGTGCCGACATTGACAAACCGACCTCCAAGACCTTGGAGTTTCCATTTAGTGACAGTAGTGAGGAGTCCTTGGGATTTCCAAATGGTTTTGATTTCAAGAATAATGAAAAAATTGAAGGGGCTGATCTCTCTCCTCTATTTGATGAAGCCGGTGTTGTTCCCATCAAAGTTCCCTTGGAATTGCCAAAGGATCTGCCACCCTTGGTCAATGATTGTGGAATCATTTTGATTTAATGAAAATTTGATAACCTTTCTCCTTCTCATCTAGGCCAATGAAGATAATTTCTCGATAGTAGAAAATGCAAATTAGTTTTCTTTCGAGATCTGATTTCAGCCACCTTTTGGTCCAATAATCGGGTACTTCGTAAGATTTAAAGGCTGCAGATAAAGTGTTAGGATTCTAGTCTCTTGAACACTTATTCAGAACTAATTCTCTCATATTCAAGAAAGAGCAAAAATTTCTAATTGAAGCAACTGATGGCTTCTTCTTGGTTTTCCCTTCTCCTTTCAAATTGAAGCATGTGGTATTCAAAATTTCAATCTGATGTGGGCGCTTTTCATCAAAGTGTTTATATTTTCTTTGTATTAAGATCTTTACTAGTGTCTCAACTCTTTGTTGTTTTGGTTCTTTTGTTGTTTCTACTTTATGATTGTTTGTTGGTCGTTTTCCTATATGTTTTGTTTGGGTTCTTCTTTGTTTAGTTTGTTTGGATGACTTGGTCTTTTTCTTATTTTGCTCTTAGTACTCTTGTACTTTGAGCATTAGTTCATTTATTATTAATAAAGAGGTTTGTCTCCGTTTCAAGAAAAGTGGTAGTTAGCAACCTCATCATTTCCAATCAAGAAACTAGTATCCAAAGAAATTCATAAATACATTCCTTGAAAAACAGAAATACATTAGGAAACAAAAAGCAGAGAAATGGAACAAAGAAAAGCCAAAAAACTCAAGTGGTGAAGGCTGGCCGGTTCAAACACAAGTCTTGAATAGTATAGGCGCTAAACTCCTTTGTCAAAGTACACCAGGCGGCTGATTTTGATTTTATTCTTGGAGATTTCTCTCATTTTGTTCTTTAGGCTACATCAGTTAATCTAGGACAAATGTATATTCAGTTTCATAGTTGTTAAGGTGTGAACATTCTAAAATATTTACCTTGTATAGTAAGCATTCCAGATAAAATTCGTTTTGTGCACTCTTTGAAGAGTCCTTTAGGCCGGCTAAAGATAACAACCATAAGATCCACAAGCGCGTACACAGCACTTTTTGGTAGCCACTCCCCATCAATAGGATATGGTGCCAACTCAAGTTTGTCTCTAAATGTTCTTCTTACGTTTCCAAAATGCCCAGGTTCCAAAGATTCTTTGCTCAAGGAAGTTGGTCTAGTTATACTTCTAAGCTGTTCCTGAAGCTGAGCATGTTTTCCAGTGAGAGCCAACCTATCTTTATAATGTAGATCAGACCTGGATAGACTCTGATTTAAAGCATTCATTTCTTTAGTCAGATCTTCTATGTACTGAGTCTGTTGCAAATCAGCCTTCATAGCAGCATCTAATTTATCTAAATGTTGAGCAGCATTCTTGTAGTCACAGATCCGAAGTCGATAAAATATGTGCAGCAGCTCATTGTAAAATAATAAACCAACACACTGCTGTCTCTTTATTGGAGAGGTAAGACCAAGACCAAGGAGTGAAGAAAGAGTAAGTAAACGTGTACAAATAATTCTAATCAGAGCAAAAAAATTACATTTAAAGATAGATAAGCCTAGTCATCTTTAGATGTTGAGTTGCTGACATACAACTACGGAGAACATAAAAGGGAAGAAATCCACTTACTTTCTCAGGTTCAATAGATTCCCAGACCTCACCACATTTGTTAACAGCTTGTTCAACAGAATTGTCATCGTACCATTGCATAAGGTGCACATGAAGGATAGAAGTAGCAAAAAACATCTTTCACGAATAAAAACAAGATAATTAGTTGGATGTGTATGAAAGCCACTAAATTTTTTAAATGAATTTTATTAGTGAAAGGAGGCAAAACTAACACAAAGAAGTTCAATCAAGAAATTCAACCCAAAAGGAAGTATCATATTTCAATATAAGTCCTTTTGGTAGTTGAGTTTACAAGTGTTCCATAAACTGATTCTCCTTAATTAGTAATAGAAGTTGCAAGCTGCATCTACCCAAAAAAAAAGAATGAAAAAATGAAGGGATCATCCTATATTAAATTTTTTTTACTTATAACAGAGCACTAAACAAAGAACCCAAAAGCAACTTTTTCAGAAACCTTGAGGGTTTGATAATTTAATTATTTTCCTGGTGCCATTTTTAGAAGATTTTGGTCTGCAATGGTGAATTCTGTATTGTTCCGGGTTTTTCTAAAAATATTTTTGTGTAGACAAGTTGGTGAAAGAGAGAACCTTTAAGAAAAATACCTCATAATGGATTGATGAAGTTGGCTGGCCCTTAATTAGAGGCCAAATCAACTGGAAATTACGGCCCTTAATTAGAGGCCAACTCAACTGGAAATTACAGAGAAAGTTACACAAGGAGTTACCCCATGGTAACTACTTGAACTAAACAAAATAAACGTAAAACAGGAGATCTATCAATCTTTTTTTTTAAACGGAGACAAAACCTCTTTATTAATATGAATTCAAAGTAAAAGAGATTTATACAAAGAGAGTAATAAAGAAGTTATAATCAAGGGAGTCCTAGAGGGATCAAGAGGCGCACTCGGACATTTCAGCTAGGAGATCTATCAATCCTAAAACAGAAAAATCCTAACCATCCAAACAACCACAGCTCATTGCATTAAATTCCTAACTACCATTCTTTTTTATAAACTCCTAGGTCGCTTGTATTCCACGAAAGGACTTTCAATGTGTTGGAGAAGTTGAGAGTCCCACATTGGAAAAACCAAGGGGACTCATACTCATATAAGATAGGTGGGCTACTCCTCACATTGCCAATTGGTTTTGAGATGGAACCCCATACTATCAAATTTAACACAATGCACTACCACATCCAAGACTACTTTAACTACTGGAGATAAAGTTTGTAGAACTCAAAGGAAAGATATACCACAAGCTTCAATGATGCCATGCATGTGCTGTGGGATTTCTTCTCTGAATTTATGGAGAGGAGGTTGTTCTTCTTCTATACCTTCCTCCAGAAACAACTCACTGACATCATTCCTTTCCCCTCTCCCCTCTCTCCTCTCTCCTCTCTCCTCATTCCTTTCTGGTAGTCTGTCCTTTTCGACAAGCATCAAAGTTCAGAATGGAGGTTGTTAGTTGTAAAATCAATCAATCGCATAACTGTATTTGGAAAGAGGATGGTAGTTGTATCATTGAAGATGTGGAAGCCAACAGATATATTTCTATTTCTGATGATGAATTCCGATGGACTCAGTCTGCTATATCATAACTCCTCATAACTCCAGTTGATCGATTCTTCAAAAAATATGCTGACATTGATAGAGGACGGCTGAAGGGTTCCAAGTTTCAAGCAAAGTCCGGGTGGGTCCTTAGTTGTAATCATTGGCCTTATTCAGGTCACTCCATTTTAAGAGTTTGCTCCGGAGAAAATCAACAAGGTTGGATGCCGTTTTGCAAGATGCTGGAAAAATTTGTAGAAAAAGTGGATTATATCAAATGGTCCTCAGGCAACACAACCAAGATTCCCCCTCTGTCATCGGTAGAAAATCTAAGCTATGTAGAGATGGTCAAGTCCAGTAGTGTTAAAACCCTTGTAACAAGGCCTGAAAAAAAGAAACCCCGCCAGGTCTTTAGCCAAAAAGGCAAACAACATGTGATCATCACTCCTCCCCAAATCAAAAGCAATGGTTAATCAAAAATCATGAAGTGGCCAAGTTCAATTTCGAGTCTATGGATTATATCCAAATTATTTGCATCTGATGACTGGAGATCGATCCGCAATCGGCTAAAAAAGATATTTCAAACCAATATTGATATAATCCCTCTCTTTTATGAAAACGCTCTCATTAGTTTCGATCAAGGTTCAATCAGTGACTTCATCAGTGAGGAAGGAAAGTGGCAGGCCTGGGGGAATCACCATCTCAAATTTGAGAATTTTGAAAAATTCTATGAAACATAGTAGGCCACTTGTTTTAAAAGGATATGGAGGTTGGCTTAAAATCGAGAATCTTCCTTTGGACTATTGGTGTAGAAGCACGTTTGAGGTAATTGAAGTTCATTTTGGAGGTCTTATTGACATAGCCACTGAAACATTGAATCTAACAAACTGTAGTGAAGTCCGGATTTAGGTTAAGAAGAATTTATGTGATTTTGTTCAGAAATTACAGACCTAAAGAGGGGAAGAATATTTCTGCATTTCGGCAATTTTGAATTTCTAAACCTTCTGATAGAACACCAAGTAGTGTGTTCTACTAATTTATTAATCAGCCAAACTTTTACAGAAAACAGTACTAACACAGTTTTGAAAACAAAGTACAAGATAAGAACTAATACAAAGATAAACCAAGTTCAACATAAAACATCAAAACAGTAAAGTACTTCACAATAATGGAAATACCTTGCTACAGACTACAGAAACTGAACACATTCTGCATTCCCTGCTCTCCAGGAAATTACAGCCCTCCACTTCCAGAAACTGATAACCACCCCTCTCTTCCCTTCCTTCTTTCCCTTTTAACTCTCTCCCATGTAACTAACCGTGGTCCCCACCAAGGTGGTTTCCACTTCTTTCTCCATTTCCCTTCTCTTGTTCACGTGCAACTGCTCCCTTTTTCCTCCTACTATATTGTAAAATAATTGGTGGTCTATCATTACTCCCCATCTCCAAAGACACCTTGTCCTCAAGGTGGAAATGAGGAAATTGTTGAGCGAAATCATTACAATTCTCCCCTGTGGCTTCATGTGGTGGAAGTCCTTGCCAACGAATAAGTACCTCCCACTCGTTTGTAGATGTATGTTTCCGATAACCAAGTATTTCTATAGGAATAGCCACCCACTCCACATTTGCTGTCAAGAAAGGAACTAATGGATGCACATCCCTAAGATCGCCGACCACCTTCTTAAGCTGAGATACATGGAATACTGGATGAATAGCAGCTGTATTCTAACTTATAGGCAACTGGTCCTATTTGTGCAATCACCTTGAAGGGGCCAAAAAATTTAGGAGACAACTTTTCATTCCGTTTCTTCCTCACTGAAATCTGTCTATAGGGTCGAAGTTTAAGAAACACCATATCACCTTCTTGAAACTCGACGTGCCGTTGCTTCTTATCAGCATACTTCTTCATTCGATCTTGTGCCAATCGAAGATTCTCCCTCAATATTCCCAAAATAACATCTCTATCTTGCAATTGTTGATCCAACGTAGAATTAGGGGTTTCCATATCTCCATAATAGATCAGTGGTGGAGGAAGTCGACCATACACTGCTTGAAAAGGAGTAATACCAATCGACTGCTGGTACGTGGTATTATACCAATATTCTGCCCAATGCAGCCAACGCAACCATTCCTTCGATCTTTCTCCACAAAAACACCGCAAATAAGTTTCCACTCCTTTGTTGACCACCTCTGTCTGTCCATCAGATTGTGGGTGATAAGCTGTACTTCTGCTCAATTTTGTACCTGACAGCCAAAACATCTCTTGCCAGAAATGACTAAAAAATACTTTGTCACAATCAGAAACTATAGATTTAGGATAGCCATGTAATTTAATTACCTCTTTAACAAAAGCTTCAGCCACGGACTTCGCAGTGTAAGGATGTTTCAAAGCAATAAATGACCATACTTACTCAGCCGAATCAACAACAACCATTATTACCTCATGTCCTTCAGATTTCGGTAAACCATCAATAAAGTCCATAGATATCTCACTCCAAATGGAATCTGGAATTTCCAATGGCATGAGTAATCCCGCGGGAGATAAAGCCAGTGTTTTGTTGCGTTGACATGTCATACACTCATCACAATATTTCTGCACATCAGCCTTCATACCTTCCCAATACAACTCACCTATCAACCTTTTATAAGTCCATAAATAGCCCGAATGCCCACCAAACACTGAATCATGATAAGTATGAAGAATTGTAGGCAATAAGACTGAATTTCTGGAAATGACCAATCGCCCTTTATACCTTAGCACACCATGCGGCATAGTAAATCCAGTAACATCTTCTCCCTTCTCAAGCTTGTCCACAATTTCCTTCAACTTCTCATCTCTATCTACCTTTGTTTTAAGAATGGAAACATCCAACAATGATGAAACAGTAAGTTGATTAAGTTGGGCAGTAGGAGGAACACGAGACAAGGCATCTGCTGCTTTGTTTTCTAGTCCCGGTTTATACACGACATCAAAATTGTAGCCAAGAAGCTTAGTAATCCACCTCTGATGTTGAGGTTGGATAACCCTTTGTTCCAATAAAAACTTCAATGATCGTTGATCAATTTTTACTACAAACCTCCTGCCCAAAAGATAAGGTCTCCAACGTTGCACAGCCAAAACTACAGCCATTAATTCCCGTTCATAAACTGGTTTAGCACGATCCCTCATAGTTAATGTCTGGCTAAAATAAGCAATTGACCGATGATTTTGAATTAAGACAGCACCTACCTCATATCCAGAAGCATAAGTCTCTATTTCAAATGGCAAGGAAAAAATCTGGCAGTGCTAAGATTGGGAGAGTCATCATAGCCATCTTTAAATTCTCAAAAGCTTTAGCAGCTGCAACAGTCCATTCATAAGCTCCTTTCTTCAATAATTGAGTCAAAGGAGCAGCCACACTTCCATAATTCATTACAAATCTTCGATAATATCCTTTCAACCAAGAAATCCACGAACTTCACGGACATTAGTGGGCACGAGCCATTCGTTGATAGATCTAATTTTCTCGGGATCAACCTCTACACCCTTGCCCGAAATTATATGGCCAAGATACTCCACCTTCATTTTGGCAAACCCACACTTATGCATATTAGCATATAATTTATTCTCTCGCAGCACCTCTAACACCCATTCTAAATGTTGAAGATGTTCATCCAAACTTCTACTGTAAATTAAAGTATCATCAAAAAAGATTAAGACAAACCTGTGTAGGTATGGTTTAAAGATACTATTCATCAAAGCTTGAAACGTTGATGGTGCATTGGTGAGCCCAAAAGGCATGATAAGAAACTCATAATGCCCCTCGTGAGTTCTAAAAGCTGTTTTCTCCACATCCTCTTTACACATTCTAATTTGATGATATCCCACCTTAAGATCAATCTTCGAAAATATATTAGCCCCATTAAGTTCATCAAACAATTCCTCTATTACTGGAATAGGAAACTTGTCTGAAACGGTCACACTATTCAACGCACGATAATCTACACAAAACCGCCAACTACCATCTTTTTTTTCACCAACAAGACGGGGCTCGAATATGGACTGGTACTAGGTTTAATTATGCAAGATGCCATCATTTCATCAACCAATCTTTCCATCTCCTCCTTTTGCTGGTATGCATATCTATAAGGCCGGACATTGACTGGATTAGTCCCCTTCTTAAGATGTATATGATGTTCAATGGTACGTTGTAATCGCAACTCTCCAGGCCAATCAAAAACATCTTCATACTTAGCTAGCACGGCTGGAATAGACTCATGAATGGTAGGCAATTCATCAATCCCATACAACTCTACAAATGCCATTCCACCTTCCAAAGATCTACACTCAATTAGAAATCCCTAATCAAGTTCTGTCCATGTCTTCATCATGTGCTTCAAACTCACCCTACCCTTCGTAAGACTTGGATCTCCCCTTAATACAACCTTCTGATAGAACACTGATATAGTGTTTCTATTTTATTGATACCTTCAACAGAAATTACAATATAAAAGAACAAACAAGTAAAAAGAACTCTAACCCTTTGCCCTTCCTCTCTTTCAAGGAATGTTGCAGCCCAATATCTCACCAAAATCTTCCTCTCTTTCTTCCCTCCCCAACTTCCTATTTATAACCATCTAACTGCCTTATGTAACTAACTACCCTTAGCTCTATCTAAATCTAGGTATCTAACACCTTCTTCCCATTTTGTATGAATGTCAAAGTAAGTTTTCGTCAATCCACTTCGATTACTCCTAATGTATGTAGCCATTGCATACCAAGAATGACATCCACTCCCCCCAATTCCAATGGCAAAAAATTATCCACAACCTTTCATTCACCCAATAGCAGTTCCACTTGTTTACACATTCCCTTCCCTTTTACAGCAGATCCAGAACCCAAAATAACCCCATAATGAGAAGTTTCCTCCAACGGCAACAACAATTGAGTTACTAACTTTTCAAATATAAAATTATGGGTCGCGCCGCAATCTATCAATACTACTACTGACCTTTCTCGAATCATACCTTTAATTTTCAT
This sequence comes from Cucumis hystrix, assembly GCA_025688845.1. Lineage (NCBI taxonomy): Eukaryota > Viridiplantae > Streptophyta > Magnoliopsida > Cucurbitales > Cucurbitaceae > Cucumis > Cucumis hystrix. The sequence goes on from CM046888.1 coordinate 27,004,075, forward strand.
AGTTCCAGGGTTTGTTAATCCCACCACCGAATTTATTGATAATTCGATCACGGGTTCTTCTTGTTTAACAACTTCAGTCTCCTGTATCTCAGTTTTCACTTTTGAATCCTCTTCTTCAACTACTTCCAGTTCTTCCCCATTTTCCCCAACAACTAAGACTCTAAGTTCCTTATGATCTTTCACTTTACACTTATGGCCCACAAAAAATCTTTCCTCACAACAAAAACAGGGACCTTTCTCACGTCTAGCCTGAAATTCAGCATCAGAAAGTCGTTTTAGTGGTCCTTCTCGTCGATTAGGATCACCAGCCACTCCTGGAAGTGTAATCGTCCGCATTGGAACAGTCCCTCCTGACTTATTATCGTTAGAAATCACAGGAATTTGAGGTTTAAAAGAAGCAGAAACCTGGAATTTTCCATCCGCTGCACGTTTGAAACTTGATTCTCCCCTTATCACTTCTCGGTTCTCAATCTTTTGGGCCAAATTCATCATTTGAGCAAGCCCCATAGGTTCCCAACATTCCATATCTGCCTTGATCCATGGTTTCAAACCATTCATAAATGTCTCTTGTAAGACAGCCTTATGTAGAAAAGGCAATGGAGCTACTAATTTATCAAATAAATTCCGATATTCTTTCCTTGCTTGATCTTTAAAAATCTTCCCATAATTGATCCCTCACGACCTGATCGAAATCGAACAATAAGTCTCTTGTTTAAATCGTCCCAATTAACAAACGGTTCACGATCTTCATGAGATCTATACCAATCCAAAGCTGCTCCATCAAAACTAATAATGGACACAGTCATTTTTTCTGTCTCACTCAGTTTGTGTATCTGAAAGTATATCTCAGCCCTAAACAACCAAGAATCAGGATCATTTCCCACAAAAACTAGCATTTCAATTTTTTAAAATTTGCTTCGGTCGCCCGCAGAATCTTCACCCTCCAACTTGGTATGTTTTTCCTCAAATTTTCCTCCCATCATCGTCGAATCACTGACATCAACCATGCTGTCAATTTTACTTGATGATCCTTCTAGTACTTCTTCCATCGTTGTCTTCCCTTTGATCATTCCTTCAATATATTTCAGCAGTGTTTCTTGTTGCTATTGTTGCTTCTCAGCCTGTACTCCTAACCTCTCAATACTCTTCGCCAAAGATGACATGTTTTCCTTGATTGTTGGCAGATCATGTAATTCTGCTCGAATGCCGGATATTTCTTGATCTACCATTTCCAACTTTTCCTCAATTCGTTTTTGAGCCATGATATAGAACTTCACAGATTCGAATTCTCTGATACCAAAATGATAGAACACCAAGTAGTGTGTTCTACTAATTTATTAATCAGCCAAACTTTTACGGAAAACAGTACTAACACAGTCTTGAAAACAAAGTACAACATAAGAACTAATACAAAGATAAACCAAGTTCAACATAAAACATCAAAACAGTAAAGTACTTCACGATAATGGAAATAACTTGCTACAGACTACAAAAACTGAACACATTCTGCATTCCCTGCTCTCCAGGAAATTACAGCCCTCCACTTCCAGAAACTGACTAACCACCCCTCTCTTCCCTTCCTTCTTTCCCTTTTAACTCTCTCCCATGTAACTAACCGTGGTCCCCACCAAGGTGGTTTCCACTTCTTTCTCCATTTCCCTTCTCTTGTTCACGTGCAACTGCTCCCTTTTTCCTCCTACTATATTGTAAACTAATTGGTGGTCTATCACCTTCCTAATCCCAGCAAAGCCCTCGGTTTGCTAGATGGTTTTGTTCCTTCATTAATTTTAACTCTTCCAAAGGTGGTAAATCTTCTAAAGCTCTGAATATAGTTAAACACTACATCAGAAAGTAAACTTCTTTCAATAATACATGAACAACCTTACTAAAATTAGAACTGAACGAATATAATGAGGACGCTAAGGGGGTGTCAACCTAGTTGAGATGTCCGGGTGCGTCTACTGATTCCTAGGTTATTTTGCTTATTGTATAACTCTCTTGAGCTTTTGTCTTGTGATAATCTTTAATAAAAGAGACTTGTTTCCCTTTAATAAAGAAAACAATAATCAACTAATTACTTAGCAAGAATCTGTTATTGTGCTTTATTCTCTTGCTAATGTTTATAGTAGAGAGGCCTTTTGAATATCAATATGTGTTGCTTTCAGCGATGAAGTGCATGATGAACCCATCCACGGCTTTGTTGAACACCAATCACTGGCCATTCGTTTTCAAAAAGAAGGCGATTCTTGGGGAGAAGTTTCGCCACTTCAAGAGAAAGTACCACATGCCTGTACTCATAGATATCATCAAAGTATTTCTCAGAGTATTGAATCTGATTCATCGCACCGAATTAGACACAGAAAAATGCTAGGGCTTATTCAATTTTAGACAAGCGATGAGGAAGAAGATCGGCTCATGAAGAAATCTCCAAACCCATTTGGCAAGCCAAGTCAAATTTTTGTGATTGAAAGCTTGATTCCTAAACCTCCATGAAGCTTGGATTGAGAAGCCAAATTCCATCAAACCAAATTATTTAATTTGCTGCAATAGTTCCTTCCCGAAAGAAATTTTGCATACCACATTCTAAATCCAAGCTGCTGAAGAGAGCATGAGGAAAATAAACATATAGTAAATATGGAGATTGTTTGACACTGACCTGCTTCCAGAAAATCCTTGTTGCTAGCTGTTCATCGAAGCTTTTTTGTTGTAGAACTGCTTCTAGCAAATCCCACACAATTGATGCCTTTTCAAAATCTAGTTACAAAATTCACCATTTCTTCTTTTCAACTTTATGGTCTTCCACAACTTCATTTCCCAATCAAGAGAGGGTCAAATATTTGTCTTCCTTCTACAACCGCACTTTGGCGGGGAGAGATGATAAAAGGCATAACTTCCTTAATTCTTTCTGCCAGGACTTTATCCTGGATCTTGGAAATTGAGGAAGTCAAACTGATTGGTCTAAAGTCCTTTACAAAGGTACCTGTCTTGGTTTTTTAACAAGACAAACAAAATTTGCTCTCAAGCAAGCATTCACTCAACAGCTTTTGATAATCTCAACATGGCCATTTCGATGAAATTCACTTAACAGCTTATTTTTCTTCCTAAGAATTAACTCCACAGCTTTTGGCAATCTCTTATGCAAAAGTTCCAAAATTTATGTAGAATTATGTGGTAAACCGTCTGGTCCAAGGGCGTTTTTACCAAGTCACTTAATTCCAATTCAAATTTTTTCATCCATAAAGGGTGTAATGAGCTCGGAATTTTGTGAATCTAAAAGCCCAAAACTGAATTCCATACCGAGTTAGAAGGCATATATCTATTTCCAGACATGTTCTGATACACTGAGTCAAGAAAACTGATTATTTCCTCCCCCATCTCATTAAAAGACAGCAAAGAAGTGCCCGTAGAATGCAATTCTGACATTGAAGACTTTCTTTCCTTTGCTGACAGCATTCGGTGAAACAAACTTGTGTTTTCATCCCCCTCTTTGAGCCATGAAATTTTATACTTTTAGAGATAATTTCTTTCCTCGCACTTATATAAGGATAACTGTAGCTTATCTAATCCCATGACCAATTGGAGAAGTTTTTTGTGATCCATTGCATAGGATCCTTTTTAGTGATTTCATCTTATCAATGAAATTTTATGTTTCCTATCAATATATATATAAAGAAAAAACAAACAGATATGCTTCCAGAAGAATAAAGAAATATGGCAGTGAGCACGAAAACAAAAATTTAGATGCCAACCTGCAGTTCAGGATAGCATATCTCAGCTGAAAATACGTATCCCGACTCCAAGGCAGAGATTGAATTTTGATAGTCTCCTTCAATAATCAAAGCATTTGCTAGCTGTGAATTGAAGTTGCAAGACCATAGCTTCACCGACAGTCTTAAATGAGTGCATGAAGAAAAACACAAATAAGTAAAGTTGATAAAGTAGCACTAAATCAAAAAAAATTGCAGGATGATCCATTATTAACAACAACAAAAAATGAGAGGGCAACAAACAAACCAAAAAAGAAAAAATAAATAATTACGTTACTTGGCGAAAGAAATGTAGAAATAATTCATTAGGCTTACGGAACTATGATAAATGCTTACTCGTGACCAGCAGAATTGGTGAGATCAAGACCCTTATAAAGAAGTTGTTTCTGGGGAGGAATAGCACCGACGAGATGATAGCATTGGCTTAATAAGCTATAAGCCCGGCACTTCAATTCGAAGCATGATGGAATAGACTTCAGTAACAATTGCTGCCGGGAAAACCCATCGTTCATAAATAGCTAACTCTACGTCATTATTTGTGCGAAATAAAAAAAAGATAAATAAATCATACAGAACGCTCGAGATGGGATTTGGCATGATTGACGTTGTGAGAATAAGTGAGCAGAAGGGTGGCAATTCGAAGCCGAGTCTTGACCTCAAGGACTGGAAAGAAAGAGACGGGACTTTGGCATATGGCTTCCAAACACTTTATTGCCTTCCCTAATTCCCCCTGCTTCTCGTGGTAATCTGCCAGCCTCCACAATCCCTCCGCCACTGCTTCCATGTCGTGAAATGAAGTTCAGTTGAAAGGATGCTTTCGTCCTCCCCGCGCCAAAATTAAGTAGATTTCTATTTTTCAGTAGGGGGGTCAATTAGATTGGTGCCAATTTTTAGTCGCCAGGAAGGGGATGCCAAAGCTCGGACGACAATGAAGGAATATTTTCATATAATATTATAAGGGAAAAAAATTAGGAATACTCAGAGGATTGTGAAAAAAGAATATGTATACAAAATACCTTTTAGTCATATGTGGTTGAGAGTATAAGTGGTTTTATATGTAATTATATTTTTAGTTCCATGTTTTCTAATACTATATCTTTTTTAATCTTACGGAATTAAAAAGTTGAGTATTTTTTTTCCTTTTTTTTTTTTTGGTTAATTTACAAATGTATAACAAAATAGTAAAATATTTACAATTAGTATACCAAAAAAACCAATTGAAGCATACATTGTATTTTTAACAAATTACGGAGTTGCTCTTCTTCTTCACCTTCTTCGTTGAAGCCAAACATGTGCCAAATCCGTAACACTCACACTGCCAATGGTAAAAAACATACCACCGGAGTCAACCCACATTGTCTATGATCAATACTCGATCTAGGGTTTAGGGTTTTAGGGTCTAGGGTCTAGGGTTTTTTATTAGGGTTTGGGGTTTCTTAGGGTTTGGGGTTGTAGGGTTTAGGGTTGAAGGGTTGTAGGGTTGTAGGGTTTAGGGTGTAGAGTTTAGAGTTTAGGGGTTTAGGGTTCAAGGTTTTCCAGGGTTTTTCAGAGTTTAGCCAACAAAGAAACGACCCAATTTTGAACAATGTAAAAAATTCTCAAAAATTCACATCTAACTACTAGGATCAGTGATGTCCTATGGATCAGTTTGAGTTATATTAAAGTTTTTTTCCATAAAAATTGATCAGTGATGCCCTAGACTCAGTTTTTATTTTTGTCCCAAAACTTCTCTCCGAAGGATTTATCTTTTTTTGTTTTTATCTTGTACCTTTTTAGCTCAATGATAGTCGGCTGATAAGTGTGACATCCTATCTCTTGCATACTCTATGACACAGAAAAATAGTCTAAGGGTTGATAACCTACAAAGAAACGACCCAATTTTGAACGATGTCAATAAGTCTCGAAAATTCACATCAAACTACTAGGTGGTCTCATTTTGAGTTATATTAAAAAAAATCCCACAAAAATTGATTAGTGATGCCACAGACTCAATTTTTATTTTTATCCCAAAACTTCTCTCCGACTTTGTTTTCATCTTTCACCTCTTAAGCTCCTTGAATGTTGGAATCATAAGTGTAGCATCCTATCTTTTTCATACTCTATAGCACACAAAAGTAGCCTGAGGGTCGGGATTGGTGCTTGTTAGTGGTGTCCTATGGTAGCACCCAAAATGTTGGAAAAATGGTCAATGCTATAGCTTATAAAAAAAGGACCCAATTTAGAACAATGTGAAAGGTCTCGAAAATTCACATCTAACTACTAGTTGGTCTCATTTTGAGTAATATTAAAGTTTTTCGCCCACAAAATCTAAACAGTGATGCCCCAGATTTAGTATTTATTTTTCTCCCAAAACATGCCTTTGAAGGGTTTCATTTTTCTTTGGTTTCATTTTGCACCTGATAAGCTCCTTATCTTTTGCATACTCTATGACACAAAAAAGTAGCCTAAGGGTCAGAATTGGCGCTCGTTAGTGGGTACAATGGTAGTATCCAAAACGTTAGAAAAATGGACAATGCTATAGCCTACAAAGAAAGGACTCAAATTAGAACAATGTGAAAGTTCTCTAAAATTCATATCTAACTACTAGGTAGTCTCATTTTGAGTAATACTAAATTTTTTTGCCCACAAAAACTGAACAGTGATGCCCCAGACTCAGTTTTTATTTTTGTCCCTAAACTTTTCTTCGAAGGGTTTTATTTTTCTTTGTTTTCATCTTGCACCTCTTAAGCTCCTTGATTATTGGAATCATAAGTATAACATCCTATCTTTTGCATACTCTATGGCACAGAAAAGTAACCTGAGGGTCGAGATTGGTGCTCATTAGTGGTGTACTATGGTAGCATTCAAAACGTTGGAAAAATGGCCAATGTTATAGCCTACAAAGAAAAGACTCAATTTAGAACAATGTGAAAGGTCTTGAAAATTCACATCTAACTACTAGGTGGTCTCATTTTGAGTAATATTAAAGTTTTTTGCCAACAAAAACTGAACAATGATGCCCCATACTTAGTTTTTATTTTTGTCCTAAAACTTGTCTTCTAAGGCTTTCATTTTTCTTTGTTTTCATCTTGCACCTCTTAAGCTCCTTGACTGTTGGAATCATAAGTGTTGCATCCTATCTTTTGCATACTCTATGGCACAGAAAAGTAGCCTGAGGGTCGGGATTGGTGCTCGTTCGTGGTGTCCTATGGTAGCACCCAAAACGTTGGAAAAATGGCCAATGCTATAGCTTATAAAAAAAGGACCAATTTAAAACAATGTGAAAGGTCTTGAAAATTCACATCTAACTACTAGTTGGTTTCATTTTGAGTAATATTAAAGTTTTTTGCTCACAAAAATTGAATAGTGATGCCCCAGACTCAGTATTTATTTTTCTCTCAAAACATGTCTTCGAAGGGTTTCATTTTTCTTTGGTTTCATCTTGCCCCTGATAAGCTCCTTGATTGTGGGATGATAACTGTGGCATCCTATCTTTTGCATACTCTATGGCACAGAAAAGTAGCCTAAGAGTAGGAATTGGTGCTCGTTAGTGGTATACTATGGTACCACCCAAAACGTTGGAAAAATGACCAATGCAATAGCCTACAAAGAAAGGACCCAATTTAGAACAATGTCAAATGTCTCGAAAATTCACATCTAACTATTGGGTGGTCTCATTTTGAGGAATATTAAAAAAAAATTTCCACAAAAACTAAACAGTGATGCCCAGACTCAGTTTATATTTTTGACCCAAAACTTGTCTTCGAAGGGTTTCCTTTTTCTTTGTTTTTATCTTGCATCTCTTTAGCTCATTGATTTTGGGCTGATAAGTGTGACACAGTATCTTTTGCATACTCTATCACAAATAAAAGTAGCCTAAGGGTCGGGATTGGTGCTCGTTAGTGGTGTACTATGGTACCACCCAAAACGTTGGAAAAATGGCCAATGCTATAGCCTATAAAGAAAGGACCCAATTTTGAACAATGTCAAAGGTCTCAAAAATTCACATCTAACTACTGGGTGGTCTCATTTTAAGTAATGATAAAGTTTTTGGCCTACAAAAACTGAACATGTATGCCCCAGACTTAGTTTTTATTTTTGTCCCAAAACTTTTCTTCGAAGGATTTCATTTTTCTTTTGTTTTAATCTTGCATCTCTTTAGCTCATCGATTTTGGGCTGATAAGTTTAAATTAGCTCTTTATGGAAAGTTGGTTCTCAGATCTAAAATTGAAACCAAATCTCAATTATTATTTTATGATATATTTCATTAGTTTTGATTTAGGGGTGACTAGAAAAATAGCAAATTTGAAGTTTTACTTGGGATAAATGGCAAAATTTTATTATTTGTTAATATGGCAAAATCGAAAAATGGAAAAAAAGTATTGATATGAAATTGCCTTAAATGACCCCAGTCTAGTAAAAAAACTCATCTTCCAAATACAATTATTCTCAAAACCCAAAATACCTCCTAATTGAATCACGCATCCCAAATCAAATCAACATATTTTTTTTCAAATTTTTCCAAGCAAAAGACTAACCATCCATAATTTCCCCCCCCCCCCCCCCTCAATTCTCGAAATTCTTGGCCAAACTTCATCTTCTTCATCTCCGTGTCCATCTCAAATTTTCCATCTTAGTAAAATACATTGGCAAATGATGGATTCCTCGCAAGATTTGCGGCCCTCAACGTCATTCACAAAACACATCCGAATAGTACCCTACCTCAATTGACCGCACTTTATCATGTTGTCCATCGACATCTGCTCAATTGTAAATAGGAAGTACTTTAAAAGAAAATTCATAATCGATATTATGGTGCTTTACGTCAACATGTAGATGAGCTCATCAATGTCAAAGAACATCCACTTGGTCATCCACTTGTAGCGATGCAAATAGTACCATGAATTGATTGGGATAGTATTATCGAATTTCTCCTCCTTTAAAAAATAGCAACATATGTCTAAAAAAATTAAATATTCGAAAACGAAATTACAAATAACTAAAATTATGATTTAATAAACAAAAATCTCAAATTAAAAAAAAAACAAATTATTAATATAAATCAACCAAAATCCCAACAATAACAAATTATTATTAATATAAAAAAACAACAAAATCCCAACAACTTCAAATTAAATATATAAATTATTAATAAATAATAATTTTTTGATATAAATTAATAATAAATAAATGATAAATTACAATTTGATTAAGAAAAATCTCAAATATAAAAATAATAACAAATTTCAAATCTCAACAACTTGAATTGAATAACAAACCAAGATAAATTTTCATCTTTTAAAATTAGGAACTCAATATCATAACCTTTTTTTTTATATAGACAAAAATATGATTTTACTTTACATTTAAAAAACACACAAATACAGTCAATTAATGAAAAAAAATTCATATCATCTAAAAATTAAATCATCTTGTAAGTGTTTGTTTACAATTATAATATAATTAAATAAATACTTTGTATTTGTTGAAATTGAAAAATAAATTTCAATATGCAAGATAGATGGAAAAAATTAGTATATTAAAAAAAGTGAAATAAATTAAATCTTCTTGTAAATTGGTTTACAATTCTAATATATAATTAAATAAATACATAAATACTTTGTATTTGTTGAAATTGAAAGAAAAAATCAATATACAAGATAGAAGGAAAAAAAGTAGTGTATTAACAAAAGTGGAATTTAAACATACTTAAATTTTAAAGAATTTAAGAAAGCTTTTTACCATTCAAAAAAATGAAAAATGTGAATAAAGAATGCTTTGTATTTGCTATTTAATTCACTGCTTAGAATCATTAAATAGATTGGGTACTGAATAGTTTCAATATTCAAATATGTTTCCAGCAGCACCAGTCGATAAAAAATGAACAACAAAAAAACAAGACACATATAGATTGGATGACGGAAAAAATTTACCTTGAATACATTATACAAATTCTTGATCAAACAAAGATGAAAATGAAACATATACCTCAACAATGTAACACAATAATCGAGATACCAGAAAGATTCAATAATCCATCTACCATAAAAAAAAAGTCTTTACTCGGTATAAAGCCATTCGTTGTAAGCAACAAAAACTTGTTCGTTATAATTCTATTATTGTCTTCCAGTTGTATAACATACACAAGTTTTAGAATATATTATGCTAAAGAACGTACTATAATTATATAATTAATCTCCAAATAATGTTAAACAAATGAGATATAGCTTATAAATTAGTTTAAAACAACATTAAAATAATGAAAACAAATAACACAAATAACAATATTTCAAAAACATATACAAAATACATATTTTCGAACCATTTTTAAAGATAGAATCGAAAGTTAACTATAAAAATCTATCAACAATTTCTTAAATATGCATTATAGGCATGTAGAAAATAAACATATCAAAATACAATTTAAAATAATAAAAAGAAAAAAAAAGATAAAGATACATATTTTCAAAACTTAACAGAAACACTTATTTCGAAAATTCAAATTTACAGGTAGAAAATATACATATAAAGATATAGTTCAAAATAATAAAAAATGAAAAGATAAATAAACATATTTTCAAAAATTATTAGAAATACATTATTTCATAAATATTTTCATATTCTAATTAAAAAAAATATATATCATGATTAGTTACATAATTTCAAAATTTTATTAATTTATTAAAGATTGAGTTTTAGATAATTGAGAATCTGAATTGAAGATATTCCATTAATTTAGGGAAAAATTTGTTGCAATTTCGTTCAGCAAATATTCCCAGATTTAGTTAGGATTTAACAAAATAATCGGGTTTTGTAAAATACACTGTATTTCCCAAATCTAGCCACCTTTCCCTGATTGAATCTATTAAATTACTCTATATACTTTGAACCTACGAAATATCCTAGAATCAGGGTCAAAGTCAAGAATAACAGACAGTCATAATTACGTGCGTCCCCAATTTGCTAAAAATCTTATTCCTGTCGGTTTTTGCTATATTTCCAACCATCACCTTCAAATTTGTCATTCCTACAAAATGTTGACTTTTGACCAAATGACCATTTTGTTGGATAATCTCACTAACTCTAGTGGGTTATGTGTTGTTGACCCATGAGCTTGTATGTACATGTAAAATCATTATAAATATGGGCTTTTACATTTTTGAGAATTCAATGCTATCTGTAGTTTCTTGGCTCTAGAACATGTAATTGATCCTAGAGGCAAAGCAAGGTCGTCCTGGGTCAGATCATCTTCTCCCCTTTTGAAGGATTCGTCCTCGAATCAAGCTTGTTATCTGCATAAAAAAGAGTTAAGTCATTAACATTAAAAGTAGCACTCACACCATATTTACCTTTAAGATCAATCTGGTAGGCATTGTCATTGATTTTTTTTATCACTTGAAAAGGGCAATCGCCTTTTGGGTTTAACTTCGAGTTTTGTTGATGTGGAAATTGTTCTTGGACCCAAACCAAATCTCCCACTTTAAATTTCATGGGTTTTTGATCTTGGTTGACCTTGTCCACTACCTTGGCATTTTGCTTCTCAGTTATTTCTTTAACCTCTTTATGGAGCTCTCAAATGGTAGTGGTCTCCTCATCAGCTTGAAAATTCACCACCTCCCTAGAAGGAAAAAGCAACAAGTCAATATATATATAGGTGTTAAAAGGTTAAAACCATACACAATCTCAAACGGTGAACATTTAGTGACACTATGAACGGTTGTTGTCACACCCCGCCCTGAGCACATGCTTGCTCGAGACATGACGTGAAGCCAACCGATATCACCCACAGTAGAAAACGATACCAGGTGACCCTTAACCTTAACTCTTGAAACAAAGGACACAACGAAAACTAACACATGACCTTATAAATAACATAACTGAAGAAACTTTTTTTTCTTTTAACATAAACCTTAGATAAATTCATATACAGACACAAAACATAACTTATTTACATAAAAAAAAAACTTACAACTGACCTTTCTATAAACTAAGTTTAACATAACAATGAACGAACTAATCATAAATACAACAAGACACATACGATAATTAAAGAAAATCCTTCAGCGAACAGATAACAACAATTCAGTCCTCGAGAATACGGTCTCTACCTGAAAAGTAGGAAAACATTTTGGAAAGGGTGAGCTAAACGAGTCCAGTGAGTGGTAGTTTTCTAAATAGCTTTCTTGTAAATCTTTGTAACAGTAATACTTAAATCCTTTTAATAGTGAATGATAAATCTTAACATGAAAGCCTTAAACCTTATAGCAATAGTAAAACATAATCCTGATTTTTCTTGCTCGAAACTCAAGTATCTCTTATCCTTCCCCGTTATGAGTAACTTAATCATGCCCCATCACGAGTAAATATTAAGCCTGCTCCATGACGAGTAAATTTTTAAGTCTGCCTTATAACGAGTAATTTTGAGATAGTTTGGTTCCGATAAAACATTTTTAAGCCATAAACCTTAAATCCTTTTGCAATAAGAAATCCTTAACTCACTCAATAACATAACTTCAATAACAATAATCTTGGATAAATATTTTAAACAATGACATGCTTAAAAGCAATTCATAATTAGCTTTAATCGTTTGTAAATCATGCTTTGAAATCCTTTGACAAAATCATTTTTCACTCACAGATACAGATTTAAATCCTTGGCTTATAAATTTAGCAATCTCTTCTTGACTTGAAAAATTCGTATTTTATCCTTGATTAATTCTTTAAACATGAAAATATCCAAAAATTCCCTTAAATATTCCTAAAATAACCTCTATAACATAACACTTGCCCATCTCGTCTAATTTCTTGTCTAGAATACATGACCCGACTTAGAAAAATCATAACTTAAAATCCATAACTTTTTTGCCAAAACTTTCTTCTACGAAGATTCTCTAAAATGTCTTAACTTCCTTACCTCAAAATTTAAGAGCAAAATTCCAAAAGATGAGCTCTATAACTTTCTGAGAGTGAAACTTGCTCAAATTCACCCCAGAACTAACCTTCTCACATCCAAAATGCACAACAGCCCTCATAAAAAAACTTGACACAATTTTTTATTTTTTGAGATTAATTTGAGTGAATTTGATCGAGTGAGTTCTGTGAAATTCTTTGTTGAAGTTACCTATTTATAGGAATCCTTGCATGAAAATATGTTGACACTTTAAACTTGATTAGACTTACCACTTAAGCTCCTAATTACAGCTTAAGCTTCTTCTCCACATCAAAATTCATGTGAACATGATTAAGACACTTGGATTATTCATTAAACCATTTACTATAATCATGCCACATAGTTGTCCAAAACGCAAAGCTAGCCTCCATGGCCATCTCGCCTACTTCCTTGCGCAAACTACGTAACCCGACTTAGAAAAATTGTATCTTAAAATCCGTAGCTCTTTTAACAAAACTTCCTTCTACAAAGTTGCTCTAAAATGTCTTACATTCTTTACCACAAACTTTCAGAGCAAAACGCCAAATGATGAGTTCTGTAGCATTTTGGGAGTGCACCTTGCTCAGATTCACCTGAGACTTGACCTTCTCGCCTTTTCTTAACCAAAATGACAACTTTCATGCATCCAAAATGCCTAGCATCCTTTTTCAACAAACTAGACACAATATCTGAACTTTCAAGACCAATTTTAAGTGAAAATTCATGATTTAGTTGTGAGAAACTCCTTGTTGAAGTTAGCTAAAACGCCTAACCTCTATGATCCTTCTTTCTCGCCAACCTTAAACGCCCAAAACCCCTTTCTAACCTCTATAGCCATTTTGTCAAGCCATCCCAAAATGCCTAGACACATCTCCAAGACGTCAAATAACCTCTCAACACTTGGCCGCCTGCTCCAATGACCACACGCCTGTCCTTTAGAGGTTCTCAAGCCTCTCTTTGTCGCCCAATGACACCCATATGGAGATTCCCTTGCCTTCCTTTGTCGTTCATACAAACCTCCAAAACTCCAACATTAATTCTTTTTTATGCTTAGCCAAATTCTCCCAACCTTTCTCTTTTTCTCAACTCTAAATTTAAATTCCAAATAGTTTTACCTTCTTTTCCTATCAATTTCATTTTCTCTTGTCCTTAATTGACTAACTTTAGCAAATTTTAAAAATTAAAGAAATTTTAGGTTTCAAACCTGTTGTATCCAAACTCAATATAATAAATGGTAGAAAATCCTCCCAAGTTTTGGTATTATTATCTAGTAGAGTTGTAAGCATAGAAACCATTGTCCTATTAACCAACTCAGTTTATCCACCAGTTTGAGGATGACAGGTAATAGAGTAAACTAACTTAGTACCAAGTTTTCCCCGAAGTACTTTCCAAAAATGACTTAAGAATTTCACATCTCTATCACTAACAATACTTCTAGGAGTGCCATGAAACCGATGAACTTCTAGGAGTGCCATGAAACTGATGAAGTATTCATACCCTTCTCGTGCTTTGACATCCATATGTCCACAAAGGTTCGCATGCGCTAGTTCTATGGGTTCCTTGACTTTAAAAAATTTTCCAATAGAAGAATTTGGTAATTTTCCCTTCAATATACTTCAATAAAGTTAACTTCGAGTCTTGTTGATGTGGAAATCATTCCTTTTGAAGGTGGACCCAAACCAAATCTCCCTCTTTAAATTTCATGAGCTTTCGATGTTGGTTGACCTTGTCCGCTACCTTGGCATTTTGCTTCTCAACTATTTCTTTAACCTCTTTATGGAGCTCTCAAATGGTTGTGGTCTTCTCATCAGCTTGAAAATTCACCACCTTATTAGAAGGAAAAGGCAACAAGTCAATATGTGTTAAAAGGTTAAAAATACACACAATCTCAAATAGTGAACAGTTAGTGACACTATGAACAACCCTATTGTATACAAACTCAATATAATAAATGGTAGAAAATCCTTCCAAGTTTTGGTATTATTATCTAATAGAGTCGTAAGCATAGAAACCATTATCCACCAGTTTGTGGATGGCACGTAATGGAGTAGACTGACTTAGTACCAAGTTTTCTCCAAAGTACTTTCCAAAAATGACTTAGGAATTTCACATCTCTATCATTAATAATGCTTTTAGGAGTGCGGTGAAACTGATGAACTTCTAGAAATGCCATGAAACTGATGAAATATTCATACCCTTCTCGTGCTTTGACACTTCTAGGAATGCCATGAAACTGATGAAATATTCATACCCTTCTCGTGCTTTGACGTTCATAGGTTCACGAAGGTTCGCATGCACTAGAACTAAGGGTTCTTTGGCTTTAAAAATTTTCCCAATAAAATATCATTTGGTCATTTCCCTTCAATAAATTCACATGGAGGTAAAAAGTTGTCTGCTAATTGATTTAGATGTATACTATCTGTCAATCTCTCAATCCTATTGAAATTAATGTGACCTAATGTTAAATGCTAAATATAGGCTTTAGAAGAAACTTTTTGCTTTTTTTGGTTGAGTTTTTGTAATTTTAAATATCTCGGTATTTAAAATAGTTTTACACATTTTTAAAAAAAATATAAGTTAATCTCCAATTTTGCAACGCAAACATCAACCTCTTTTTGTAATGAACGCTTCATTAACTAAGGAAAATATTGAACAATCAGTTTGAAGTAAATAATTTACCAAAATCAAATCTCTTTTTCATTTTCGGAACCAATTATACATTATCCATCCTCTAACTTAGAATAACTTAATCTCTCCCACTTCCAAAGTTGAGATGACTTCTCCATATCCAACTCTTAGATTCATAAGCCTCAAGTTGTTGCAAAGAACTTATTACTATAGACAAGAAACCTTATTTTATTAAATTCAGAGTTTATAACGAATAAATCTCTTATTCAATAACAATTTATTGAACAATACCTTAATAACAAATTTATTGAATAATCAAATAATTTAACATTTACAAATCACAAATTTTAGAACATAAAACTCAACCTAACATATATGATTTTTATTTTTAAAAAATTAAAAATAAAAAACCACAAGTAATATAGCTAGTTCAACGGCATAACGATTTAGTTCTTTATAGTCTAAATATTGCAACAATTTAATCACATGCAATAAATATGAAAAGAAGTACTAGTTTGGTCAGAATGGATGGTTCCATTGAATAGATAAGAATGTTTACATTGGTAAACTCAAATTCCGTTTCATAGACCATAAACCCTTTGCCACTCTTACGCATGGGTAAATTCAGATTCCATCTCATGTAATGAAGAGAGTTAGTTTTTTTTTAGAATCTTCTGTTATTCCCTTGAGAGAGAGGAAATGGGAGATTGTGTTTTGGTTGTTTCTATCAAATATCGATATTACTATTTCTTCCTACGGATTCCATCAAATATCCTTGGGCCAACATTCTGTACATCAAACCACCTAAAGGAAGCAACTCAAACACAGTCCTCCACAAAAATGCTGGGCAATCCCCCACGTATATAAAAAAACTAAACCTACCCACATGCAATGCTGTGTTTCTATAAACTCATTGTATTACAGAGAATTTTTAGTAGTAGTTTGAGATTTTGAGCTTGCAGGTTCTCACAGAAAATACTCCCAACTTTCCTGCCGCTACTCGAAGAACCTATTCGTTGTTTAATGCCCGTTTAACTGCTCGCTTAGCCCGCGGGCTGCCAATACTGCACGTTTTTGTGCTTCTTGTGCTCGTGATCGTGCTTATGCCCTCTGCATCGACAAGGCCAATGCTGCTCGTGCTGCTGCGCGATGCTGTGACGCTGCTGCTGTTGTCGCTGCTGACGCTGCAGATGCTGTCGATACCGGCGACCGATTGCGTTGCCACTTGGCATTGCTGCTATTAGTCATACTGGAGCTGTCAATGATTTTGAAGCTGCCAACACGTTATATAACAACCACCCAGGCTATTTTGCTGCTTCTAAGTACCGCTCTTGAGGATGCCAGTGTTGCCAATCGTGCTGCTGGTGGTTGATGAGCTGATGCTGCCATGCGTGCCATTACTGCCGCCAGCATGAGGACCCTAAAAAGTGATAGATGTCTCCAATTATTTGTCAAAATTCTCTTTTGCTGCTCATAATGCGGTTTTCATTAGCTTTAAAGATCCAACTTTTGAAGCCTTCATATTAAACCTTTACAAATTAATTAGCTTCAAATAGGAAGGCTGATCTCAGGACCCAAAAATCGTCCTTTTCAAGGATACTTTTTTTGAATTATTGTTAATTAAAATGCAAGAAATGGTCTTTATCTTGCTTTTAAACTTTTTAATAAAATCTCTACAGTAAAAGAATCTCTAATTATAAGATTAAACCAATAGAAACCCGACCACTGCTACTGCAGTCTTTGTTTGTCTAAAATAGAAGTTGGAAAATCGCCTGTGGATGTTTCAAGTAAATTTATCATGGAATACATAAAGCAATTTACCTTTTGTTCATTATTGTAAGAATCAACCACTCATCGGATACCAAGAAGCTTATACTTCTTCTATTTTTATGATGTAAAGATTATGCTGATATCTTAGTTTTTAAGAGGAGTAATGATAGAGTACTCTTAATCAATATTATCTGTACATATTTTT
>CM046889.1:8039-71057 GCA_025688845.1 Cucumis hystrix
TAAGTGCAAACGAGAAAGAGCGTTTTTTGAAAAAGATACAAGAGTAAGAAAGTTTAGCAAGGACTTGCCTCAAGTTCGGTGTAAGACAAGCCTTTTAGAAGCATCTTGGAGTTGAAATCAGTGTTCAAGATTTCTTTTTTCCTTAGGCATAGCTACAAATCAGTGTCCTGTTTGTGTTTGCTAAGTTTCAACTAATACTCTCAGTATTTATATCTTTGTGCTTATGTGGCAGATTTGTTATCCACTGTAGTGATGTGGGGTGTTTCCTTATTTTCTGCATCTTAACTGCTAATGTTAAATAATTTTGTAGATTCTTGATGCATTTTCAAGTTGTTACTCATATGCTAAAACGGTCGTACAAGTATCTTTTTCCAACACTAATTCTCAAGTAAGTCCAAACCTTTCATTTTTGTTTGTTATGTTGGATCAAGTGGAACACAAATGATAGTAGGTTTATGACTTGTTGGGTGATCCACTCTTATTGTTTATTTATGGGAAATCGAAATCCACCTTATTGTTTCTAATTGAAAGTAATCTACTTTGGTCTCTTGACCAAAAAAGAAAACAGAATCTATTATTCAGTAGAAAATAACTCAACAAAGGCTGGCCGTGAGGTATTTTGTCTTGAAGAGGCAAGACGTAAGCCTCAAATAGTGAATTAAAAACATTTTAAAATTCTAAATTGGTACGATAAAGTACAATTAAACATGATAACACATAGAAGCGGAAAGAAACCTCATAATTTTCACTTAACAATTTTTTTTTTTAATATCCTCATTACTAGTTCGATTATTATCATTAATAAGATTGATTTATTCTATAAATTGTCTTCAATATCTTTAGAGCACAGTTGTAAAGGAGATCCTAGTTCATATTGCCACAACTCAAATCTTAATATTTTTTTGAAGAATTAGGCAAATCACTATTTGTTCCTTTTTTCTATCCTCTTTAAACACCATTACATCACTGTTCTTCCTTTTTACTATCCTTTTTAAACATTGTTGCATGGTATTGTTTGATGAGGAAACTTTTAGAGATTTTTCAATTCATTTCTTTGAGAAGGATGTAGATTAAGCAAGCACATCAGGATGTTTCTTTGAGAAGGATGTAGATTGAGAAAGCACATCAGGATGTTGGGTTTAGGGGTTTAGGGTTGATTTCGTATTTTTTCTTCATTAAGGGTTTTCTTCATTAAGCGTGGAAGAACAAGAGAGAAATAAGTGCAAACGAGAAAGAGCGTTTCTTGAAAAAGATACAAGAGTGAGAAAGTTTAGCAAGGACTTGCCTCAAGTTCGGTGTAAGACAAGCCTTTTAGAAGCATCTTGGAGTTGAAATCAGTGTCCTGTTTGTGTTTGCTAAGTTTCAACTAATACTCTCAGTATTTATATCTTTGTGCTTATGTGGCAGATTTGTTATCCACTGTAGTGATGTGGGGTGTTTCCTTATTTTCTGCATCTTAACTACTAATGTTAAATAATTTTGTAGATTCTTGATGCATTTTCAAGTTGTTACTCATATGCTCAGTTGGAAAGGAGATCCTAGTTCATATTGCCACAACTCAAATCTTAATATTTTTTTTGAAGAATTAGGCAAATCACTGTTTAGATGCGGACTACTTTAATACTTCAATGAGACATTTTGTGGCTGTACAGGAACAACTATGTGAAAGAGACCTGGCTATTTGCAAACTGGAAAGGAAAATAGAAGATAAAGATAGGGAATTGCAATCAATTAAATTAGACAACGACGCGGTGTGTTGTTTTTTTTTTTCCCCTCATGCTTGATTTGCTTGCATAAGAATGTTTTGAAATGATTTGTTTTTTTCTTCACTAACCCTTTTATTCTATAGTTTCTTCACAGGCTTGGGCCAAGGATGATCTTCTGCGAGAACAAGATAAGGAAATAGCAACTTAAAGGTTACATTTTTTGTTGATGCCCTTCAATTTTTCCCTTCTTTTGCCATTGATTTTACTTTTTGCTTACGCTAACATCCTAACACTTTTTGCTTACGCTAACCCTAGACCCTAGAGACCAGAGAGACCAGAGAGACTAGACCCGACCCTAGACCCCAGACCCGACCCCAAACCCGACCCCAGACCCTAGACCCTAGACCCTAGACCCCTAACCCCCCTGATGGAAACCAGAAACTTCAAGAAATCTTACTTTTATTGATAGCAGATTCAACAATGAATCTAAGGTACAACCCTAATAAGAAAGCAATTGAAAAATCAAACTCTCCTCTGTTATCCTATCTCTCAAGGAAGAACAGAACTTTTTCTTAACTGAAATTCTACCTAACTCTCCCGCCTAAACTTTCCTCTTTATTTATACTCAACTATCTCACACGTGTCACTCTACACACGTGCCGCTGCTCTTCTTCCCTCTCCTACTATAATGATATAGTATCGGAGGTCTATCATTACTCTCCCTCTCCAATTTCACCTTGTCCTCAAGGTGAAAATCTGGAAATCGTCGTTGCAAATCTTCATATAATTCCCAGGTTGCTTCGTGTTTTGGTAGCCCCTTCCATCTTACTAGCACATCCCAATTTCCTGCCTTATTTTTCGAGTACCCGTGCACTTCTTCTGGTACTGCTCTCCATTCGTGATTCTCTGATAAGTATGGAATATCATCACGATTCTCCTCATGTGTTCCAAACACTTTCTTCAGCTGAGACACATGAAAAATTGGATGAATGACTGCTTCCTCAGGTAACTCCAGTTTATATGCCACTGGACCAACTTTTTCTATCACTTTATAAGGTCTGAAATATTTAGCAGAGAGCTTCTCATTTCTCTTCCTTCTCAGCGACACCTGACAATAAGGTCTTATTTTTAATAAAACCAAATCCCCTACTTGAAATTGCACATCCCTCCTCTTCAAGTCTGCATATTTTTTCATCTTATCCTGGGCCACTTGCAGGTGTTCTCTCAAAGCTCCCAACGCTATATCTCTCTCTTTCAACTGCTCATCCAACGTGGAATTAGATGTATTTCTGTCTCCATACAATATCAGGGGGGGGGGGAATCTACCATATACTGCCTGAAATGGCGTGACACCTAATGAACGCTGATATGTGGTATTATACCAATATTCAGCCCATGGTATCCATTTCACCCACTCCTTTGGTTTTTCTCCACAGAAGCATCATAAATAAATTTCTACTCCTCGATTCACTACTTCCGTTTGCCCATCCGTCTGAGGATGGTATGCTGTGCTGTGGTTTAATCTCGTACCAGCAAGCCTGAACAACTCCCTCCAGAATGAACTCAGAAATACTTTATCTCTATCTGACACTATGGACTTTGGAAAGCCATGTAGCCTCACCACTTCTTTAACAAATAACTCCCCCACAGACTTCGCACTACATGGATGTTTCAGTGGTAAGAAGTGACCGTATTCACAATATTTCTTCACATCTTGTTTCATGTTTTCCCAATATAACTCTCCAGTCAATCTCTTATAGGTTCTCAGAAAACCTGAATGTCCTCCAAAAACTGAATCATGAAATGTATGTAAAATCTTTGGAATCAGTTTGGAAGATTTGAAAATTACCATTCGATTCTTATACATGAACATCCCTTGCTTCATAGAGTATTCACTGGACTGCTCCTCACCTTTTTCTTTTAATTCCTCTTGGATCTTCAAAAGCTTCTCATCTTGATTAACCTCCTCTTTAATCACTGCCACATCAATTATATTTGGAGCTGTCAATTGATTCAAATGAATAGCAGGTGGTATTCTCGATAGTGCATCAGCTGCCTTATTCTCTAATCCCGGCTTATATATCACCTCAAATGAATATCCCAATAACTTAGATATCCATTTTTGGTACTGGGGTTGAATCACCCGTTGTTCCAATAAAATTTTTAGTGATTTTTGGTCAGTTTTCACCTTGAATCTCTTCCCCAATAAATAGGGACGCCACCTCTGTACTGCCATTACTACCGCCATCAGTTCCCTTTCATATACCGGTTTACTTCTATCCCTTATTGCTAGCGTATGGCTATAAAAGGCAATAGGTCTTTGATTCTGTATTAACACAACTCCTAAGCCGAATCCAGAAGCATCTGTTTTGATTTCAAAGGGAGTGCTAAAATCTGGCAGTGATAATATCGGCAATGACATCATGGCACTTTGCAACCTGACGAAAGCTTCCTGCCCTTCTTCAGTCCATCTATAAACCCCTTTCTTCAGCAATTGAGTCAGAGGTGCTGCAATCGTTCCATAATGTTCAACAAACTTGTGATAATATCCCATTAAGCCCAAGAATCCTCGGACTTCTCTCACATTAGTTGGATTAGGCCATTCTTTGATAGCTCTAATCTTCTTTGGATCCACCTCTACTCCTTCTCCAGAAATGATATGCCCCAAGTATTCTACTCTTTCCTTAGCAAAACTGCATTTTTTTTTTTGTTCACATATAATTCATTCCTTCGTAGTATTTCTAACACTGTTTTGATGTGGTCCAAATGAGCCGTCACATTCTTGCTATAGATCAATATATCGTCAAAAAATACCAACACAAACTTCCTGAGGTGCGGTTTGAATACAGCATTCATTAGTGATTGAAAAGTTGATGGTGCATTTGTTAGTCCAAATGGCATCACCATGAATTCATAATGACCTTCATGAGTCCTGAATGCGGTTTTTTCAATGTCTTCTGCACTCATTCTAATCTGGTGGTAACCGGCCTTCAAATCCAGTTTAGTGAATATCTCAGCTCCATTTAGTTCATCAAATAATTCCTCGATTACTGGTATTGGAAATTTATCAGGCACAGTTACATTGTTTAATGCCCTGTAATCTACACAAAACCTCCAACTACCATTTTTTTTTTTACCAGTAATACTGGACTCGAATAAGGGCTCGTGCTTGGTCTTATCAGTCCTGACGTTAACATTTCTTCAACTAACTTCTCCATCTCATTCTTTTGTTGGTACGCATACCGATATGGTCTCACATTAATCGGATTCACACCCTCTTTCAAATGAATATGATGTTCTATTACCCGCTGAGGAGGTAACGTTTCTGGCCACTCAAAAACATCTTCAAATTTCTTCAGTACGGCAGTTTCCAGCTCTTCTTCAGTTAATACTTCCTCGCTTGGATCATCTTCTTCATCAATTACTTCACATCTTTCCAAGGCTCTGTATTCAACTAAATAGCCTTGATCCTCTTCTCCCCATGTCTTGACTAAGTTTTTCAGGCTAACTCTCGCCTTAGTCAGACTAGGATCCCCTCGTATTATAATCTTCTTCCCTTGATTCATGAAGGACAATTTCAAACTCTTCCAATCTACCTCCGTTGTTCCCAAAGAATAAAGCCACTACATTCCACTCCCCTAGCATCAGTTCCACAGTTCCACATATGCCTTTTCCTTTTACAGCAATACCGGAACCCAAAATTACCCCATAATTTGAGGTTTCTTTTACTTCCAGCTGCAGTTCCTTCACCAGATCCTCAGAAATAAATTTGTGTGTTGCTCCACAATCGATTAACACCACAACATCTCTTCCTTGTATCCTTCCTTTCACCTTCATCGTTCCTGGGCTGGATAGTCCAACCACCGAGTTGATAGACAATTCTACTATCGCTTGATTATCTTCCTTGATTTCTATAGTTTTCAACTCCTTCCATGATTCCTCTCCTTCCTCTATGATTTCGTACTCTTCATTATCCCCCGTTACTAGCAACATTCGTAGTTCTCGCATCTCCTTAGCTTTGCATTTATGGTCATGAGAGTATTTCTCATTACACCGAAAACACAATCCCTTCTCCTTTCGAGCTTGGAATTCCGCATCAGATAGCCGTTTTGATGGTCCCTCCTTCGGAACTTCCTCCTTTGCTGTTCCACGTAAAGTAATGGTCCTCATTGGCCAGTTCGTTCCCCCCTTATTCTCTCCAGCATTCGCATTCGTATTCGTCTTGATATTGTTTTGTGGATTACCCATTCTTCCTCCGGAGTAACCGGAAAGATTGCCTCACGTCGAATATCTTCTCTGTTTTCAATCTTTTGCGCTATTTTCATCATATGAGCTAATCCTTTCGGTTCGCAGAAATCCATCTCTGCTTGAATCCACGGTTTTAATCCCGAAACAAAAGTTTCTTCTACTACTTTTTCGGGTAAATCTGTTAGTGGTGCTACAAACTTATCAAATAAATTTCGATATTCATCCACAGTTGTAGTTTGTTGAATCCGTAAAATCGCCCGTACAACGATCCTTCCCTTGATGAACGGAATCTCACTAACAACCTTTCCTTCATATTCACCCAATCAATAAACTTCTTCCGTTCCTCTTGAGAACGATACCAGTTCAATGTTGGTCCTTCGAAACTTATCGTAGATACGGTCATCTTCTCGGATTCAGTCAATTTATGGATAAGAAAGTACCTCTCAACGCGGAATAACCATGAGTCAGGATCATCTCCGTTGAATATAGGCATCTCCACCTTCTTGAATTTGTTTCGATCGTTGTTCCCTTCATCATTCGACTTCTTCTCTTCGCTCTTTGTTTCGTTTCTTCGCCTCGACGTTCCTTCGTTCTCTTCATTCACCTTCGTCGACACAGTTCGCATCGCTAATTCGGTTATCTTTTCGTTCATCGTTGATCTCTCCTGTGCAGATGATTCCATAATTCTCAGCATTACTTGATTTTGCCTCTCCAAGTTCTGCGAGATTTCGATCAACGTCTTCTCAATCGCCGGCAGCTTCCCGATCTCCTTCTTGATGCCAAGGATCTCTTGATCTATTGTTTCGATCTTTTCTTCAAATCTCGTCTGCACCATCCTTCTTCTTGCCCCAAAATCGTGCTCTGATACCAATTTGATGGAAACCAGAAACTTCAAGAAATCTTACTTTTATTGATAGCAGATTCAACAATGAATCTAAGGTACAACTCTAATAAGAAAGTAATTGAAAAATCAAACTCTCCTCTGTTATCCTATCTCTCAAGGAAGAACAGAACTTTTTCTTAACTGAAATTCTACCTAACTCTCCTGCCTAAACTTTCCTCTTTATTTATACTCAACTATCTCACACGTGTCACTCTACATGTTATGATATATATATATATTTATATATATATCATATGTCCTTTATTGTAATTGTACATAGTCTCTAGGGTTTAGTTTATTCTCTATATAAATATGTAACATTCCTTTGACTAAACATAATAAGAAATATACTTCTCTGAATTCCTCCATCTTCTGGGCTTGTCTCGAACCATTGTTTCCGCTCAGTCTGTACCATTGGGTCTATCAAATAGCATTCGGGTTCGACGAAAACCGAAGGTTACACTATTAGTTTTGGGTCCTTTTCCAATTTTACAGCTGTTTGGATTGATTCTCTCTTTGTTTGTGTGGACTACAATCATTGTGACTTCAATATGGCCGACATAAAAAATTTGGTAGTCTCCAACGTTATTCCCTTAGCCTCTAAGATCACAGAACATAAGTTAAATGGATCTAATTATTACGATTGGCGTCGGACAATTTTATTTTATTTGAGAAGTACTGATATGGATGATCATATGACCGAAGATCCCCCAGAAGATGCAAAGCAAAAGAAGGATTGGCTTCGTGATGATGCCCGTTTATATCTTCAGATCAAAAACTCAATTGAGAGTGAGATAATTGGATTGGTTGATCACTGTGAGTCGGTTAAAGAACTTCTGGAATTTTTAGAATTTCTATATTCAGGTAAAGAGCAACTGCATAGAATGTTTGAAGTTTGTATGCAATTTTTTCGTGCGGAACAGAAAGCTGAGTCTGTCACCAGCTACTTTATGCGGCTTAAGAAGATCACCGCCGAGCTTGGCTTGTTGTTACCTTTTAGTCCTGATGTTAAAGTTCAACAAGCTCAACGAGAGAAGATGGCTGTCATGATTTTTTTGAATGGACTTTTACCTGAATTTGGAATGGCAAAGACACAGATTCTCTCTGACTCTAAGATTCCATCATTAGATGATGCCTTCACTCGCGTCCTTCGCATTGAAAGCTCTCCGACGGGTGTGTCTATTCCTCAACCCAATAGTGCTCTCTTTAGCAAGAACAATAATCCTCGGGCAACTCAGAGGAATAGTATTGATCATCGAAAACCAGATTCTGTAGAGATTGTTTGTAACTACTGTCGTAAGCCAGGCCATATGAAACGTGATTGTCGGAAATTGTTATATAAGAATAGTCAACGATCTCAACATGCTCAGATAGCCTCCACATGTGATATACCAGAGGCTTCTGTTACTATTTCCGCAGATGAGTTTGCTAAGTTTCAGAATTACCGAGATTCATTACAAGCGTCATCTTCCTCTACTCCGGTTGCATCCACTGTTGCCCCAGGTAATACAAAATGTCTTCTTACATCATCTACCAAATGGGTCATAGACTCTGGTGCCACAGCTCATATGACAGGTAATCCTCACCTATTTTCTAGACCGTTGTCCCCTGCCCCTTTTCCATCTGTTACATTGGCCGATGGCTCCACATCTTCTGTTCTTGGCTCTGGCACTATTCACCTTACCCCATCATTTTCTCTCTCTTCTGTGTTACATTTGCCTAACTTATCCTTTAATTTAATTTCTACTAGTCAACTTACTCATGACCTCAATTGTGTTGTCATGTTCTTTTCTGGTTATTGCTTGTTTCAGGATCGTGTGACGAAGAAGATTATTGGTAGAGGATATGAGTCGGGAGGCCTTTATCTCTTTGATCATCAAGTATCGCAAGTTGTGGCGTGTCCTGTCGTTCCCTCTCCTTTTGAAGTCCATTGTCGTTTAGGTCATCCATCTTTGTTCGTGTTGAAGAAACTTTATCCAGAATTTAGGTCTTTGTCCTCTTTAAATTGTGATTCGTGTCAATTTGCTAAATTTCATCGTCTTAGTTCAAGTCCTCGAGTCGATAAACGAGCAATTGCTCCATTTGAGTTAGTTCATTCTGATATTTGGGGTCCGTGTCCAGTTGTATCTCAAACAGGATTTCGTTATTTTGTTACTTTTGTTGACGATCATTCTCGTCTAACTTGGTTATATTTAATGAAAAATCGTTCTGAGTTATTATCTCACTTCTGTGCCTTTCATACTGAGATAAAAAAACCAGTTTAATGTTTCTATCAAAACTTTCCGTACTGATAATGCGGGTGAATACTTTTCTCATTCTCTTGGCTCTTACTTGTGTGAACATGGCATTATTCATCAGTCTTCCTGTGTTGACACTCCATCTCAAAATGGTGTTGCAGAACGAAAAAATAGGCATTTACTTGAAACTGTCCGTGCTTTATCGTTTCAAATGCATGTTCCAAAAACCTTTTGGGCGGATGCTGTCTCTACAGCTTGTTTTTTGATTAATAGAATGCCTTCCTCTGTTCTTAATGGTGAGATTCCCTACCGTGTTCTTTTTCCTACCAAGAATTTGTTTCCTATTGCTCCTAAGATATTTGGTTGTGTCTGTTTTGTTCGCGACGTTCGTCCTCATCATACTAAGTTAGATCCCAAATCCTTGAAGTGTATCTTCTTGGGTTATTCACGTGTTCAAAAGGGTTATCGTTGTTATTGTCCTACCCTTAAAAGGTATCTGGTTTCGCCTGATGTTGCATTTTTTGAGGATACACCCTTTACTTCATCACCATCGAGTTCGTGTCAGGGGGAGGATGACAATTTTTTTATATATGAGGTTACCTCTCCCACACCATCCTTGTCTATTGATGTGCCTCCTTCCCGCCCGTTGATTTCTCAAGTCTACTCACGACGACCTCCACCACAACCTTCATACTCATGTCCTCCATCAATGCTTCCTTCATCATGTGATCCGGGGCCAAGTGATGATCTTCCCATTGCTCTTCGCAAAGGTAAACGTAAGTGTACTTACCCCGTTTCTTCCTTTATTTCCTATCACCAGTTATCTCCCTCCACATATGCTTTTATTACGTCTCTTGAGTCCACATCTATTCCTAACTCTGTTCATGAAGCTTTATCTCATCCTGGCTGGCAAAATGCAATGATTGAGGAGATGACTGCTTTAGATGATAATGGTACTTGGGATTTGGTATCTCGTCCTGCAAGAAAGAAGGCCATTGGTTGTAAATGGGTGTTTGCTGTCAAGATGAATCCTGATGGAACAGTGGCTCGATTGAAAGCTCGCCTTGTTGCCAAAGGTTATGCTCAAATCTATGGAACTGATTATTCAGATACATTCTCTCCAGTTGCCA
The DNA here is from genome assembly GCA_025688845.1 of Cucumis hystrix. Classification (NCBI taxonomy): domain Eukaryota; kingdom Viridiplantae; phylum Streptophyta; class Magnoliopsida; order Cucurbitales; family Cucurbitaceae; genus Cucumis; species Cucumis hystrix. The sequence continues at coordinate 18,244 of CM046889.1, forward strand.
AATTAACTTCCATTCGTCTATTTCTTTCCATGGCTGCTACCCATAAATGGCCTTTGCATCAACTTGACATTAAGAATGCTTTTCTTCACGGTGATCTTCAAGAGGAAGTTTATATGGAACAACCACCTGGGTTTGTTGCTCAGGGGGAGAGTGATAAAGTATGTCGCCTTCGAAAATCTCTGTATGGTTTAAAACAGAGTCCTCGTGCGTGGTTTGGTAAGTTTAGTCAAGCTCTTGTATGCTTTGGTATGAAGAAGAGTACATCTGATCATTCGGTTTTCTATCGCCGATCTGATAAGGGTATAGTTCTACTAGTTGTATATGTTGATGATATTGTTATTACTGGAAATGATGCATTGGGTATTTCGTCTCTCAAAACTTTTCTTCAGGGTCAGTTTTATACGAAAGATTTGGGCCAATTGAAATATTTTTTGGGTATTGAAGTGATGAGAAGCAAGAAAGGTATTTATTTGTCTCAACGAAAATATGTACTTGATTTGTTGTCTGAGACAGGAAAATTAGGAGCCAAACCAAGTGGCACTCCGATGACGCCAAATCAGCAACTTGTTAAAGAAGGAGAATTATGTAAAGATCCTGATAGATATAGGAGATTAGTTGGGAAGTTGAACTACTTAACAGTGACTCGACCAGACATTGCTTATTCTGTAAGTGTTGTAAGTCAATTCATGTCTTCCCCTACAGTGGATCATTGGGCTGCAGTAGAGCAGATTTTGTGTTATCTAAAAGCTGCTCCTGGACGTGGGATCTTATACAAAGATCATGGACATACGAGAGTTGAATGTTTTTCTGATGCTGATTGGGCGGGGTCTCGTGAGGATAGGAGATCAACTTCTGGATATTGTGTCTTTGTAGGTGGCAACTTAGTATCATGGAAGAGTAAGAAACAAAATGTTGTTTCTCGTTCGAGTGCTGAGTCAGAATATAGAGCTATGGCACAATCTGTGTGTGAAATAGTATGGATTCACCAACTATTATCTGAGATAGGCTTCAGTATCACCGTGCCAGCTAAATTATGGTGTGATAATCAAGCTGCACTTCATATTGCATCTAATCCAGTATTTCATGAACGAACTAAACATATTGAGGTGGATTGTCACTTCATTCGTGAGAAAATCCAAGATGGGTTGGTGTCCACAGGATATGTGAAGACCGAAGAACAATTGGGAGATATTCTAACTAAAGCTTTAAATGGAGCAAGGATAAACTATCTGTGCAACAAGCTGGGCATGATCGACATATTTGCTCCAGCTTGAGGGGGAGTGTTATGATATATATATATATTTATATATATATCATATGTCCTTTATTGTAATTGTACATAGTCTCTAGGGTTTAGTTTATTCTCTATATAAATATGTAACATTCCTTTGACTAAACATAATAAGAAATATACTTCTCTGAATTCGAGCTTACACTACACACGTGCCGCTGCTCTTCTTCCCTCTCCTACTATAATGATATAGTATCAGAGGTCTATCACCCCCAAACCCCTAACCCCCAAACCCCTAAACCCTGTACCCGATCCTTTGTCATTTACATACTCAATATAAAGTATATGAATGAGATGCCAATAATAAACAGTACATAAATGATATGTTGATCATGAAATTAGCAATAGTGAGTATATCAATTATATATCTATTGAAAGGAGAGACAAAGAGCACACACCAATTTACTTGGAAACCTGAGTACCGGGAGAAAAATCACGATTGTTTGTTGTTATTATTTTCTAATGAATAAAACAATAGGTACAAGGGAGAATAAATAGAGTATACAAAGAAATAAAAAAGGAAAACATTTAGGAAAATAAGGAAAACATTCCCATAATTATTCTAGGATTCTAACAAGGAAAATATCTAGAAAAAAGGAAAGAATTCCAACACTCCCCCTCAAGTTGGGAAGTAAATATCAATGGGCCCAACTTGCTAACACAAAAGTCGAAGTTTGGTCTGAGAAGCCCCTTGGTAAGAACATCAGCAACCTATTGACTCAAAGGGATGTACGGAATGCATATGCTCCCACTGTCAAGTCTTTCTTTGATGAAATGCCGATCAATTTCAACATGTTTAGTTCTATCATGTTCAATAGGGTTATTAGCAATACTAATAGCGGCTTTATTATCACAGAAAAGCTTCAATGGTGTCTCACATTCCTGATGAAGATCTGACAAAACTTTCTGAAGCCAAATTTCCTCACATATTCCCAAACTCATAGCTCTGTATTCGGCCTCAGCGCTGCTTCTGGCCACAACACTTTGCTTCTTACTCCTCCAAGTTACAAGATGTCCCCAAACAAAGGTACAATAACCGGAAGTAGACTCTCGGTCAACAACAGATCCTGCTCAATCGGAGTCAGTATATGCTTCAATGGTCTTTTTGTCTGTTTTTCTAAACATCAGCCCTTTACCAGGTGTTGTTTTCAAGTATCTCAGAATTCTGTTGACAGCTTCCATGTGTTTCTCATAAGGAGCTTGCATAAATTGGCTGACAACACTCACAGCAAAGGAAATCTCAGAACGGGTATGGGATAAGTAAATCAATTTACCCACAAGGCGCTAATATTGTTCTTTATCAACTGGAACTTGATCATCAGAGTTTCCAAGTTTACAATTGAATTCAATAGAAGTATCAACAGGACGACATCCCAACATACCTGTCTCGGTTAGCAAATCAAGGGTGTATTTTCTCTGAGACACGGAGATACCTTTAGATCTGGCCACCTCCATTCCAAGGAAATATTTCAGATTTCCCAAATCCTTGATTTCAAATTCATCACCCATTCTCCGCTTTAGTTGATTAATTTCTGCCTGATCATCTCCAGTTAAAACAATGTCATCCACAAACTATTAGAACAACAATCTTCCCTGTCTTGGAAACCTTTGTAAATAGAGTATGATCAGAGTGCCCCTAACTGTATCCTTGGGACATGACAAAGGTAGTGAATCTGTCAAACCATGCTCTGGGAGACTGTTTCAGACCATATAGGGATTTCTGGAGTTTACACACTTGTTGACCAAACTGGGCTTCAAATCCAGGCGGGGGGGCTCATGTAGACCTCCTCCACAAGGTCTCCATTCAAAAAGGCATTCTTAACATCCAGCTGGTAGAGAGGCCAATCTTTGTTCACAACAACAGATAGCAAAACTCTAATAGTATTCAACTTAGCAGCTGAAGAAAAAGTTTCTAAATAGTCAATACCATAGGTTTGAGTAAATCCCTTTGCAACTAACCTTGCCTTGTGTCTGTCAAGGGTACCATCTGCTTTGTATTTCAGAGAGAACACCCATTTGCATCCCACAGTTTTGTGTCCCTTGGGTAGAGTACAAATGTCCTAAGTACTATTCTTTTCAAGAGCTTTCATATCTTCCATGACAGCATTCTTCCATTCAGGACACTCTAAAGCAGTGTATATATTTTTTGGTATTATGGTAGAGTCAAGGCTTGCTGTAAAAGCTCTGAACTGAGGAGAGAGATTATCGTAGGAAACATAGTTGCAAATGGGATGTTTAGTACAAGTCCTGGTACCTTTTCTCAGAGCAATGGGAATGTCAAGAGAGGAATCATACTCATCGGGTTTTCCTGTATGACCCTGTTCCGCTTCATTATTACTGGTTTCTATTCTGACCTCAGTCTCATCACCACTGTTCTTTTCTTCCACATTTTCATGAACAGCAACATTAGACCTGTCATTCTCACTTATCGTATTATTAGTACAAGGTTCAGTAGGGTTTTTCATACCTTGATCTCGAGGAGGTTCAGAGTCTTGGACTGGAGCCTGCGGCTGACTAGTAGGGGAACCGACTTCCTTTTTGTGATTCCTCCTGTAATACGTTTTCCAGGGAACTTGGTTTGTGGGTAGGACTATGAAATGAAGATCGATGTCAGACACGACACTAGGAGTAGGTTCGATAAATTCAAAGGTGTTGTTAGACATTTTGAAAAGTAGAGGAAACCTCAGATTTATCAGTGATAAGGTAGATCATCAATGAAGGTTACGAACCACCGTTTTTCAGATGAGGTTGTTATCTTGGATGGTCCCCAGACATCACTATGAACAAGAGTGAAGGGTTGGGTTGGTTTGTATGGTTGTGAAGGAAAAGAAACTTAATGTTGTTTGGCCTGAATACATACATCACAAGATAAGGTAGACACATCAATTTTAGAGAAAAGATGTGGAAATAAATGTTTCATATATTGGAAATTAGGGTGGCCTAAACGAAAATGCCACAACATACGGTCTTGTTCAGAAGTAGTGAAATAGGAAGATAAGAGACTAGTCGTAGAAATGCTACTAGAAGAGGAATCGTCATCAAGGAGGTAGAGTCCCCTACTATGCCGGGCAGTGCCAATCATCCTCCCCGAGCTTAAGTCCTGAAAAGAGAAAGAATCAGGTAAGAATATTGCTTTGCAGTTTAACTCATGAGTGATCTTGCTTATCGAAAGCAAATTATAAGACAGTTTGGGCACATGCAAAACATTATGTAATGAGAGCCCTGCACAGGGGGAAATCTTCCCCTTTCCAGCAATGGGGGCCAAGGAGCCATCTGCAATTCTAATTGTCTCATTCCCAGCACAAGGAATGTAAGACACAAAATGTTCAGAGGACCCAGTCAAATGATCTGTGGCTCCAGAATCCAGGAGTTCTTCCCATCAACACTAACAAGACCGAAGGAGTGAGGTATACCTGATTGGACAATGGCACCTAAAGTAGCAAGACTGGGATCGATTTGGTTCCTATGTGGATCAGACTGTTGAGGAGGTTCAGCAGACTCACTCACATACGCCCGCCCCGTGTTCTGTTTGTCGTTAGAAGGGCGTTTCTTACCTCCTGGGGGACGACCATGTAGCTTCCAACATTGTTCTTTGGTATGCCATTGTTTTTTGCAATGATCGCAGACAGGAATTGGTTTTCCATTATGCTTGTCACTGTCACTGTTAAAAGACATTGCACTAAAAGCAGCGGAGTCAATAGTAGGAGTTGCAGAAATATTCATAGCACTTGTGCGATCTTCCTCGAGGCGGATTTTAGAACAAACTTCCATTAGGGAGGGAATCGGTCTTTGGCCTAGTATACGCCCTCGAACTACATCAAACTTAGCATTAAGACCAGCAAGAAAGTCATAAATTCTGTCATTCTCTTCAATTCTCGAGTATGCACACCATCAGTGGGATCACGCCAGACTTGTTCTCTGCATAGGTCCATTTCTTGCCATATAAGAGAGCTTATTAAAAAAGGATGTGACATCCATGGTTCCTTGTTTGCATTCATGAACTTGCTTTCTCAGCGTGTATAGGCGAGAGGCATCTGACGTTTGGAGTAAAGTGTCCGGGCCGTGTCCCAAATATCTTTGGCTGTTGCAGCAAACAATAACGGCTTGCCAATTTGAGGTTTCATACTGTTGATCAATATGAACCGAAGAATAGAGTCCTTTGTCTTCCAATATCGTTCATGTGGGTCGCCCGGTAGGGGGTGAGGTATTTCCCCTGTCAGAAAACTAAACTTATGTCGTCCTTCGAGGACCATCTTTACTGACTGAGACCATGAGAAATAGTTATTGCCATTCAACTTTTCTCTTGAAAGATGATACACTGAAGACTGAGCCACTGTATTAGTCACATAAGGAGAGGATAAATTAGGGAACGAGTTTATCGGATTCTCAGAATACATCGATTGAGAAATATTGGATGTCGTGCCTAAGGTAGCCTCAAGTGTTGTTATCTGTTGTCGAAGCCCTTCCAGTTGCTGTTGAACTATTCCCGAGGAAGCTTGCACGTTACGGTTGGAATGTGCCGAAGAATCACCAACCTCAAATGTTGAGTGAATTTGAGAATTCTTAACATCGGGATGGTAGCTAGGATCAATGGGTGGCTAGACAAACAGATTTGACGGCAGAAGCGGTGGTGGCAGATCAGAATTAGGTGGCAGAACATAAATCGGGGCGTGAGGAGCAATATAGGCCGCGGATGAAGAAAAGGGTTGGACAGATGGGATGACCGGCGCCGTCTGAGGATGAAAATCCGGCGAGTGGAGGTCCGGCGGAGGCGCGTGGGGTTTCTTCGGCGGTGCGGACGCTGCGGAAATGACGGAAAATTATTTTTGGACGTTTTCTGTAGCCGGCTTAACCATTTGTCCATGGCATCACTCACCCGAGCATCGACGACAGCAACTACTGCGGCACTAAAATTGATGGCTGTCTCTTCTGTTTGATTTTCATCAGTGGTTTGATTTTCTAGGATTTCTATGGTGTTTTCGTTGTCCCGCTCTGATACCATATTGAAAGGAGAGACAAAGAGCACACACCAATTTACGTGGAAACCCGAGTACGGGAGAAAAACCACGATTGTTTGTTGGTATTATTTTCTAATGAATAAAACAATAGGTACAAGGGAGAATAAATAGAGTATACAAAGGAATAAAAAAGGCAAAGATTTAGGAAAATAAGGAAAACATTCCCATAATTATTCTAGGATTCTAACCAGAAAAATATCTAGAAAAAAGGAAAGAATTCCAACAATATCAATAATGCATCTGTCGACAATATGGGTATACTAGTACTGTATATCAAGTGTATATATCAAAAATCTTAAACTTCTGTTGCGTGTTTTCTATTTACAATATATTCTTTTTCATTCTTGCAATTGGAAGTGTAAATCTAATGTCTAATTTGATTGACCTGACCAGCTTTGAAGGAAATTTGAATTTTCTTTTCAATTCAAAAGAGTAAATGAGTTCTTTAAGCTCACAATCAGTTAAATGAGGTCAACATTCCCTACAGATGTTGTGTCACTTGTCAGCTTTCGTGAGTACAGTTAAGGGGCAGTTGGAAGATTTGAAAAAAAAAATTAATTTGTAAAATTTTAGGAATGGGCATTTAAAATTTACAAATATAGCAAAAAAGACATTAAATAATCTAACTTCTATTTTTTTATATTCCAGTTATACCCTTATTTATATCATTAGTAGATTTGATATACTTTAAGTTTTGTATATTAGTCAACTGTTAATGCTTTATATTCAGTATATCAATTGATGGATATACCAAATATACTAAATATAAACTATATCGATTATACGATTGATGTACCAAACTTACCATTCATATACCAAATTTATCAATCAACAAGTATATTGTGTATTGTTATTAGTTGTGGTAATGGAACGGGCGAACATGATGGCGATGATTCGGATCAAGAGTGACAACCAAAGAGAGTAGTAGAATAATCAACAAAATCTACCTGCCCAATGCCCACCTCGACCTCGACCTCCCAAGGAAGTGGCAAAGGAGAAGTTTTGTGTCTTTAGTTTTTTTTTCAAATCCGTACACAATAATGCAAAGAGTTCTACCTCTCAAGCAGGGTTGGAAGCCAACCAGCTGTTGGTTTTTTTCTTTGTAACCCTTTCATTTTGTTGTTAATGAAATGTAATAAGCTTGAAGTGTTGATGTTGTTATTCTCTCTCTGTTATATGACAACTATATCCTAAGTAGCAATTAATTATCTAGCCTTGCATGAATGATAATGCGCCTGAACTTGCCTTTACTGAATTCTTTCATGAAAAAGGAGTTCTGCATCAGTTAACTTGTGTTGCTCGGCTGGAACACAATGCAATAGTAGAACGTCAACATCAACATTTACTAAATGTTGCTAGATCTTTACTTTTTCAGTCTTGGGTTCCTATACAGTTTTGGGGAGTGTGTTCTCACCGCTTGTTTTCTCATCAACTGCACTCCCACTTTACAGTGGTTGACTCCTTATTATCGATGTAGACTATTCAAATATCCGTATATTTGGTTGCTTATGTTTTGCTTCCACACTGTCTTCTCACTGTTCAAAGTTTTAACCTCGTGCTTTACCAACTATTTTTCTTAGATATCCACCAGAAGTTAAAGTTTTTTGCCTATATGATAATGAACATAACAAGATTTTTTTTTGTCAAGAGATATTGCATTTCATGAGAAGACATCTCCATTCAACATATTATCTTGATTTTTATACCTGTAAGCTACTACACGTGGAAATTCTTGTGAACATAATTCCTCCATTCCCAATGAAACAATGTTTTCATCTAATGATGAGAATGAGATCTGGTTGTTGATAATGATCAAGACAGTGTTATTCATACAACTGAGGACGATCCTACTGATGTTGATAGTCCTAATCCTAATATTGAGAATGATGACATTGACATGTGTAATGAGAATGTTGCCTCTTCAAAAGTTGCAACAACCACTGAATTCTTGGAAGTTCTACTTGTATTATTTCTGAGGTTGTTCCTTCAACCGAAGTTGTTCCACATCGTTCTTCAAGAATCAACACACCAACCAAACTTTCTTTTTTTCTTTGGGACTATCATTGCAGCCGCCTACACTCTTTACCATTGGATGTTTCTGCCTCCACCAAGCAACCATTATGCTCAGTTTTATTTTATGACATGTTGTCTGCTGATTATAGGCATTTTGTTCTTGTTGTATCTTCCGAATATGAACCTCAATTTGACCATCAAGCTGTTTCTTTTCCCCATTGGCGAAAAGCTATGACAGAAGAATTGAAGTCATGGGATTGAACAAAACCTGGATCTATAAAGTGAAACACAAACCAGAAGACTTGATTGAAAGATATAAAGCTCGATTGGTAGCAAAAGGCAGTTGAAGGACTTGACTTTATTGAAACCTTCTCTTCAGTAGCCAAGCTTGTAGCTGTCAAAATGTTGGAACTCAATCCTCCAACATAGATTGTTTAGAATATGAGATCACTATATTGACAGAATTAGGAATTACAATATAGAAATCGAATTGAATATGAAGATCAATTCGTCGAAGAAAACAGAAAAAAACTCACTTTATTATTCTCTCTTTCAAGAATATACAGAAATGATTTTCTCCACAAAATACTCAATGCCTCTTCTTTCTCTTCCACTCAATATGAAACTCACTCTGCCGCCTATTTTCTATTTTATTTCTTCTCCAGCTATACTGGTAGATTATTGACGGTCTAACGCAAAACTCTTCTTTCAATTGTCGTATCTCTAAATTGGTCTCTTATACAACTTTATGTCAACAATACTTTCTTACATGGAGATTTAAAAGAAATTTTTATGAATCTTCCTCTTGGATGCAATTAACATGATGGAATTGAGGGTAGCATCTTGTTTGTAAACTGCATAAGTCCATTTATGAACTCAATCCATCACCAGCCTTAATATACTGTGATAATAATCAATCAGCCACTCACATAGCTTCAAATCCCATTTCATGAGAGAACAAAACACATCGAGTTTGAAGACTATTGCCTATTCAATTCTCAGCTCCAACTTGCAAACAAATAAAGCCTTTACCCTTTTCAACTTTTAATTCGCTTTTGACCAAGATGGGAGTTTTGAATGTATTTTGCCTCATCTTGACGGAGAGCAATAAGCTTGAAGTGTTAATGTTACTACTCTTTCAGTTATTTGTAACTACTTTCTGTTATATGACATTTGTATCCAAAATTATAAATATTTATACAGCGGCAAGTTTTATTTAGTCTATATTGTAATCAAATATTCTCTTTCTCTAAAAAAAAGAAAAATTAGTAAATTTCTTATACTATCGATTTCAAAGTCAAAAGTTTGATTTCTCACTCGTACGTACGTACGTTGTAAAAAAGATGGAAGAAACATGACCACTAGTATAATTAATGTGCTCTACTCCAAAATGCTTCAATCAAAATTGATAACTTGCCAAGGATTTAATTATGAAGAAAATAATTTAAAACGAAGATAAAATGAAATGATCTTACAGTGATGACAGGTTGACCAAATGCCCCAGTGTTGAAGGTATCCTTCCTGATAGGTGATTGTTTTGTAATCTCCTACGGATATGAAATTGAACATTGTGAATAAAAAGAACCTACAATGCTTCAAGAGTAGTGATGTTTCCAATCTCTTTTGGAATGGAACCTGTCAACTGATTTCCATGAAGGAAACTGCGATATATTTTAGAATCATCAATCACGCTAGAAATGGTGGTAGTTAGATTATTTCAACTATGGCACATAGTTAAAGAAAGTGAGAGATATTACAGATTGACACGCTTGGTGGAGCCCCATTCTCGTGGGATTTCGCCTCTAAGATTGTTATCGTTGAGAAAACTGAATATATAATTAAATAAATAAACAAATAAAGTAAAATGGGAGAGTGAAGATGGGGACGGAGAAAATAAAAAATCCCATTGCAAAGCAAAGAGAAATAGAGAGAACTGACAGTGATTGAAGGTAGGGCAGCCAAAAGAGCTGAGATGGAAGTGTCCCTGCCAAACTCTCAAATGACCAATCTCTACATTTCCCAACAAATATTTCAAATTCAATGCCTTTTCTTCTTTTTTTTTTCTTCAAAAAAATAGCAATTAATTTGAACCATGATCTAATAACATTTTCAATTTTGACCAGACCCTAGTCTAATAATTATATCAATTTAATTAAATCCTTCATCAACATTTTTATAATAGTGTGTCATTGATGGTGTATTTCCAAACTCGATGGCGTCTTTCCCTCTCCTCCCCTCCCCTCCCCTTCCCTTCCCTTCCCTTCCCTTCCAGATTTAGAGTGAAGGGGTTGCAATGTTGGTCAAATTTCTAGCTTGAGATGGGCATCTCCCAACACGATTGAAATTTTTACTAAGGATTTTATTTGCAGCAATAGATAAAAGTTTTGGCTCTCTAAAGAAATTGAAGAGAGAATAGATTAATCAAAGCAATTTTTATCTTCTGACGCTCTAAAGAAAATAATATAAGATTGTACTAAAGACAACAGGATATGGAGAGGCAACACCAAACCTCCCCAGAGAATGAGAGAAGACGAAACAGTCAGCAAAAAGAAATATAATTTTGTCCACTTCATATTTTAAACTTTGTTAACACATTTAGTTTGGTAGGTGAGAGCATACATATTATCGATGTGGCAAAGGGTATCATTTAGATATGTACAATCGCAATCCATATAGTGTACTCCGCATGAATCTTGACTAAAATTTAAACCTTTCATTCCCAACGCTTCTGCCATATACTTTAAACCTTCCACTGCATAAACTCAAGTTAGTTAATAGTAATAAAAGTATGTCATTTTAGTAAAATAAAACAGGGGAGCAGTAGTGATTTTGTATATTCTCTATAACATTTTTTGTTTGTATATTCAAATGGCTTAGAAAATTTTGATAATATTCTATAATAGAAGAAGATAAAAAAACAAGGAAATAAACATATTCAAATATGAGTAAAATTGAGTCTAATGATTTTAAAATTACTCTCATGTTCTTTATAATATTGTTTCCTTAATAATAATAATAATAATAATAAAAAACAACTATTTTATGTAAAACAAATTATGAGAAAACATGCTTTAATGATTTAAATAATTAATGAAATTGGATGACAAGAAAGTATGTAAACATTTCAAACCAAACCTTCATCAAGAGGCAACGAGGGAGACGATCCAAAAGCAAAACTTATAAAGAAAGAAATTACAAGAAGAAGGGAAACAACAATGATTATATTTCTTCTATTTTCCAACATCTTCAATGTTACCTGTTTCAAACATATATAAATGGATTTAATTAATTCAGCTTAAATTTAGAAATTTTCTAAATTCCAACTTTTATTTTTAAGAAAAAAGTTAGGGAAAAAAAAGAGATGAAAATTAAAAAAACAATATGAATGAGAATGAGAATAGTACTTGAGCATGCTTTGAGTTTCTCTTCATGTTGAGAATGTGGTTTTGACAAAATTTGATTGTTTATTCTAACTCAAGAGTTTAGAACACTAAAACTTTTCATCCTTTTAACTTTGAAAGACATGTACTAAAATCAAATATGAGGTTGTGACAATCGTACATGAAACTTTATTTCTTTTCCTTTTTTTTTTTCCTGCCTTTTAAAAGAAAGTTGTCTAAAATAAAGTGAGGAAGAGATATTGGGAAGAAAGATTAGTATATATTTGGTGTTGAATGAAGTTTTTAGTAAATTCATTTCAAGATGGTAAAGTACTTTTGTTGGAAAATTGATTGATGTTAAATATAATGGATTAAACTAAACTTGATCGGTTGATAATCCTAACCATATCTGAGCTTGTGGTAGGAGAGAAATTGAATCTTGTAAGTGAAGTGAATAGTTTAAAGGATTATTTAAGGACTTTTATTTTTAAAAACAAAAGGACAAATTGCAAAAAAAACACCCATACAGTATTATACTCTCAAATTTTCATGTAAAAATCGGGTGCCTAAACTTTTAGAAATTGTTAAAAATGTTCCTTCAAATTTATCACAATGATAGAGATTGAAATTGTTAAAAATGATCCTTTAAGTTTATCACAATAATAGAGATTGAACCTAAAATGATAACATTTAAAATATCAAATTTATTCAATCATGCATCAGTAAAGTTTTGAGAAGCTCAAATTTTAAAACTAAAAGTACTTTAAGTGTATAATTGTAAGCTGTTATTATACTTTACTAGTGATTTTTGTAATTTGCTTTGAAGAAGATAAAAAGAAACCAAGGGCACTTGATAGGTTTTTTCCTTTTAACTTGAAAGACGTGCATGCACTCAGATCAAGATAAGTCAATAAAATAAGGAGAAAAGAACTTTTAAGGCTATGTTTGTGCAATTCATACTATGTGCACCGATGAAAATTTGACATGTGATAGATTTTTTCACAATTATTCTTTTAGTGTATAAGGAATATGGATCGAATGAGATGAAGATATACCCAACCAACCGATTCCTTGTCATGCAACCCAAATCAGACAAACAAGCCAATGGAGGAAAATATCTGTTCAACCACCAAGAACAACCCAATGATAAAGCATGGCCTCCAAGATTACAGGCAAACCCTTCTATAAAGAGTAGATATTTATGTAAAGATTTATAGTTCCTTCTATAAATGTGTAATTTTTCAAAGTTTTTTTAATAACCTTTGATAAAAGAGGGTCAAAATAGACCACATTTAAATTTAAGCTTTTTGTTTATTTAGTTCGTGTAGTTTTAAAAGTATATTAATTATTACAAGTCTTTAAGCTTTTAATTTATGTCTAATATACCATTAAAAAATTTATTTTTTTAAATAATTGTCCTACGTATGAAATATAAATGTGAACTTTTTGTCTAATTGAACATTAGACTTTTCAATGTTTGTCTATCAGATTTGTGAATTTTAAAATTAAAGTTCGAGAACTAAATTGATGTTTTTGAAATTCATATATGCTAAGGAGACACAAGCCCTCAAAGTCTAACCACTTATTTTTAAGTCAATTGTGCTTTGATAATGGTTTTTTCGATTCAAAGCACTTCTTTCAAAAAGTTGTCCCAAACTTACCGTTGTTTTAATTCTAATTTAATTGACAAAAACATCAATTTTAACATTGTGATTCGATATGATGTTTTGAAGAAGTTTGTGTGTGTGGAATTTATTATTATATGTTTGTGTTTGGGATGCAAAATTATTTTATTGAAGTTCATTTGTCTATGTTTGGGGTACTGCAAGTTGAGTTTATATGTTATTAATGGTATATGGTGCAATTTTTTGAATTTTAAAAAATCTACTTGTATGACTGGTCATTTGATTTGAATTTGTTATTCAAGAATTCTACCAACTATTTTTGTTTGATTTTTACATAAAAATATATATATTTCTCTCTTTCAATATCCCAAATTTGTATCCTCCCTTTTATTAGACAATCACTAGCTTTTAGAGAAGAAAAAGAAAAGGAAAAGATTTCATCCACTTTGCGAGCACATGTGATCTTTCAAAGTTAAAGGATGAAAGGTGAGTAAGTGCACCTTTAAATTAAGAACTCCTTAACATTGTATTATTGAAGAAAAAGTAGTCAAGTTTTCCCACCATAATCTTAGGAGAGGAGCTTACCCCTAACTAATTTTTTTTTTCTATAACAAATAAAGTTTAATCTTCATAAATATAACAAAACACTACAATATTTACGGCTCGGGTAACAAAATAAAGAAGTGTATGAAGCTGACTATTTTTATAAAATATTTCAGGTTTGTCTTTTTGAATTTCCTTCTTCTATTCCAACTTCTTTCTTCTCTTTTTTTCCAATTTTTCTTTTATATTTTTATGAAATCGTGATCTTTGTTTTCAATCAACCATCAATCTTGTATTTTTTTTTCGAATTGTTGGTTGGTTCAAGATCATGTACTAAATATAAAGATCTTGGTACACGATCTTGAACAAAAATCATGGGAATCTTGTATTTTTTTTTTCGAAGTGTTGGTTAGTTCAAGATCGTGTACTAAATATAAAAGATCTTGGTACACGATCTTGAACAAAAATCATTGGAATATTGGTACACGATTGTTTAGATTTGGTATACGATCGTGTACCAATCTTGAATAGTTGAGATATTAGTTTTAGATTTGAGTACAAGATCGCTACCAAATATAAAAGCATCTACAGATTTATATTTGGTATACGATCTTGAAAAAAGATCCTTTAGATTTGGTACGCGATCGTGTATCATTTTCTACACGATCACGTTTTAGAAGAAGAATTACACGAGCGCGTGTGACCAATTAATTGCGTATTGACTGAGACATTTTTTGTATTTATCATTATGGGCCTATGTGCTTCTTTTTTGAAATTGTTGTGGGTAAATATTATCCATGTGTTATATTTTTTAAAAACCCAAAAAATAAAACTCAAAGAGCATGCTGAAGTATTATTATTATTCTATCTTTTTATCTTTGAATTTTCATCGAATGATAGAGAGATTTATCTTTTAATTAAGTATAGTATTTAGGGGCTAAGGAGGTGTGTTTAAGCATGCTCTTGCTTAGGTAAAAATTTGGAAAATTGCATCAAATGACAAAAAACATTTAGAAAAATACAGCACATAACACCTATTTTTTACATATTGCAAATAGTAATCATAAGACTATCGAACGGCTATCTGACGGTAATCATAGGATTATAGGCTTTTAAATTTGCTACTTTTGCAATTTAGAAAATATAGCGACATGAATCCTATTATTATAAAAAAAAATTGCTATTTTTGCAAGAACCCCTAAAAATTTGATTTTTCCTATTTCATTGTACACAATTTTAAACACCAAATTGCAAAAGTTACTCATAAAGTATCGGTTGACAGTTGCAATTATACCCATAAACTCTTAATTTTTAAAATTGTACATTCAAACTTATATGAGAGTTAAAAATTGAGCCAAGTTTAACCTTCAAAACTTACATAATTATATACACGGTAACATTTATTGAACCTTACATTAATATTAGAAAGCATAACTCTATTTTTTAAAGATGTTAGACGTGGTACACAGTAAATTTGAGAGAATCTTCTTGTATTCATTTTTTACACGTTCTCTTAAGTGAAATCAAGATTAAACAATTGTTATCGAATAATCATCCAACAAAGAAAACATAAAACAATAAAGTAATAGTAAATCAACACAAAGCAATAGAAAATCAATACAGGTATTTATGTGATTCACTATCGATGTGTTAGCTATGTCCTTAGGGGTAGAAGAATAAAATTTTATTAGAGAGAATTATTCAGAATCCATCATGAAACCCAGATTTTCTAAAACCATTGGAGCTTGTTGAGAATTGGTAAGGATAAGAGAAAATGTGATCAAGTGAAGAAAATTGAGAAAAATGACTAAGTGTTTGAAGAAAAAAAACTTTAGGCATTTAGAGGTTATAATGATGCATTGGGCCTGAGCGGCCAAAGGAAGGAAAATAACCTCTAAACAGGTTATTTTGGCGTTTTGGTTAGCTTGGCAGGGTGGGGCTTGCTAGGCGTTAAGATTGGACTAAAGGTTATATGGCTTGCCAATCTTGGACATACTGGGCGAGAAGAGAAATTTAGAAGTTATGTGAGATAGCTTGTTAAGTATTATCAAGGACAAGAGAGAATGAGATTTGTAGGAAAAGAAAGTAAAAATTCTTGGAAAAGGCATTAAGGTTCTATGTTTAAGTTAAAGAGAAGTTAAGTTGAAAAGAGGAAAAATTGGCCAAGTCCACACCTTAGGCATTTTGGACTAAATAACCTCCAAAGAGGTTGTTAAGGCAAGTAGCTAAGCAAGTAGATAAGGCAAGTAGTTAAGATGCGTTTTGAATGTTTTGGCAATGTTGGACTGGTTAAGCGAGAAGAAGGATAAGAGGTTAGTAGACAAAGGATGCTAGGCGAATGATGGTTTAAAGCCGAGATGAGATAACTTTGGGCTCTTTGGTTGGGCGGCCAAGGCTATGCGAGAAAGAACTTAGAGGTTAACTAGTCGTTTGACAAGGCTAGACGTTTTGGACAATAACGTGGCTTGATTAGGACAATTGGTTTAAGGAATAATTTAGATGTCTTAACCATGTTAACATGCATTTTGATGTGAAGGAGAAGTTTGAGGTGTAATTAGGAGCTTAAGTGGTAAATCTAATCAAGGTTGAAGTATCAACATATTTTCATGCAAGGATTCCTATAAATAGGCAACTTCAACAAAGGATTTCTCACAACTCACTCATGAAATTTCACTCAAATTAGTTTTAAAAGATCAGAAATTGTATCTAGTTTGTTGAAGAAGGTTGCTATGCATTTTGGATACAAGAAGATTGGCGTTTCGGTTAAGAGAAGGCAAGAAGGTCAGTTCTCGATTAAATCTGAGCAAGGTGCATTTCCAGAGAGCCATAGAGCTCGTCTTTTGAATTTTTTTTTTCTTTGAAATTTTGAGACAAGAAATTTTGGAACAACTTTGTAGAATGAAGCTTTATCAAAAGAGTTATTGATTTTAAGTTATGGTTTTTTAAAGATGGATCATGTATTCTAGAGAAAATATTAGGCAAGATGGATGAAATTTTCATGTTACAGGGGTTATTTGGGAATTTTTAAGGGAAGTTTTGCATATTTTCATGATCAAATGATTAATTGAGGATAAAACATTGATTTTTCAGATTAAGGGCGTTTAAAAAGAATCACACGACTAAGACTCTATTCAAAGTGCTGTGAGTAACAAATTGTTTTAAACGCTATTTATTAAACATGATTTCAAGCTCCACAAGCAATAGCTTGTGATTAACAAATTGTTTTAAACGTTATTTATTAAACATGGTTTCAAGTTTCACAGACAATAGCTTGTGAGTAACACCATGATTTTCAAAAGTATTTATTAAACATGTTTTCAAGCCTTATAAGAAATAGCTGGTGAAATGATTTATAAAGCATGATTTACAATTTATTATTTCAAGTTATGATTTACGATAGATGTTTATAGATTAAGTTACACCCCTGTTTGAATGATTTCATGATCAAGTTCAAGGAAAATATTTCAATGTTTTCAAATGTTTTCTCCATGCCTGAATATATCATGAGACCTATTATATACATGAGGTTAACTCCATACTAATGATAGGGTTGACGAGCTTATAGTTTATGGGCTATCAGGAATGGTATATATTTATGCCTTAAAGGAGGGGGTTAACTTTTCAATGACTATTTCGTCTTCAGACGAAGGGGTAAATATTGTCCGTGACTATGGAATATTGTCTTTCAAAAGCTATGCAAATGTTTCAAGTTTCATGTTATGAAATGACTGTTTATTGATAAATGTATTTGTGATTCGATTTTATAACAAAACTGTTGTGAAAACCTGTTTTCTAAAGTCATTGCTCACTAAGTCTTTCGACTTACCCTTTCAAAAATGTTTTCCCACTTTTCATATACAGATTATGGAATCTTTGCATACTAAACTTAGTGCTATCAGGCCAACTTAGATTTTAATCATAAAAGGAATTGTTTTGCTTAAAACATTATTGTACTTACTCGAGAGTTTATTTCATGTTCAATATATTTTTATTTGGTATTTATAAAAGGAATTTCAAATGGGTTTCACTACGGTTTTAAAGTATTTCAAGTTTAAAGACTTTTCTTGTTAAATGTTTCACGTTTTCAAGTCAAGGGTTAGTTGGAGTTGTTTTGAAGGTGAATGGCTTAGGCTGACATCACGCCACATCTCGGGCCAAGTAAGCGGGTGTCCGGGATGGGGTGTGACGTACATAATATAGACATCTTTAAGATTAGAAAGTTTATATAATATAGCACATTTCTATATATTTATTAGAATTAAAATCGTAAATAATATAAAGATGACAAATAAGTAAATAACTTAGATAAAGCAAACTCCATACTTGGTCGAAAACAATAAATGATAGATTTAAGGTATTCCAATACTAACACTTTTTTTAAGACTAATAAAGGATGGTTTGAAATTTGTATCACATGATGAGTACTAAGAAATTTTCCCATGGAGTGGTTGACAATAGTGCGTTAAAATTATGTTTTCGTATCCACTGATGTCTCTAATATTATTCCTTTGATTTTAGGACGAATTATTTGAAACAAAAAAAATTATAAGATTGAAACATATAGGGTTCGGTAAGATAATAAGAAATATATAATCATAAAAAAGTCGTGATGAAAACAGATTACATAAATAAATTAAAATATTTATAAGCTATAACAACATTTTGGATTCTATCAATGATAGAAACGGGTAGACTTCTATCACTGTCTATCAATGTCACTGATAAAAGCATATTAGTGTCTATCAACGTCTATCATTGATAAAATTTGAAAATTTTGCTATATATTGTAGATATTTTATCAAATTTGCTATTTTTGACAATTCTCCTTGTAATTACTTTAATTTTCCTTCAAACCACTTTTTTCAAAAAAGTTGTCCTAAATTCACCCCGTTCTTATTCAAATTTAATCGAGGAAAATATAAATATGTATCCAAAATTTTCAATTTTATCAAAATTGGACCTTAGAACTTCAATATATTAATGCAATATTTTTCTCCAACTCAAATAAGTTGTAAGAAATCAAATATACAATAACCAACAAGAGAGAGTTAGTCGTTTAGCTCAATACGAGTTAAACGAACTATATTGTTTAACCTTAACCAAGCTTTAAAGGAAGGATTTCATGTCAATTACCGTTCAACTCGGTTCATATTAACTGAAAAAGAATAAAGAATAAAAGAATGTGGAACGTATACATCATAAAGTAATTGAATACTTACATAGTTACCTGTTAATACAAACACTAAATCCTATTCTCCAAGTATATTTAGAATCAACCATGATGGGGATGGGAATCACTGTCAGCAATTGAAGAATCAGTCCATGGTCCATCCATCAACATACTTTGTGTCTCGCTCTCGCTCTCACATGTCAACATACTTTGCGTCTCGCTCATTGTCTTCCCTTTCTGGCGATAAATCTGGCACCACATTGCATTCACATCTTGCTTTGAGACATTGAGATCTGAAGCCAACTCCTCCACAGCAATTTTCCCTTCCAATATCCCAACTACTGTTGACATTGATGGTCTATCTGCAGCACTGATGTCCGTGCATTGAAGAGCGATATTGATCATCGTCATCGCCTCTGTCTTGTTGAAATCAGAGCCTAACCGTGGATCGACAAGGTCTAGTAAATCCCCTCTTACTTTTAAAAGATTAGCCTGAGAATAGAGGACGCGAATGACTTCAGTTTGCTACCACTACCACTCATAACAGGTTTCATTTACTAGTAAAACGATGAAACAATTAGCTCAATTTATGAATTTATGGAAAGTGTTTTTCACATGGCAGATTAAGGACTGGAATGTAACTGAGTTGCCAAGGACAAACTCACATTCCATGCTTATAAAAATAGGATCATATCATTCCTTGGAAACTTTTGGTGTAATAAAAGTATTGTGGAACTCAATAGCTATGCATGAGTAAGAGATGGAGCTAACTCACATAGTCAAGAAGGTATAAGCAATCATCCTTGGTTCCAAAACTTGTGTTGCTTCGACCACCCACGATTTCTAATGCCACCACACCAAAGCTGTAAACATCTGCTTTATCAGTTAAGTAGCCTCGCATTGCATATTCTGGTGCCATGTATCCACTACAAAATAATTATGTAGTGGTGTGAATATTTGGATTATAAATTCATCAAATAAATTAAATTTATCTTCTAGAGATTTTGCGTGACAACGCTTAGGTTGTCCTAATAGTCCCTCAAGTAATAACTCAAACGTTTGCTCATCATTTCTCAATTTTGTAAAAGCATATGAAAGAAAATGCCCCATGGTAACTCACTAGGTTCCAGCAACCCGTGTGCTGATGTGTGTATTTCCTTCGTCATCCAGCCTGGCCAAGCCAAAGTCGGAAATCTTAGGGTTTAGATTTTTATCGAGAAGAACATTGGTAGCTTTGATATCTCGGTGAACGATCTTTAATCTTGACTCATCATGAAGATATGCTAAACCTTTAGCAATACCAACACAAATCTTCTGCCTTGTTGGCCAATCCAATTTCAGTTGATATTCTTCAGGTCCTGTAGTAATACCAATTTTGCAAAGATGCTTATTACGTCCATTGATGGCGTCACCAATGTATTAAGAAAAACATTGAAGATCAATAGCAGTTGAAGGTAATAAGGAAACATATTTACCGAATAAGGCACGAGCAAGGCTATTATTTTCCAGATACTCGTAGATTAGCAAAAGTTGATCTCCTTCAATACAACATCCAAAAAGCTTCACTAGATGAGGGTGCTGCAATGCAGATATCATGCCTATCTCATTCAAAAATTCACGATTTCCTTGCTTTGACTTTGAAGAAAGTTGCTTCACTGCGATTACACTGCCATCGTTAAGAACGCCCTGCAATTCCAAAGACAGATCTTCACCTCAAAAGTATGAAAGAAGAGATGAAAAATTTGAAATCCAAACGAAGTATATAACACCTTGTAAACAGGACCAAAACCACCTTCTCCGATCTTATTGGCAACATCAAAATTGTTAGTAGAAGCTTTAATTTGTCTTAATGAAAATGATCCTGTTCCTAGATCGAGGTCCTTCAACTCTGCAAAATAAAGGATTACTTACATTAAGAAGAATTAGTTCACCATAATTCCTCTTGTTACCTCGTATGCACAAAATTTCCAACTGAGTTAATAGTAAACTTATTTTTCTGACTTTATAATAAACATGTAGAAAATCAATTACAACGTGGCCTAAGTGATGTCATTAATGTCCAAAATTTTGCAAATACAGGTTAAAAAAGTTAGAGAGAATGGTAAAGCTATGTTAAATGAATAAGAAAAAGAATCTCACAACCCATGCATGGTTTGAGATTAATGACCTTGTTCAAGTGTGCTTTTCTTTCTTCGGCTGCCTCTCCACCACAAGACTCCAAGAAGCAAGATGATAAAAAAGACCACAGCAGCCACAATTCCAACCACTACACCAGCAGATATGGCACTTCCATTTTCTGTTGGTGGATCAAAGTCTGCTTGGGGTGAAGAGAAAAACAACAATTATATCGAACTGTTCGTTTAAATAAGGTTTCGACTATATAATATAACCAAAATGTGTCATCAAAATATAGGGTCTACCAACCAGGTACAAGAGAAATGGCTGAAATTAGAGGACCATAAGTTCCTCTTGAAGGGATTGAATTTGTCCCCTTCCCAGCCCAAAAGAAGCGGACCTCTACAGTACCATTAGTAATAGAAACAGGAAATTTCTTTATAAGAGGTTTGCCAACACCACCTGCTTCATCTGCAATATTAAAATCCTTCAACACCAGCACTCTCTGCAATTATTGGAGCTAAATCAAAAAACTTCCAAGGTACTAATATAGAAATATACAAATAGATCAAGAAGTGGGGTAAAAGTATACCAGATAATTTTTTGTTACGTACTTACCTGAACGTAGACATCAAATATGCGTCTGCCAAGGCTTTTGTATGTTCTGTCATAACCGAACTCTATCTCAGCAAAATGGAGGCTTAATGTGTATTTTCCATTACCCATGCAATATGCATAATAACTAAGAGAGATTGGAGAAATCCGTGCACTCGTGTACAATTCAAGACCTTTCATTGGGAGTTCAGGTGGACTTAATGCAATAAAGTCATCTGTTGAGCGATCATCGTCCATAAAACTACCAGTGTTGCTAAATCCCCAATTAGCTCCGCCTTGAAAAAACAATGATGATTTGCCTGTGTTTGTGTCTCCATCATACCTGACTGTTCCGTTTACTAAATCTTCCTTCCCACCGCAATTGATCTGGAGAGAGTACCAAGCTGCAAGAACAAAAAAACCATATTGGTAAAAAGCCGCATTAGACTCAAGTAGCCATGGAAACAACATTTCAACTCACTTTTATCACAAGAGCCCGCTAAACATGAAACTGTTCCACTGTTAAAACAATAAGAAGCTCAGTGGTCATTAGAATATTAGGCAACTCAAACAACAAGTCAACTCCTTGATTAGAGAAAAACTTACGAACTAATGTCTTGTGCAGAGCTCGCGAACAGGTTTCTGCATGGAACAAACGAGATTGGATAAGCTATTTCTCATTATTAGATATAAAAACATTGTACCATAATAGAAGCATACTCACAAGCTTCTTGCTTCACATCCAGTGGCCTGAAAATCTGTCTCGGTAAATTTGTTGTAAGAGAGATCACTGTAAGAAAAAACAACAATGAGATTTTATATCACTGGGAAAAGAAATGGTTTGGTAAAGCAAGAAAGAGGCCTTTTTCCCTAAAGACCGGTGCAAAAGACATTAAATTGTTCTCTCTCTCTGAATATTTGTTCTTTATTTTGAAATCTCAGCTCATTTTCAATTTTAGCACCTCCATTCCAAGTTACTTATACAAAACATAGCATTGAGAAATAAACTTACATGTTTTCTCCCTCCTGCAGCATCCAACGAGGCACAGCTCCACTTAGCATGTTTCCAGCTAAATATCTAGACAAGAAAATATCAAATTATCAGTACAATTAATGAGCTTGTGATAATAAGGAATAAGGGTATTGTCGTTTTTACCAGTTACCCCCCCCCCCCCCCCCCAAAAAAAAAAAAAAAAAACAATGATATTATCATGAATATGCTGCCAGACAATCCAGGTTACAGTCACAATCAAACACGTGAGATCATAGTATAAATAAAAATATCTAAAATAATTGAAAAATACTTGGTCTTAATTTAACCTAGAGGAGGTTAAAAACAAGATATTAGTTTAATGAACAACTCAACTTTTTCAAATTTCTACATAAGCAGGCTATACTTTCGTATTTCATTAGATAAATATAGACTCTAGAACGAATCCCCTACAAGAGAAAGGATACATATATATTCCATCACCGAAAGGCATAATAAAGCCACTCTTTTCAAGAGTTTTTAAGTTCAAATTCATACCACTATTCATAGTGATACAGTAGATTAGAGGGTTAAAATTCATAATTGTCTAGTTACTTTTCTACACAACTCTTTATGAAAATAAATGAGTTTCAGCAACTGTTTTACTCCAAGAGAGAGAGAGAGAGAGATTGACTTATCCCCCCAAGTCATGTAAAGCGACTACTACACTTATTCCCCCAAGTTAAAGTTTATGATCATGCATTACTTACATTCTATCCACTCGTTTCAAAACTTCAAAGCCGGGAGGTATTGGTCCAGTAAGTTTGTTGAAGCTAAAGTCTCTGAAGAAGAGCAAAATAATAACATAGTATTATCAAAGAAAAGTACAGAATAACTAAGGCCCCGTTTAGTGACTATTTTGATTTTTTATTTTGGTTTTAGAAAATTAAGTCTATTTTTTTACCTTCCCTTACAATGGTTTGCATGTTTCTTAAGAACAAGAGTTGAATTTTTACCCAAATTCCAAAAATAACAACGGACTTTTAAAAAGTACTTTTTTTAGTTTTCAAAGCTTGACCTGGTATTTTACATGGGTAAAAAGTAGATAACAGTGTAAGAAATTGAGGTATTTGTAGGCTTAATTTTCAAAAATCAAATGGCTACTAAACGGAGCCTAAATAAATATAATTGGATTAATCATTGTATTTCATCAAGACAAAGTAGAGAGTAAAACTATACTGACATGGTTTTCACGTTATCCAATCCATTAAACATGGGAGGCAGCATCCCAATTATATTGCAACTCCTCAATATCCTATATATAACAAGAAATTAATTGATAGCTGAATTAAATACAAGGACATCTCAATTTTTCACAGAGGGATTAACTTACAGGGTTTTTAAGTTCGTCAAAGTATTAATTAGTGGAAATCGCGATGAACCTCCATTCAAGTCACTGATTCTCCTGCATTTTGCAACTCAAATATGAATAAATTGAAACCTCCATACTTTGATTTACAAGACTACAAGGAATATGAAGCAAACTAACAGGTCAACTAATAATGTCAAACGTCCAATTAGAGGAGGAATTGGTCCACTCAACCCACTTGCCTGAATAGATCTGTCACAATGAAATTAGTCAAGTGAATAGACTAGGAACCATGTAAAACTAAGAGTAGCTAGATTAGAGAAAATTTCTCACAGTGTTATAAGCTTTGGCCAATTCTGCATGAAGTTAGGTATTGGTCCTGTGAAGTTATTATCACTAATTCGACTGCATCATTGCAAAGAGAGGGTTTGTTTTATGTATTTATTCATTCATTCCCTTTCTCAAAAATTAAATTTAACAAATTTCAAGAACTTACAGATCCGTCATTGTGGTTATCTTTCCCAGTGAAGATGGGAGCTCCCCAGTAAAGTTGTTTGAGGAAATAAGTCTAAATTACAACAAACAATGGTAAAGGAATGACCCGCAGAAAGCTCTCTTGAATCCCCAAATCATTATAACTAGAGATAACTTAAAACAATTACTTGAAAGAAAATAACAAAACTCAACTATGAAGAGGTGAAGGATCTTACAATCTTGTTAAGCTCTTCAACTTTCCAAGTTCTTGAGGTAGACTTCCAGAAAAATAATTAACTTCAAGGATCCTAAGCAACAAAAACCAGTAGTAGCATTAGTCTTGGGGAAATTTCTAACATACTCTACTCAATAAAACCCAAAATAAAATATGTAGGAATAAATGGTATGTGACTATTCGTGTAAAGTTGCATTGTTTTATAAATGAATATGTGTTTTTCGCAATTAACCAACTTGTAGAAGATGCATGGCTATTCAAATGGCTATGAATATCCTTTTTCAAATTGCTTTCTAGCACTTTTTCCACACAGCACAAATTTATGCGGAAAAACATGTATTCTTTCCATAAGTTTTTTCGAGTTCAATTTATTTCCACAAAATATAGTTCTTTGGATCTTGTGAATAAAAAAAAAAGGTAGTCTTCTATCCTAAGAAACACTAGAGTAAATAAATTTTTCTTGAGTTACAACGTCAAGTTGTTGGGCTTAGATTTTCTCATGCATACAAGGTTACATATTTTCTAATATTTTATGTAATGCTATTATTCATACAAACAGAACATAAACAATAAGGTAACCAGAACTTACAACTCTTTAAGAGTGCCGATATTTCCAATCTCTTTAGGAATTGGACCCGTCAATTGATTTCCAAGAAGGGAACTGCAAAATAACACATAAACATCAGTCATAATAAGCCATATCAATCAGTTTTTGAAGATACTATAGAGAGTTAGGATAGAAAATACAGGTTGACAAGCTTTGTGAGACCCCATTCTGGAGGAATTGATCCACTGAGATAGTTGCGGGAAAGATCACTGAATTAACAGAGAGAATCAACGAGTGATTGATTATGATAATAGGCAATTTCAATAATAATCAATGAATTAATTAAGCAACAAAAAAGTAAATTAATTACTTACAGTTCTTCCAAGTAAGTCAGCTTCGCTATTTGTGGTGGCAGAGTACCCGGAAGGTTCTGTGATCTTAGACGTCTACAATACCATGAGACAATAAACTATTCTATTAATTTAAACTCTAAATTTTTATAATTAACTTAATTATTTTATAATATTTTTAATGATTTAGTTCTACTTAAAATCACAAATAAAATTATTCGTTTTAAGCTAAGTAGCAACAAAATACCTTCGAGACAAATAGAGAAAAGAATATAAAAATATGGAAAAATTTCCCATGTTAATTAATAATAGTCAGATTTTGCAAGCAAACAAGAAAATTTGTTATTTTGAACTATAGCATATAAAAATATATGTTCCTTACATGAAATAATAATAATAATAACAATAATAACAACATTTAATATTGTCAAAAAAATTAAACTTTAATTTATTGTTTCTACACGTTGTTGATTTACATTTAGGGCCTACATTTTTCACTAAATTAAAATTTTAAATAAAATATTTAAATTAGAATATGAAATATATATTAGAATTGTTAGATTTATAGTGCAGGCTAAGTTGCTAGGATCATTTCACATTTAATATAATCTTTCGCAAAGTGATTTTTTGTACGTTTTATTGAAACTTTTTTTCAAATATAAAATAAAATAGATCAAATTGCTTGAAATACATTTTGATGTATATTTTAAGTGATTTTTTTAAATATAGTCAAATGAACCAAAATATTTATAACATATAGCAAAATATTAGATTTATCACGGAGAAACACCGATAAGTCTATCATTAATACAATCTAAAATTTTGCTATCTACTTTGGAACAAATTTAAATAAATTTGATCAACATACAAACTACTGCTTTATAGTTTTTTCAACACACAATTTTCAATAGAAAAATTAACCGCTTCTTTGATACTTGTTTTCTGATTTTTATTTGTGAAAAACATGTGAGGTAATTCATTTTTTAAAAACAAGAAACTTGTTTTTCAAAATTGTAAAATAAAATTAAAGATGCAATGTTGGATAACTCATTTGTTTTTTGTTTTTAAAATTATTTTTTTAAAAAATAGGTGTGTTTGGTAACTCATTCACTTTTTTTAACAATAAATTTAGTTTTAAAATTACAAAGGAAAACTGAAAATGAAAAAAAAAAAAAAAAAAAAAAAACTCTTCAACAAATACATTTTGTTTCTCAAAAACAAAAAACAAAACTAGTATCATATATATATAGTTTTTTATTTTAATAACCAAAAATTTAAAAACAAAAAATTGAAATAGTTATCAAACAAGACCTTATTTTTTTCTCGTTTTTTTTTTATATCTTAAATATAGGTTTTATAATCTGTACCAGATTTGTTTTCAAATATAACAAAATGAATCAAGATAATTAAAAAAAATACAATAAATTTAAAAATATTATTATATTTATAATTATTTTTAACACATTGATCATTAGAAATAGAAAAGATTTATTACTAATCAATTTGCATTTGTTTTTAAGGGCTAAATTTAGTTGTTGTTTTTTTCTATTTTTCTTTAGGTAATTGATTTTACTTTGGGAAAGTTCGTTTTGACATCAAATTTATATCTTTATATATCTAACCTTAGCTCTATGAGTTGTAATAACTCTTCCTTTACCTAACAACTTTGGAATTAGTTGGTTTTTTAAACTCTCAAACAATCCAAATTTTCCCTTTTTTTTTTTCTTTTTTCTTTGTAAATAAAAATTTAGGCAAATTACAAAACTCATACCACTCAGATTATACTCTCACCCTTTCAATTATAAAATAACAATCTCAAATTTATAACATTGGTAAAAAAGTGAATGTTGTAATAAAAACAAAACTACATTTAAAAGTGTAAAATGAAACGTATTACGTTTTGAGAAATAACGAATTTTGAACACTAATAATAATAAAAGAAAAAAAGGAAGTTGGTTTAAGAAGAAAGAGAGAACGTACATTTTAGTGATGTGACAAACGTTGTGATTCTGGAAACTGCAGTTACATGTGAGATTATTAGTAAACCCCAATTCCATAGAAGTTGTTACCCAACCGCCGTTCACACCGCCGCATGGATCTGTCGTGAAATTCCAATTTGCCTTCCCCAACGTTTTTCCGATCACCCTCAACGCCTCAACTGATCAAATAAAAATATTAAGAATTTTTTTTTAACCTGATAGTATAAATTAAATTTAACCAACACTCTGCACCGCTTCCTGGATGTACCTTCGTCGGCCGGCAGCCGAGCAGCGGCGTAGGCGAGAGAGAAGAAAAGAAAAACGGCGAGGAATCGAGCCATGAAAATGGCTCGGAGGCGTGAGAGGAATGGCAACGAGGGATATTGATTTTCCAAACGGAGGGGTTCTATTAAGAAGTGATTATGGAAAGGTTTAGCTGTTTTATTAACTTCTTTTTTTTTAGTTACAAAACAAAACCAAATCATTTTAAAATTAAGTTAGGAATTGTAAATTTTGGTAAACGACAGCTTTTATCTTCAGATTACCTTTATGAATTCTGGTATTTAACCATTTTAAATTATGGTTTTTGTGTTATTCACATTTACAATTAATCTAACAAAAATCTTTGTTCTTTATAACCTTTTTACTTCTACAATCTTTTTTTTTATTTCTAGATTTTTGTAACTATTTTATTTCTACTACTTTAATTTTAAATATTAACTATTTTTTTTGTTTTTTTTATCATTGGATAAGTTTGAAATAATAATCTTGAAAAAAATACTTCAAAATCATGACGTTGATGGTATGAATTTGTCTTTTTCTCAATTGTACTAAATAAAAGTGTTCAAATTTTAAAATGATCTTATTTTCCTTTTATGTTATAAGAAAATTGTCATCTCCAATTTTTTCTACTTGTAAAAATATTTATAGATAAGAAACTTTGAAAAATAAAATATAAATCGTGTTTTTAGTGAGGTATGTGTATATAATACATTTCAATCAGTTTCATGATAAAAGTTGAATCATATCTTTGAATTTGATGACATTTTAGGTCAAAATTTTCGAACATTTTAGTTGTTAGTCCAGTCTTTTTTCTTTTTTTTTTTTTAATTTACCTAAATAAGTTAACCTGCTCCGTATTGAACACAAAACAATTTAGAAGCTTAGGGAAGCAAATGTTTTAGCAACAAAGGAAGTAAGTAGTTTGAACATTTGAACTTCAACTCAAAATTCATATAAACATAGTAAAACAACTAAGTTCTAAGAATCTGAAAATATACAATATTTGGCAAGGGATTGGCCATTGGGCATGGTATTGCCTACTTCAAAAGGAAAAAAGCATATGTAGAACAACAAACAAAGAATTAAGCATAAATTTAAGCATGTAAGCAGAATCATTCAGGACAAAGTAATGTCAACCCTAGTTCCTATTCTCCAAGTATTTAGAATCCATGTTGATGGGATAGAGATCGCTGGCAGTTGTTGAAGAACCAGTCCATGGTCCATCCATTGTCAAACTTTGTGTCTGGCTCTCGCTCGTCGTTTGCCCTTTCTGGCGATAAATCTGGCTCCACATTGCATTCACATCTTGTTTTGAGATGCTGGGATCTGAAACCACCTCCTTCACAGCAACCTTCCCCTCCAACATGCTCACCACCGATGACATGGCTGGTCTGTCGGCAGAAATGACGTTTGTGCATTGGAGGCCAATATTGATCATCGCCATTGCCTCTCTATTGTTGAAATCAGAACCTAACCGTGGGTCGACAAGCTCTAATAAACTGTCTTTCTCTTTTAAAGTATTAGCCTGACAATACAGGATACAAATGACATCAGTTTGCTAGGGACTAATGCCAGGGTTCATTTACGAGTACAAAAATCATGTTTGAAAGTTTCACAGCTGGAACAGAAAAAATGGATTTATGGAACGCATTTCTCCCATAGAATAAAGATTAGAATGTAACTGAAATGGCTAGGACAACCTCTAACTCTACAAAAAGATTTATATATTTAACACAATAGATAAGCAGTAGCACGAGGAGTAAAAGATGGCATTAACTCACATGGTCAAGAAGGTAAAAGCAATCATCCTTTGTTCGATAACTTGTGTTGCTCCGACCACTAACTATCTCCAATGCTACAATGCCAAAGCTGTACACATCTGCCTTGTCAGTTAAGTAGCCACGCATGGCGTATTCTGGTGCCATATACCCACTGCAAAATAATGGTATAATGGGGTGAATATTTGGTTTGTATATTTCTCAAATAAATTCAATTTAAAGATAATTTGGATTGTACATTCTCCCGAGATTTTATATGATAACATCTAGCTTACTCAATATTCCCATCATTCAGACTAAAAAAGCCTTCTCTTTATCTGTATTGTAAAAGCATGGGGGAAAATGGATGAAAATTCCACCCAGGATAACTCACAATGTTCCAGCAACCCGAGTGCTGATATGTGTATTTTCTTCCTCGTCCAGCTTGGCCAGACCAAAGTCAGAAATCTTGGCGTCCAGATTTTTATCGAGCAGAACATTGGTAGCTTTGATGTCCCGGTGAACGATCTTAAGTCTTGACTCCTCGTGAAGGTATGCTAAACCTCTGGCTATACCGACACAAATCTTTTGCCTAGTTGGCCAATCCAATTTCAATTGAGATTCTCCAGGTCCTACAATATAACAAATTCGAAGAGATGCTTATTACATCTATTAATGGCATTTGGAAGATAAATTGTCAGAAGTAGCAAGGAAATATTGTTACCAAATAAGGCTCGAGCAAGGCTATTGTTTTCAAGATACTCATATATTAGCAAAAGTTGATTTCCTTCGATACAACATCCATAAAGCTTCACTAGATGAGGGTGCTGCAATGCAGATATCATGCCTATCTCATTCACAAATTCACGATTTCCTTGCTTTGATTTGGAAGAAAGTTGTTTCACTGCAATTATGGTGCCATCTGCAAGAACACCCTGCAATTCCAAAAGACAAAACTTCAAACCAAAATATAAAATTTATAAAAGAAGAAATGAAATAATGAAATCCAATTGATAGTAACACCTTGAAAACAGGACCAAAACCACCTTCTCCAATCTTATTGGCAGCATCAAAATTATTAGTAGCATCTCTGATTTGTCTTAATGAAAATGAACCTGTTCCAAGATCTAGACCCTTCAACTCTGCAATATAGATAAATTTAAGTGAAAAATAATTAGTTTCCATACTTACTCCCATTACCCCATATGTGCACAATTTTAAATAACTAATTCAACCCAAAAACTTAAATTGATGAGTAAAGATAAATTTAATTATATATCATCACACTCCCCCACTTGTGGATTCGAAATATGAACAAGGCCAACAAGTGAAAATGAATATTAAATGGAGAGGAAACAACAACACAAAGGCTTGAACACGAGACCTCCCTAGACCGACCACCTGCTCTGATACCATTTTAAATCACCAATTCAACTCAAACGCTTAAGCTAATGGGTGAAGGTAAATTTAATTATATATCATAACACACAAAATCTCCAATGAAGTTGCATCCTTTTTAATGACCAAGATTGCCCTATTTAGCACAACCTGAACTGATTTTTCTATCAGCATAAAAATGAATGTTTTCAATCTCAGGACAATATATGTGATGCATTAACATCCAAAACTTTGCCAATGTAGCTAAAGTTAGAACTGAAAGACAGGTTAAAAGAAAATACTGTGTTCAATTAATAACACTAAGAATTTCACGACACGTGCTTTGAAATTACCTTGCTCAAGTGTGCTTGGCTTTCTTAGACAGCCTCTCCACCACAGCACTCCAAGAACCAAGAGAATAACAAAGACCACAGCAACCACAATTCCAGCCACTGCACCGGCAGAAATGGCATTTCCACCTTCTGATGGTGGCTCAAAGTCTGCTTGGAGTGAAGAGAAACAATAATCAAATTCGTTGATAAGTTTACTGGAGACTACATGGCTCTAATGATCTTAAATTGAAAAAATAGGTCTACCTACCAGGATCAAGAGAAATGGCAGAAATTAAAGGACCATAAACTCCTCTTACAGGGATTGCATTTGACCCCTTCCCAGCCCAAAATAGGCGGATTTCTACAGTACCATTAGTCACAGAAACTGTGAATTTCTTTACAAAAGGTTTGGCAATTCCACCAGCGGCATCTGCAATATTAAAATCCTTCAACTCCAGCTTTCCCTGCAATATTGATACAATCAATAAGTTTGTTGCCAATAGAAGCTAACAATGGACATCTAATAAGATAATTATCTGTTAATTTACCTGAACATAGACATCAAATACGCGTCTGCCAAGGCTTCTATATGTTTCATCATTAGTAAATGCTATCTCAGCAAAATGGAGGCTTAAAGTGTAGTTTCCAGTACCCAAGCAATATGCATAATAAGTAAGAGAGATTGGAGAAATGCGTGCCCTGACGTACAATTCAGGATTTGGCATCGAGAGAGCAGATGAATTTATTACAATAAAATCATCTGGTGTGCGACTATCGTCCATAAAAGTACCAGTGTTGCTAAATCCCCAATTGGTTCTACCTTGAACAAACAATGATGATGTTCCAGTGTTTACGTCTGCATCAAATTTGGTTGTTCCGTTAATGAATTCTTCATTCCCGCCACAGTTGATATGGACAGAGTACCATGCTGCAAGGAAAACACCATATTGGTTATTATTGAAGGAAAATCAAATCGAATGAACAGAAATGATTAATGTATTCTTGCGGAACTGTTATTAAACATTTCAATGCCACCCTGCTCTCTTCTTCTCCTTCTTTAAACAGAAAACCCACCCCAACCGACACTTGCCATCTCCACCACCCTATTTCTCTTCAATGGATATTGGACAGATCCGAAACAACTGCAGACTCCATAATTGCTTATTACAATTCTACATTATCTTGTATGCATAAATCTAAAGTAGCAAATTAATTATTAAAACTCCTACAAGAAAGATTATCCGCTTCAAGGTCAAACACTGAGTAATAAATTTAAATAAAATGCCTAGGACTGGATTGTTCAATGTTGAAACTTAAGGACCAACTTGAAGCAAACTTCAAACTTTTGAGACCAAATGTAATTTTTCCATTTAACTTCAAGTATTTACCATTTTCACAATTTCTCTAATCAAAACAAGGAAGAAATCTAGATTTCAACTCACTTTTTTCACAGGAGCCTAAACATGAAACTGTTCCACTGCAAAAATAAAAAGAAATTCAGCGGTCATATTTAATATTAGATAATCCAAACAAGTCAACTCAAAGATTAGAGAAAAACTTACGAATTACTGTCCTCTGAAGAGCTTGCAAATAGGTTTCTGCACGGAAAAAGAGAGATTGGATAGGGTATTTCTCACCATTTATAAAAAAAGCTGTATAAGAATAGAAGCATACTTACAAGTTTCGTGATTGGCAACCAGTGTTCTGACTCTGAGTAAATTTGTTATAAGAGAGATCTCTAAAAAAAGGAACAATGAGATTTATTATTTTCTAAGGTAGCAAGAATAAAGATTTTCCCTTCCCAACATCCTAAGAAAAAAAAAAACATTGAAAGTTCAACCAAATCCACATTTTGTCACTGGAAAGAGAAACGGTCGAGTAAAGCACTCAAGATCGTTTTACTCCTTGTCCCTTTCCAAGGATTGGTGTGATTAGATATTACTTGCTTCCTCTCTTTCTGAATATGTTTCCTTTATTTTGAAATGTCTGCTCATCCCTTTTCAGTTTTAGCACTTCACATACCGATTCGCATAAACAGAAAGCATTTGGAAAAGAACTTACATGCTTTCTCCTTGATTTAGCATCCAATTGGGCACTGATCCATTTAGCAAGTTTCCAGTAAGAAATCTAAGCAAGAAAATATCAGATTAGCGATGCAATTAATCAGAGATTTTGACAATAAGTAATAAGCATGTCATTTTTTTTAACACGAAACAAGACAACAAGGATATTGTCCGGAATATGATACCTAACAATCTGAGATAAGACACTCAAACAGTTTACACAATATCAAATCAATACATACTTATTGAGATCATAGTATAAATAAAAGGATCTACAATAATAACTTTATCAAGTTCAGTAGGTAAACTATACAACGCAAATTACACATAACATCCTGTATTTCAATTAGATAAACTTTAGAACAAATGCACAACAAGAAAAAGATACACGTTTATCTATTTCCTGAAAAGCTTAGCAAAGCCAAGTTTTTCAAGAGTTCTTATGTTCTACTTGCAGCTTGCGTAACTACTGGTAAACAGCAACTGTATGTTTTACTAGGAATGGACATTCCTATTTCAGGCTCTAGCTCCCTTGTATATCACATAAAACTTGATCCTTTATTTTTGTAAGTACCATAAATACTATTATCGGTTCATATTCCGGCTCTGCTTACACAAGACCAAGTTTAATTCAGACCATTATTCGTAGTCCTACTGTATATTAGAAGGTTATCATTCAGGTAATTGCCAAGTTAATTTTCTACACCAATTCATAGAAGAGCGAACGAATTTCAGCCATCAATCAAGGTTGGCTTATCCTCCCAGTTATGTAAAGTGACTGCCTACGGTTTAAGTACAGAATTTCAAGTTTCTCATTACAATACTTACATGCTATCAACTTTTTTTAATGCTTCAAAGCTGCGAGGTATTGGTCCAGTAATTTTGTTGAAACTAAAGTCTCTGCAGAAGAAATTGAGCAAAACAATAGCGAAAAAGTATTGTCAAAGAAAAGTAAAGAATAAACAAATAAACAACGTTGTGAATAAATTTGTTCCCAGCATGGACAGATTTGGATTTTGGATATGTAAGAATGGCACATGGAAACTTTTATCAACGCAGGAAAGGAAATTCTTTATTTAACATTTCCTGTAAAGTCATAGTACAAAACAACATTACTTAATGGAAAGTATGAACTCCTATTATAATTTTGGGTTTCTGAGATTCATCTAAGTCAAGTAATTTCTATTTATATTGAAATTTTCTTTGAGTAGAAAAAAGGAGAGAAATTACTTGAGAAGTGTGCAAACTTTATTTCATTCTAGAGTAAGAGTAAAAGTTTCAGCATCATTGGAGTATAAATGTAAAATACTGTGTTAGATTCATCACTTTTGTCAGTCTGTTACTTTCGCTATTTTAACATAAACCACGGAATATTCTTTATAAAAAGAAAAATGCAGACATTTGTCTTGATAAGCCTTTTGTAAATTGATTTTCGGCAAAAAGTTAGGGAAATGCAATATTTCATAGCAAGAAATTTAGACTATCTTCTAAAAATGCATGAGACTGCGATTAATCATGATATGGCATCTCAACGGAGTAGAAAGTAAAATTTTACTGACAATGTTTTCAAGGCTGAAAACCCAGCAAGATTGTCAGGCAGCATCCCAGTTATACTGCAACTCCTTAATATCCTATAGATAACCAAAAATTATATTAAAAGTTGGGAATAAGTACATGGATGTCTTCAAGTTTTCACAGAGGGATTAACTTACAGGTGTTTCAACTTTGTCAAAGTATTCAGCGGTGGAAATTGCGATGAACCTCCATTCAAGTCACTGATTCTCCTGCATTTTTCAACTCAAATGTGAATAAATGGAAACGCTAAGTACTTATACTTACAAGACAACAAGGAATGTGAAGCAAACTAACAGATCAGTTAAGTTCGTCAATAGTCCAATTTCAGAAGGAATTGGCCCACTCAAACCGCTTGCCTGAATAGCTCTGTCACAATTAAATTAGTTGAATAGGAATTATTAGAATAGAAACCAAGAAAAATGTAGATTAGCTAGATTAGAGAAGATTTCTTACATTTTATCAAGATTCGTCCAATTCTGAAGAAACGTAGGTATTGGTCCTGTAAAGTTATTGTCACCAATTCGACTGCAATGTTACAAGGAGAAGCTTTTTTACGAATTCATTCATTCATTTAATCAAAATCAAACAAACGAAATTAAGGGTGAAAGAAGATTTCAAAATCTTACAAATCCGTTAATGTCGTTATCCTAGCCAGTGAAGGTGGTAGCTCCCCAGAAAAGTTGTTGGAGGTAAGAAGTCTGGATTACATTACAACAAACAAACAATAGTGGTTCAGAAAGAAAAAAAACCATCAGAAAGGTCTCCTGAATGCCCAAATCATTACAACTAGAGACAATTCAAAGAGGGGTCTTACAATCTTGATAAGTTGGCCAAATTCCCAAGTTCTGGAGGTATATTTCCAGAGAAATGATTCATTTCCAAAACCCTAAAAAATCAAAGCAGTAACATCAGTCTTCTACATACATACACCAACTCATTCAAAACCCAAAATGGGAAACAAACAATTGAGGGTTACAAGAACTTACAACTCTTGAAGAGTGGTGATGTTTCCAATCGCTTTTGGGATTGGACCTGTCAATCGATTTCCAAGCAGGGAACTGCAAAATTACCCATAAACATAATAAAGCCATATGAATCACATTCTGATAAACCCAAAGATCATAGAAATGTAGGGATAGGAAATACATTATGAGAAGCTTGGTTGAACCCCATTCTGGAGGAATTGGACCGCTGAGATAGTTGCGGGTGAGATCACTGAATTAACAGAGAGAACAAACAAGGGATTGGATTATGATAATGGGCCATTGGATTAAGGATCAAATGAGAAAAGATGATAGAAATTAAGCAAGAAAAAATACGTACAGTTCTTCAAGGAAAGGCAACCTCACAATTTGTGGTGGCAGAGTACCTTGAAGGCTCTGCGCCTTGAGAAGACTGCAATGACAGGCATCAAACTCATTAATTCATACATCAATTGATTTTTTAAATTTCCATACCTTTCAAAGTTAAGAAATTTTAAATATCATGTTAAATTATTAGTTTCACTTTTTTCAGGTTTGCGTCCATGCACAATCTATTCAATACAAAACTAAAAATTTATAGTTTCATTTTAGTATAAAATTATCCATTAATTTAAAAGTATTAACAAATCACTTCCAAACATTTTGTAAATATAACAAAATTTAGCTCCAACTTTTAGAGTGTATCCATGATAGACTATACCAATAAATAAAATTTTATCATTTACAATTCTTTAAAAATATGGTTATACACTTAATTATTTACCTTAAAAGTGCTACTCATTGTAATTTACATACAAAATTTGTTATAGGTGCAACCATACATTATATCCTTCAAAAAATTGTTAATCATGTTTTTTCCTGTACTAGAAATGAATATCATATCAAATAACATTTAACATTTAACTAAGTCATAGTTCTCCTACTTAGTACTGTGTGAATTACTGTTCAGCTATGTTTGAAAAGAAATATATATATAGTACAATTATTTTAGGATGACTTTTTAAGTACAATTATTGGATAAATAATAAGTTAATAACTTAAAGAAACTATACATTTTTACATTAATAATTATTTAATTATGCAAGAAAGAGGAGGCCATCACGTGGACACAAAGTTAACCGAGTCTGCGGTCAAATAAGAACCGCGGTTAGTGTCTAACCAATGACACACGGCCACATCACATCAAGTAGGACCAAGAATCCTACATGTCATAGTTGACCAGTCAACTCTCTCTATATATATATTTATTAAAACTTCCTATTTTTTTACGTGTCCAGTTGTCCATTTGCAAACGTGGGGACCCTAGTGGTATTTAAAACCCTTTAGTTAGTTGGCAAAACAAACGCGCCAGCCGTTTTTTTTTTTTTTTTTTTTTAATTTTTGACTTTTTTTCTTCTTTTTTTAAAATTTAATTTTCACGTTTTGATGTTGATACTTAATTACATGAAACACCCCTTTGTATTTGATATATTTATACAAGATAAATTTTTAAAAATAACAAATTTGACAAAATATTTACAACCTATAGCAAATTCTATCACTATCACGGTTAGTAATTGATTTAGTATAGTGATAAAAGACTATCATTGATATAATTCAAAATTTTACTGTAACTTGTAAATATTTTAATTTATTTTGCTATTTTAAAAAATGACTCAATATATATATAATTTAATTCAGGTTGTAAAATTATATTATTCATCCACAAATCATTTGCAAAATGTATGCGTACTAGTACGTATAACAAATTTTTCGATTGATAATTTCAATTTATATTAGATTTTTTTAAGCTTGTGAATTTTGTTAGTAAGAGGTTTAAACATCCGACTTTAAATAAAATATATACTAATTACCTATGTCTTATTTGAGTAAGAACAATCATAACAAAACACTTCCCTGCAATGTTTATTAATCCAATCATTTCAATAATTTTAATTTGGAAACATTGTTTAGAAGAGAAATTATTATAAATGAAAATTCAATTTAAAATATAGTAATGTTCATAAAAGTTGATATAATCCAAATCTTATTATTTTTTTATATTTAAAAATGTTCTTTTAAAATAGTAATAATAATAATTGAAACGTTGCATCATTTTATTTTTTACAGAAACATGTGCATCATTAAAAAAACTCAGAGATATTTGTTTTGTAGTTTTAAATTATAGTTATCCAAAGTAAAATAAATAAACAAAATGCCATTCAACCCTTAAATCAAGGAAATCATTCATTACAGATATTATACTTATTCTTCATATATTAGGCACGGTTTTCAATAAACTGTTTTCATTGTTACTCTGATTGTTTTGAAAACGGGTCTTTTTATAAATAATAAAAAATAAAACAAAGCTAAAAACTTTTCCACATGAAAGTATTCATAAATATTTTGTCCATTTTATATTTTTGACAAAATTTCTTGAAAAAAAACAAAGCTAATCTGTACTAAGAGGTTATTTCCTTTTAAGTTTATGGTTCATACAATTTTTTAAATCAAAGAAAAATCAGCAAAAAAATTTATAACTATGTTTTCTTTTAAAAAATGGAATTGACTAAAATATTAAAAATAAAATAAAGCCAACTTCATATGATAATGATATTAGTTTTGAAATTCATTTTTTTTTCTGTTCATAAATTTCATGTTGTTGTTCACACATCTACCAAACACCTTTGCAAACTAATTTTATTGGTTTATAAAAATATGATAACAATAAATAAATAAACAAAACCAAGTTGATATTAAGAAGTTTAACCTTTAAGTGGTATAAAGTAGATTTGTAAATTTGTAATTCGGTGACCCTAAAGAAACTTTATGTAATAAAAATCGAGTCATCATATTTATATGCTCATATAAATTATAGAAATTATTCTATCATTAGTAGTCCAGTTTCTACAGATAATAAAAGTTTTAAAATATAATTTCGATAACTCGAATTTTAAAATAAAAAATCCAATGATCTAAAAGTAGAACTGCAAACACAAGGGGTGATTTTTAGGATTGAAAAAACCTTATAATTGATATCTAAAAAGTTGATGGGAAAATTAAAAGTGAAAAAGGAGAGAGAACGTACATGTTAGTGACGTGACAGACGGTATTATTTTGGAAGGTGCAGTCGCAAGTGACATTATTTTCGAAATTAGTATCGAATTGATTCGATCCCGATATCCAACCACTAGCAACGCCGCCGCATGGATCCACCCTGAAATTCCAGTCCGTCTTCCCTAATGTTTTTCCGATTTCCTCCAACGCATCCACTGAAATAAATTAATCTCAAATTAAAACCGACTCCCAAGAAACAAAGTTCACATACAGTTTCTTCCAGATCTGAGTCCGTTACGGCTTATATGCGGCGTTACCTTCGTCGGGCGGCAGGCGAGTGGCGGCGGAAGTGAAGGTTATGAAAAAGCAGAGAGATGAGAGGAAAAGAACGGCGAGAAATCGAGCCAACAGCATCGCTGGATCACAACGGTGGGATTTGGATGTGAAGAGTACCGAAGAGGAGAGAGAGGAAACTAAGGGAAAGGATGGATGAAATGAAAACTCAGTTTAATCTCTTTGTTATTTGTCCCTGAATTTCAAATTTAAAAACCAAAGAGAGAAAGAGAGAAAGTCAACTTCTAGTTCTACTGATCTCTTCCCAATTCAGTATTTTTATAGCCTTTTAACTTTAACCCTTTGGGTTTATTAATACTCCATAACTTTTAACCATTTTTACTAATTAAAAATTTTAAAAAAATGATCTAATTTTTTAGCATATTATTCTATGAAATAACAAAAATAAAAGTTCAAAATTCAAAATTCTAAGTTAAAAGTGTTAGAAACAAAAGTATAAATAAAATTAATAAAAATAAAAAAAACCAAATTTATTCATGGGTTGATGAGTTTTTTAATAAGTGGATAAGCCTAAATCAGTTTCCGATCGAATCGATTATGGTCTGTTTAGTTAAGATTCAAACTGATCCCACAACCATGGAAGGGTACAAATTGATCGTTGTCAGTCGATCGGTCGGTTTAAGTCTGTTTAAGCCTTTAAAATTTTTAAAAATTGTTGTCGTTTGAAATTTTCTCAACCTAAAACCAACCAAACATCTCTTTATTTTTTTACTGGTCATCTTCAATTTAATTGGTTTAATATGACAGTCTACTTGATTTTTCGGTCAATATATTTTTTTTTTTTTGTAAATGAAACAACTATTGATGTAATTATATATCTTTTTTCAAGATGTGAGACTATTTTGAATAGTCAAACTTACAAGTGGTATATGAATATGTGTGAATAAGTATTTGAGTACCATATTGGATAGCATCTATTTGCATAATTTGACACATGGTAAGTTATTCTTATTTTTTTATACAATATTTTAATTACTTTTTAGTGTGATCAACCGGATGGGATGCATAAAGACGTTTGCATTTATTTCTACTCTAAATATGTAGTTTTTTTTGTTCGTATAAAATATACACAACAAAATTTGTTTATTTGAATTGTCTCAACTTCCAAGTAATGTAGGATGTGATTTTCTTACCAGTTTTTTATATCTTCAGCTTTGTAAAGGTAACAAAACCGTCTTATAAAAATGATGTAAATTGATTAATATCAAATTAATTGTGCTTATTATTTTTAATGTTCCCCTATTCATCTTCTTCGTTTGCAGATATGAAACTATTTTCTAATATTTTCGGATTTTTTTAATGATTAATCTTTGCATTCAAAATATTGGTATTTGTGTATTTCATCACGTGTTTTTTAATAATAGAAATTAAAAATGAATATATAATTTTATAGCGATGTGTACAATGTATGTTATGTGAAAAGTTATTGTAAAATATAATTTGTTTTATAAAAAAACGAATCTAAAGAGACCTCAAAACTCAAATTTCAAATTTGTTGTGATTTTTGTTTTTCAAAATTTAAAACTAAAAACATAAAACCAAAAACCAAATAGAACATAATTGCAAATATAACAATAAAATTTAAAGTGTTTAATACAATACAAATTTTTGTTGCAAATATGATAAATTTTAAATTCACTTCACAAAATCAATTATTCAATGATAGATCATACCGCTGATGGAAGTCAACGAGCAACAAAATTACCATAACTACTCTTAATTATTATCTTTAAAAATATTACTTAATCCAAGATTTTACTTGCTCTTCCAAATCTTCCATAATTTGCTCAAAGATTAATACATATTTTTTAGAAAAATTGATAAATATATTTATACTTTATAGAAAAATCAATAGTAATAAAATTTGTTTTACAAGTTTTGTTAGTCTAAATAGTTTTTTTCTCTATTTAAAATAAAAATAACAAAAAACTCCTTATTTTTATTACAAACCTGTTTCAATACAAGACGAATTATGGTCAAAAACTTATTTACCCTATACTTTATTTGGTAATATCAATCCACATATAGTACCAAAAATTATATATATGTGTGTGTGTTAAAAATTTTAGATGTGGAGAATAAGGGTAAAAAATAAAACATTGCGCACTACTAAACGACGCGGTTTCAATCAAGTTGATGAAGATGGTTGAACAAATTTGTATGCATGGGTTCAATCATAACGTCGTTGTACTGTGTGTGACTGCAGATTATTACTCTTTGCTCCCTGAAAATAGTTGAAATTACGATTTTGGCCTTAAGCTGACATGGATATTTAGGGCTAGTAATTTGGAAGTTTGAGTTTATTGACATCGGGCTCTTCTAGAAATTTATTAGTTTAAGATATTGTTTTTTAGATAACTCTTATTTATTTTTCTAACAATTAAATTTTGGAGTAATACATTGGTGTAATAGTAATAAGCTTCAATCAAGATATAATTTAATTTTTTTTTAATCACGAATCTTTCACATTTACTGTGTAATATATCAATAATGGTAACTATAACAATAAATGTGACAAATTCATAATCTTCATACGGTTAGAATAACGATATAGTAACGATAATAATAAAGGTATTGAGTCCCACATAATAATCAAGCATATTTGAGATTGATGATCCTTTCTTTCGTAGTTGTATCGGTTGATTATGAATTTCTTATTGGAACATATATTTTCTTACAGTTATATAATAACACTGGTAAACAAGTCCATACTTAAATAAAATGAGACCCACTCTTTTTTTTCGAAATACATACATAAATGAGATCGATGTATTTTGTATATTTGATGGCTCTCAAAATTGTATTTTATTATATTTCTAATATATATGTTGTGCTTATTTGTAGTTTCCTATTATTAATACACCATATGTAGAAAGTAATTAGTGATATATTTCTATTTATTGAAATTCAACTTTAAAAAGTGGTTGATATATTTAAAGTAGGATTAATTAGCAATTAGCACGTATTAATTTATCTTGTTTGTACCATTACTTTAAATGCTTTATTTTCAAATTAGTTTATTTCTTTAATGTGTAAAGATGATTTTTTAGATGTCAAAATAAACTTAAACTTAGTTAAGTAGTAGTTGATATAATTTTTAATTTTC
Source organism: Cucumis hystrix (assembly GCA_025688845.1). Lineage (NCBI taxonomy): Eukaryota > Viridiplantae > Streptophyta > Magnoliopsida > Cucurbitales > Cucurbitaceae > Cucumis > Cucumis hystrix. Next base: position 60,782 of record CM046889.1, read on the forward strand.
CATCTTAAAAGTCCATAGTTCATTACCTCATCTCACTATTATCTAAAAAAATGATTTTAAATATTCCTTCTTTACAGGGATTACGATAATCATGCTTCAAAATATGATTATTGATGAATATTAATTTAATCTTAAATCAATAAATTACTTGAAAACTTTAAAGTAAAAATGAAGGAAAGAAGTATAAAACATGCAAAGACATGATACTAGAAGTACAATGATGGAAATAGTTGGAACATTTATACAAGTTATAATTTAACCTCTAAGTGGTTGTTTGGAACAAGAATTATACAAGACTATAATAACCACCTCTAGCAATAGTAAAAACTATTAAATTTTTTTAAATTAACTAGAGTAGACACACTATTTCAAAATCTCTTGTTTGCTATGACATTTACAATTTGTTATAGTTTTTACTATTTGACATATATCACTTTTTTTTTTAATTATTATTTATTACAGTATTTATTATTTATTTTTTAAACTAAAATAATTCACACCACAAACACAGACTATTATAATTCAAATACAATAACCTAAGGTTATAATAACTCACTCATTATCTTATGCACCTCCTAAAGTTTTAGCTTTAACGATTTATTCTACGTAATATAAAAAAATATAAGTAATTAATTTATTTCCTAACTCTATGAAAAACAACATTTTAGTTCATATATATATTTTAAAATTTATAGCGATAGTAGTTTATTCTACCTTAAAATTTTTCAATCAATATTAATTTTTAATTCATCATGACTTAGTATTCATAAATTACAAATAAAATTGACTATCAATCTACAGATAGTTTAAAAAAACTTGTACATATTCGAAAACATAAAAACTAAGGGTGTGTTTGGAGAAAATGTTGGATTATAGAAGGTTACTGTTATGATAAAACTAGTGTCGTTAGGATAAACCTATTATTATGATAATATGTGTTTGAATAAAGGGTTATGTATGGAAGAGTTATGAGGTGATTATAATCAAATGTGTTTGGGGGAATGGTTATGTATATAGCGTTATGAAATTTATTTTTTTATACATTTTTTTAAAATTCGTATTCTAAATCCAACACAAATTTCGTATATTTAATTTACCAAATTATACTATTTTCGTAAAATAATTTTTAGTAATTTCTTTAAATGTGACGTCTATTTTCAACATTTTTTTACATAATCGTTACGTGCGAACAATTTATTGATTTTTTAAAGAAATTTGTATTCTAAATCTAATACACATATTTCGTATAATAAATTTCTCGAAATGTCCTATTTTCGTAAAACATTTTTCAGTCATTCTTTTAAATACGATGTCAATTTTTAACTTTTTGATGTAATTGTTACGTGCAAATAAATTAGTAATTTTTTTAAAAAATTCATATTCTAACTTCAATACACAAATTTTGTATAGTTAATTTATCAAATCTTCCTAGTTTTCTCAAAACAATTTGCCTTAATTTCTTTAAATACGACATGAAATTTTTAACTTTTTTTTAAGTAATCGTTTCGATTGAATAAATTATTGGTTTTTCTCGTTAAAGATAAAAAAATCTCAGTTTTATTATGTTTTTTTTTTCTCTTTTTAAATTAGAGGATCGTTGTTCCATGGAGTAACAAAAATGATTTAAAAAAATTATACTGAATCAATGAAAGATATAAAAATAAGGAGAGAAAAAAAAGGAAATTTTGAAGAGTATGAGCATAATTTGGTAAAAAAAATTAGATTCAAGATTTAATTCAAAAAAATATTAAATCAAATCTTGCCATTAAATTGATTTTTTAAAAAGAAAATTCTTATATATTTAAAGTTTAAATACTTTAAAAAATATATATATTTGTTATACATTTTTTAGGTTATTTAAGGATTAAAAATTTATTTAATTTAATATTAATTTAATTTGTTTTGATTTTTTATAAATTTAATAAAACTCATTTTTTAGAAATTTATTTAATTTAAATTTATCAAAAATAGGTTAGATAAAATATTTAAAAGATGAAAAACGAATAAAAGAAGAAAAATAAATAAAAGACATGAAATAATAAAATTAAAAAAAAAGAGTTCAATACGAGGGCTAAATGCATAAACTAATTGTAATTAGTATTTAATTAAAATTAATTTCGTAAATAAAATAAATTAAAACTAATATTCTTTTAAGATTATTAAATTAAATAAAAACAAATGGCATTTGATAAATAAAAGTGTAGATTTTTTTTTAAAAATGAAATAATAAAAATATGGAGAGTTGAAAACGTAAGATTATGGGAAATTGAAAATGTAGGTTTACGGAAAGATGAAGAGGGATTGAAAAAGAAGAGAGAGAATAAGGATTATGATAAATCTAAAACAAGGGTTATGATAACCCTTCCCCCAAATAAGAGTTGGGTTATCATAACTCTAATTCAATAGGAATAATCCTTAAATCAAACGGCCCTAAAATGTTAAAAAAGTTACAGTAAATAATAAAACTAATGAAAATATTTAAGTAAAATTGCAGACTCTATCATATCCATACAAAGAATAGGTACTTTGTTTGACCGTACACTCTCTTTATTGCATAATCCATTTAGTCTTTGAAAAATACATTTCTTATCTCAAGGACTTTTTTGTCTTTTCATTTCTCTCTTCTTTTTATTTTATGATTTGTTTTTTTCCCACGACCTATTTGCAAGCAAAATTATGAAAATTCATGGAACCCTCCAGGGAAGACCTTTAGTTTAAGAAAACCGTGTTTATTATTATTATTACATACTTATAATTTTGTCACCATTCTAAGGAAATGTTTAATTATATATATAGAATATTATATTATTGTTGGAAAGGTATAGTTTATATAGGTTTGGTTTAATTAGTTAATTTATTAAACATTAATTAAGATATATAAAATTGAATTATTCTGAATGTTCTACTTTTTGAACGACTTAATCTTCATTATTTGGTCTAAAGGATCTTCTTTTCCTTTTTTGGGTCAGATTTTTGGTGCTAGGAAAATATGAGTTAGGTTCAAATTTTAGGAATTTTTTTCCAAGAGAAGAAAATATAGAATCCTACATTATTTCTCTTTTTTCTTTTTTGTTATCTATAAAGTTTACCTTTGGGTGCTATCATTATGACTTTATAATTTGCATGGTAGGTACTTTAAAGGGAAAGTGAGGATGAGATGTTTAGTTTGTTTTGGTTTTGGGTTTCAAAAGTCTATTGATTCTGAGTTGGACAATTTTAGTTTAATTTGGAGGATTCCTTCGTGGTTTGAGAGAAGAATAATGTGATGTATGATATATGTAAGGAGGATAATTTTAATAATAATTGGGATATCAAGATGAAATTTATTTAGTGATAATTATATTTCTGTTTTGAGATTTGATAGATCATCTTTTTATACTCTACATTGATGAAAAAAATCATATGACTTGTCACTAATGGTGGATTAGTACTATGAAGAGAAAAGTTAGGACTTGCAAAACAAAAAGAATCACACATTGATGAGATGTTAATGGTCACAAATTATACATTCATATGCTTAAGTCAACGAAAGACCGTGGAGTTGATTGTGAACTTAACTATGTCTAATTAGAATTTTGATTAGTTCTGTGTTGGTTTTAACTTATTGTTGTTATTTCCACAAGGATGTGGTTATTTTTACTATTGTCGTTGTTGTGCATGTTTAAGAGAATAAGATCTCTCCTATTAGTGTTGCTGTCTTAGAAAATGTTTGTGTTGAGAAATATAATGTGTCGATCATTTAATTGTGAAGTTTATACAATTTTTGATTGTGAGTATTGCCCTGTATCTTTGGTGAATCAATTACTGAATATTGAGAAAAGATTCATATTTAATTAGAACCCTGACTCTAGCTAAGTATTCCAATTGTGAGCTATGATCTTTCATTTGAAGTGAGAAAGATATAAGATAAATTGAGAGAGAATCTCACCCTTAGAGACAGATCATTCACTAATAATATCAATTTATCAAATGAGTCATAAATATTATTAAATACATATATTTAAAATGACTTTAAACATAACTAAATTTCAAAATTTCTTTCAACAACACGTTTTGCTTTACAAAGACATAATTCTTATTAATTCTATCTTTCTTCACTCAACTTTGTATTTTAATCTAAATTGTATTTTGGGTGTGATTTGATCAAATGATTCAAAATATATTACTCTTCCAATGTTCATAATTGTCCTATTTAAGATATTGACTAAAAATTAAATTACCCATCACCCGACAGTCTGACACCCTCTAATTAATCTTTTACCCCAAAAATTGAAATTTTATTTCTTGTCCCCATTGCTTTAAATATTCCATATTTAGAATTTTATTAAATTAAAATAAAGGACTTTCCAAATAGTTATTTCCTTTTTTTTAAGCATAATGTGTTTATTATTATTTCTCATGTATATATATAATTTAAGATTAATTTTTATAAATATAATAAACCGTTAAAATATTTATAGCCATATAATAAAATGAAAAAAAAATTATTAAGCATGTTTTTTTTTTAATATTCCAAATTTACTATTTTTTCATTGTCTTTCTTTTTTTTTCTCTTCTGTCATGTTTTTTCTCTCTCCACCATTTTTGTTCTCTTATGCCATTTTACTTTCTTCTTCTCTACCACTTTCTTTTATTTTTCATTTCAAAAGGTTATTTGGTTTAAAATCGTCTACCAAATACCAATTATAAAATATAAAAATCTTGAAAAAAAATGTTTAAATTTGGTCCAAATGTAAACGATCGTGTAGAAAAAAAATAGCCAAATCTAAATGATCATGTACCAAATATTTTTTAAAAAAAAATTATTTAGATTTGTGTAGCCAAATTTAAACGATCGTCTACAAAAAAAAATACTGAAAAAAAAATTATTAAAAAATTAGTTTGATCAAATCTAAGGAAAGAAAGAATAGACAAATCTAAACTATTGTTTTTCAAATATATTAGGCATGATGCCAATTAATCACGGGTAACTTTTTGTATTTTCTATCGTGAGCCTTTGAATTTTTTCCATTTTTTAAATTGTTGTATGAAGATAAATATTTTAGCGCTTTTTTATATTTTTAAAAAAACCTTTCTTTTTTAATCCGTGTTTAATTTTCATAACCATAGTCAAATATTCCTTTGCAAGACGTTTTCAAATCTAATTATTCAAATCACTATTCCAAATTTGAGGTTTACATGTAATTTCATTATTTCCAAAACTAAAAATGTAACATATGTCTGTGTGTGTATACATCATCTTTTTTAACAAACAAAAAAGAATAATTGTTTATAAACAAATTTTCTACAATATTGCTTATTTTCACAACATTTTATTTGAAGATTTCAAAATTACTATCAACTCAAATTATAATTCCCAAATGCTAATTAAGAACTTCCTTACCTGCATTTTTTAATTTTCTTTTTCTTTTCCCCCTTTTCTAAAAGAATAAAAGTGTTTTTGGAATCTTAATTTTATTTTGTAAAAGGACAGCATGGACTAGTGATGCAATAAATGCAGCCTCTTGGTCTTGGTTTTCTCTTATTCCAATAAATTCTTGGAAAAATTAGCCTTTTTTGTTGAATTCTTTTTATTTCTAAACTAAATTATATAAAAATTTGTAGAAAGATATTAGAGATATTAATTAAACTCGAAGGTATTGTACGGAAAAAGTAGTTGAAGAGAGAGAGAAAAAAAGGACAAATTTTTACTTTGTTTTGTTGAAAATTCTTGGCCATCTTTACTGTTCCCTGTCAATATCCCTAATCAACCAACTTTTCTTCTTCTTTTTTCTCTTTAAAATTTTTATTTGATTTGATATTTACAACAATTCATGTTACGATAGTACATAATTTCTCCGTTCACTATTTGATGTGTTATTGAATCGTTTATAATTTTTTTTTTCATACTATCGTTTTAGAAACACACTTTCAAGAGAAATAGATAACACAATAAATAAACTTTGTAAACAGAATATAATCAAATTGATGTAACATTTGTAAACTTAATTTTAGAACATCAAAATGCTCAACTATTAAATAGGATCAAAATTGATTTTTTAATGTATAATTCCCTTTTACTAAAAAAAATTTAAAATGTGTTATTTTTATTTGGGACATTTTTTAAAATAGCAAAATAAAATAAAATATTTACAAGTTATAACAAAATTTTGGATTCTATCACTGATAGTCTTCTATCATGGTAGCATATTAATGACTATTAGTGATAGAATTTGCTATAAGTTGTAAATATTTGTAAAATCTACTCTTTTTCAAAACTTTTCTTTTTATATTCTAGTTATTATCTTTTGTTTTTTTGTTTTTTTGTTTTTTTTGAAGGATTTTGAACTTGTTAGAATATATAGTTAATTAACAATTGATTTTATTTTTAATGTACTTTGAATTAATCAATTACCAGAATGAAAATATTAAAAAAAGTTTGAATTAATAAACAAGCACTACTTTTGTTATATTAAAAAAATCTTTTTAAAATACATATGTTGAGGAAGAAATTTCGGCCAATTAAATTATGTTATGTCATCGCAGCAAAATTGGGATGAATATAATTTGATTGGATTTGGGTAGTCAAGTTTTTCCATATCCAACCCAATTCAAATCCATTATGAAAAATCAAGCCAAACAAGGAGGTTCAAGCCAGCCAAGAAAATGGGTCCAAGCCCAACAGGCAAATGGGCCCAAGCTCAACCCCACCTAAAGCCCCATGAAAATTCTCTATAAATAGAGATCTTCCAATTCATTTTGAGAATCTTTGGTTGAAGGAAGAATTGAAGCTCTGAAGTACTGAAACTGATTTGAAGAATTGAAGACTCAAATTTCTATAAAGCTCTTCAAGATGTGCAAGTTCTTGTCAACCTCGAGATGTATCTTCTGAAATATTGAAAACTTGGAAGATTAAACTTTCATTGGATTTCAGAAGATCAAAATTCAAATTGACTTGCAACTACAATATCTTGAAGACCGAAGATCAAGAAATTCTAAGTTTTAACTCGTATTCGAGAGAAAGCGTTAAATGAGTAAATATTAGAGATTGTATCCACTATATAAATTAATGTACAAAGTTTAATTCCACGAATCAAATTTCTCCTGAAATCTCGTGTGAACTATTTGGCACGCCTAGTGGGACCATCTTTACCTTTTATCTCTTTCTCTTTTGAAGAACAGCTAAAGAAATCATGACATCCAAGGCAACACTTCCAAAGCTCTAAGCGACATCGGCAAGCAGCTAAATACTCGTAGCCGCTCAAGAGAAACTCAATCATCTGAAGAAATGCTATCCTTTAAGGTCGCAAAGAACATTTAGGAACAAATGCCTAAGCCACCGAAAGGTGGAATTGTAATAAAAGAAAATATTGTGATTGATGAACACAACTTGTTCTATGAACGCCCAAATGAGGAGATGCATCATCCAAATATAATGTCAGTTATGCTGACTGACGTGGATACAAGCGAAGACAAAAGAGCAGAGCTTGAAAAAAAGGTTAACATGCTCATAAAGGCAGTTGAAGAAAGGGACTACGAGATTGAATCTCTCAAGAAGCACATCGAGAGTCGTGCTGTTATTGAATCAAGTCACACACACATCGTCAAGAAAACTGACAAAGGGAAGACAATTATGTAAGAAAGTCGCAAGATTCGACTTTAATTGCATCTCGGTATGTTTAGCAATTGCAGAAGACGATTGCAAACTCCATCAAAACTCAATATGGTGGACCTGCTCAAACTCTCTCTTTGTATTCCAAACCATATACGAAGAGGATCGACAATCTCAGAATGCCGAATGGATACCAACCACCCAAGTTCCAACAATTTGATGGAAATGGCAACCCAAAACAACACGTTGCTCACTTCATTGAATTATGTGAAACTACTGGTACGCGAGGAGATTTGTTGGTAAAACAATTTGTCTGAACTCTCAAAGGGAAATGCCTTTGATTGATACATCGATCTGGAACATGAATCCTTTGATAGTTGGGACCAGCTTGAGGGGAACTTTCTCAATCGCTTCTAGAACACTCGACGTATCATCAACATGATGGAGTTGACAAACACCAAACAACGGAAATGGGAGCCCGTCATTGACTACATAAACCGATGGAGAGCTCTAAGCCTGAATTGCAAAGACAAGCTCATAGAAATGTCTGCACTTGAGATGTGCACCCAAGGCATGCATTGGCAACATTTTTATATTTTGCAGGGGATAAAACCACGCACGTTTGAAGAGTTGGCGACTCGTGCCCATGATATAGAACTAAGTATCACATCCAGAGAAGCAAAAAATTTATTGATTCCAAAAATGAGAAGTGACAAGAATGAAATTGATGACACTAAAAAGATCGTGAATAGTGTCATAAATGAGTCCATGGTTGTTCATGCAACTCCTTTGAAATATTTCTCTAAAAAAAAGAAACAAAAATTGAAGGAAAATATGATGGTGACGAAAAGCAACGTCTAACTCTTAGAAAAAGACAGGAAAAAGTTTATCCATTTCCTGACTCTGATGTTGCATATATGCTGAAGCAACAGTTAGAGAAACAACTTATTCAACTGCCAGAATGCAAATGATCGGAACAAGCAGAAAAAGTAGATGATCCTAAATACTGAAAGTACCATCTGATCTTTAGTCACCCTGTTGAAAAGTGTTTCGTGTTGAAGAAGTTAATTCTAAAGTTGGCTCGTGAAAAGAAGATCGAGCTGGATATTGATGAAGTAGCTCAGACGAATCATGTTACGGTCAAGATGACTTCAAGTGTTCCACCATCAACAAAGTTTTATGATAAAAGAAAAAATTTAATTAAGTTTGGGACTTTTGAACCTATAGTTGTCCAATTCCAACAAAGGATCGTGACGACAGACTCCAAAAAAAAAAGAGAGCCTATTGAAGATGATGGCGAAGGATGGATAGTTGTGACTCGTCGAAAAGGAAGCAAGCAAATTTCATTCAAAAGGAGTCACGCCTCCATCAAAAGCATGGAAAATGAAGCAAACCTCTTAAAAAGAAGGAAAAAAGAAACTAGAAGATGTGGAAACCTAAGTCTATGCAAGAGGAGGACGATAATCTTCTCTAACCACAACGACTGGTAACTTTGTTAGAATTTCTCCCAAAAAGCTTCCTTGACCATCATCCAAAGGAAGTATTAGAAGTCACTGCATGTCATGCTATCAATATAGCAGAAGTCGACAACAATTATGCATCTTCTGAGGAAGTCAATCAAATGAAATTAAGCAAATGACTTTTGTCTTTGATCGTATCAAGCCTTCAACTACTCGATCTTCAGTCTTTCAAAGATTGAGTATGGCCACGAAATAAGAAGAAAATCAATGTCCAACGTCTACTTCCACTCGAACTTTAGCTTTCAAAAGGTTAAGTATCTTGACATCGAAGAAAGATCAACTTTCAACATCTATTTTTGATCGACTAAAGATGACAAGCGATCAACATGAAAAAGAGATGAAAACTTTGAAGGTAACATCACTTCATGAAGAAAAAATGACGAGAAGATTCACAGTCGTGTCCCATCACGCATGAAGAGGAAGTTGTCTGTTGACATAAACACAGAAGGTTCCTTGTTCGTGAAGCCAAAACTTATTATATTCACCAATTCTACAAATGAAGAAGGTAAACAATTTTTTTTATGAAAATATAAGTTGTTAAATGTGTAAAGCTCCTTATCGCAAGAGCCTAAATTGCATGGTGCTCCTAGTCCACAAGAGTTTAAAAGGTGAATGACAAAAAAAAAACTCAGTTGAACTACGTTATGACTTGATCCCTATGTTATAAAAAAGGAAAAAAGATGGTGTTATACTTCATCATGATGATATAATCTCAGCAGAAAATAAAATTCATAAGCAGTTACACCAAAATAAAAAAATTAATTATCGTTTAACAAAAATATGACGTTTACAAGAATTGCAGCAAAAAAATAAATGAAAGATAAGAAAGGGGGCAAAGTCAAAGTAACGAGCTCTACATTTTTTTCCAAGTGCTGAGGCTGAGAGGATCTTCTTCTCCCATGATCATCATCTTCATCTTCTCCTATGTGTTGCAGTCGAGAATATCATCATCTTTTTTATCTTCTCTCATGTGTTGCAGTCGAGAATATCATCATCTTTTTTATCTTCTCCCATGTGCTGCAGCTGAGAGGGTCTTCATCTTCATCTTCTCCATGTGTTTCAATCAAGAGGATCATCATCTTCATCTTCTCCATGTGTTGTAGCCAAGAGGATCATCATCTTCATCTCCAATGTGTTGCAGCCAAGAGGATCATCATCTTCATCT